>OY744518.1:136229782-136249782 GCA_963556195.1 Sepiola atlantica
GCTTTATGAAATAAAGGCGAGTGGATATATAAGATCGCCATCAATTAAACACTAGTGAGAATGTTTGATATTACACGTATTAGCTCAATGGCGTTATGTTGAAAGCAGGAAACATTTCTGATAAGGGGTTATGAAGGTTTCTAACGTCTGACTCGTCTTGTTTAAGCTAGAATTCATGAGAAATGAAGTCAATAATATTCAGTCGAATATGACGTCCCGCATACTATTGAGACGGGGGCGAGCCCAATTCTCAACCTTTCATATGAAGTGACAGAATTGAGACGAACCATTTAAGATGATCTAACAAAACGATAATAATTAAGCCAGTCTTTGTGGAATCCCTAGTTGAGGCAAGACGTATTAATTATGCTGTTAATCTAACGAGGAGATAATCACGCAATGTGCTTAAAAGTTAAGTTCCATTTGACTTTTCAGCCTACTGGACGATCAGGGGTCAAATAAATCATTCATCTTCTCAGATCGTATTGTTGAATTAATTGAATGATAAGTAATGTAAAGAGGCGTGTCAGGCTGCTTTTGATGGCAGCTGGGGGGGGGGGGTCTGACCTCAGTCCTAGGAATAACAAAACACATGTGCACGAATGATGACACCGGTCGGTAGACAGAGTATAACTTTAAGATGATTCAGATACAAATGATTAAATTAATTAAGGGAGAGAATGATTACGATAATCATTTCGATAACCCCCTCCCCCTGCACTATCTAACATGAGTCATTTGTATTTCTTTAAAAAATAAAATGAAATCGATTATTCAATTAAACATCACGGGTGTGCGTATGTACACACACACGACCATCTAATGGATATAAATAAACTGGAAAAATACCTGTCCCAGGACAGGTAAACTTAATCCCCTGAATAGAACGGTTTTACACTACTTACTGCCTCTTTACGAAATATTAAAATCATGATGCTAAACCTTATGTCTAGAATCCTTATTCTAATTTTAATTAAAATTTTGATTCTAGAATATATATATAATTATAAATAATTGTTTTATATGTTTCATTCTTACGAGAGCGTGTAGAGATAATTATTTTAGCTTGCGCATGGTTTGGAAACCTTGCAACAAGTCATATTTATAACTACAACTCCGACGTCTTAACCCTCACGGCCACCATGAACATTAAAGAACTACATAAACGGCGACAGTTTTAAAACTATTGTAGGCAGCTGACGTAAACTTATGAAGGAACATGCATTAAAGCTATGGTTTTGACGACTGTATTAATACTACTCATTACAGTGCCCAGCCTAGATTATATATATATATATATATATATATATATATATATATATATATATATATATATATATATATATATATATATATATATATATATATATATATATATATATATATATATATGCAAACATTGTTAAAAATAACAGAATTCGCCTGTTTAATTATACTTATTTTTTTTCAATTTTTCTCATGGACTTTTTTGTATTAAAATTTTAAAAACTAAAAAAATAAATGTTCCATAGGTTTCACAGGTTTCATGAACGTTTTCGATTCTTCGTCGAATCATCCTCAGGTGTCAAAAGCAAATGAACAAAAAAGCTGGAGAAAGAAGAGAATTTTTTAAAAGACGGTAGAGAAACGCGCATAGAACGCTTTTCGCATTGTTCCAGGAAGTCGTTGACGATTTAAATTAACCTATGGAACATTTTTTTATTATTATTTTTTTTAAGCGACATGTTGCAACTTGGCCTTGTACTTCTGTTCCCGTCGAAGTCTTGTATGTAGTGACCAATATAAGTGGTGTGCTCGGGTATTTAAAAGAAAAATCTGCATTTGACTAGTCTCTTAACCGTTTTAAAATTACAAATTTAAATGCATTCAAACAGTGGAAATATATTTTATATATATATATATATATATATATATATATATATATAGTAAGCTATGGAAATATATTTATGGCAATTAAGCTGCACAGAGGCTCCCGCGTTTTATCCCCAGGGGGGGGGGGGGGAATCTTCAGGCTAAAATGCATGGAGTTATTTTTGCCGTGTGTTTTTATATACACGGCTAGCTAGTTAACCAATTAGATTCTTTGTTGTTCTCTCAAAATATATGTTTGTGCGTATCTAAATCTGAAAGTTGGTAGCGTATCGTTCCCTTTAAGTTTTTTAACGAAATACAAAAAAAAATCAACACAAAACTTGTCATTAATGCTTAAAGAAATTGAATTTGTTAGATAAAATATTATTGTTTTTGTTTGTTCTTAATTAATTCTCTTTCATAACATTTGTTGGATGATAATTAGATTTCGAGCTTTTAATGTCGAAATTGGATTTTCTTAAAGAGGAATGATGCAAGAACAACAAATATAGAAAAAAATATCGGCTCTTTCTTAATTCCGTTTTATTAATCGCAGGCCGAAGAATCAGACGATAATTTCGCTTTTCTTTTGGCGGGAAAATTCTACTAATTAGTTGTGATTACGCAATCGGCAACTTTCGTGCCCATCAATTAGCCCCAAATGTCTTCTTCGAACCTTTCCGAATCGCCAGAATCTTTTATTAGAGTTTTCAGATTCTGCGATTAGATTTTAAAATAAACGGAATTAATTGTAATTAATAAATATTTTATTTAAGTCATTTTTTTCTTTAGAGAGAGGATTTCTCGTGATGATATACGATTAGGTGCCGGACGTGACCGTTTTAAAACTTCTTCGGCGGAGGTCAAAAGCGAAAATAATTTTCGAATTAAAAAGCAAAATGTGCTGCCATCTTTATTTCGAAATAGACCAACTATTTTTAAGTTGGAACTGTACTGGTTTGTTCTTCTGACGTCTAACTGACTTCACCTGGGCGTTCTCGGCTGAAAGCAAGTGAACAAAATGACTTTTTTGTTCATTTGTTTTGACACCCGAGGATGATTCGACGAAGAATCGAAAACGTTCGTGAAACCTATAGGATATTTATTCATTTATTTTTTAATACAAAAAAGACCATCAGAAAAAATTTTAAAATTAAAAAAGGTATAACCCCTTCCTTCCCAGATAAGTGTATTTTGATTTCAAATCCCTGTCTATGCTGATTGACGATTCTAGCTTGAATCTACGAACTGCGTTCAATCCCATGCGACTGCCTGCAACTACCACTCCAGCGCTGATGAGGGCAAAAAGCTCGAAACGATATCGTCCGTAGGTAATAAACACTTTAATATTTAATAAAAAATATCTATGGTATATATATATATATATATATATATATATATATATATATATATATATATATATATATAGTATTCAGGTTCGATTATTTCGATAGGATTCCGAATCAGAGAGCTCTATGTCCGTTCAAACAGAGCATGAATACGTTATGAGTACATAATTCAGTAAATTTGTAAATATTTTTAACGTAAGTAAACACACATTTGATAATGCATTAGAAAACAGTGGTTTTAAGGAAAAATTAAGATATGTTGAAGAGACAAAGAAAAGCAAACCTAGGAACAGAGGACGGAGAATTATCTGGTTCAACCCCCCATTCTGTCAACTATCCAATATTAATATTGGTAGAACATTTTTAAATTTATTGGACAAGCATTTCACCAAGAGTAACCCCCTATATAAAATATTCAACCGTAAAACAGTAAAAATCAGTTACTCATGTACAAAAAACATGGACACCATAATCACTTCTCACAATAAAAAGATTCTGGAAACAATCACTAACAAGAGTAAGGTCAAGGAGAAGAAATGCAATTGTCGTATTGAAAGCAACCGCCCGCTGAAAGGAAACTGTAATATAGATAATGTAGTATACAAAGCCACAATTTACCCACAAGAAAACACAAATGATAAAAAAAATATATATATAGGAATATCGACTGGCAAATGGAAGCAACGATTTTACACACACAAACATTCGTTCTCTAATCCAAATATCACTAATAAAACTGAATTAGCAAAGCATGTGTTGCTTTTAAAAAATAGGGGACTAAAACCAATAATTGATTGGGCCATATTATGTAAGTCAAGCACTCCTAGGGGTTTCAGACATAGATGCAATCTATGTCTGGAAGAAAAAATTAGAATCCTTAAATATGAAGACAGCAATATCTTAAATAAAAGGGACGAATTATTAGCAAAATGTAGACATCGTCACAAATTTAAAATAACCAACCTGTAAATTATTTACTTTTTTACTGTCTATATTTTTTTTTTTTAAATTTACTTTTATTTATTTCTTTTGTAAATAAAACCTATATTAACTTCACCATACTTTTAATTCATCGTCATATAATATAACATTTTTTAATCGTGTGCAGTTATAGTACCTATTTTAATCGTAATTTCCGTATTTTAATTTTTAAACGTATAACATTCACAATCTGAAAATTAATCAAAACTTATCATATAATATAACACTTTTTAATCGTGTGTAGTTGCAGTACCTATTTTAATCGTAATTTCCGTATTTTAATTTTTAAACGTATAACATTCGCAATCTGAAATTTAATCAAAACTTTCGCATTGTTACATAATTTAAAAAAATTCTTATTCCTTTAAACGAACGCAATTAGGTTTTAATCATGATCAGTTATATTCACCTTTTAAATCGAGGATTGACTTCTTGAATA
This sequence comes from Sepiola atlantica, assembly GCA_963556195.1. Lineage (NCBI taxonomy): Eukaryota > Metazoa > Mollusca > Cephalopoda > Sepiida > Sepiolidae > Sepiola > Sepiola atlantica. The sequence continues at coordinate 136,234,403 of OY744518.1, forward strand.
AATAGGAAACCAAAATTTTTATTTTTTTTTGCACTTTGATTTTACATATGTTTATACTCCGTTAATGCCACCACCCTAATTTATTAATTAACATAATCACCCCTTCCCATCCCTTCTATATTATAGAGACCAATCAATAAATAGAATATCGTTGAAATTCTTTTTATTTTTTATTTTATTCTTTATTTTTACTTTGTTTTAAAAGATATAAAGGTGTTAAAATTCTTCCATTTGGGTTTGAATCGTGATTGGAAACACATCCGAGGAGACCTAGTTATGGTCGAAATAACTTATAATGTGTACAATCCGAATGTATATTTAGTCTTTTTAAACCTCATAATGTATATATATATATATATATATGAAGTTAATCCAACAAAAGATATAAGAGGCAACTAATATCTTTAATTAGTGAAACATCCGGATAAAGACTGAATCTCAATATACTGGATAGAGCAGTAATAGCATTATATAAAGTGAAAAAATAAAATACGGTGCGAATCAAATTTCATTAGAATTCAATGTTCAGGCAAAGTACCTTAAAGTCCTTAACTCATGAGTTAAGGACTTTAAGGTACTTTGCCTGAACATTTAATTCTAATAAAATTTGATTCGCACCTCATTTTATTATTTCACTTCATATAATGCTATATATATATACTAGCAGAGCTACCCGGTGTTGCCCAGGTTAGAGCGTGGGATAGCATCATATGCAACATCATGGTAGGGAGAGTTTACTTTAACAGCAACCTTGATGATGTCAGCTAGATATCTTACTCACCAGGCTATTCAGATATATGTTAATACTCTTAAACTAATGCTAATAAATAGATTAATTTCATTGTGTAACATGTTTGAAAATTGTCATTAGCTTCTTTAAGGGGCAGCCAGAGACGCAAAAATAATTCCATTATGTTCACATGCAAATTGTGCATGTGAATACTAATATATTGAAAGTACAATTCCTAGTATGTTTTAGAGAGAGACGTGCACAGACAGAGGTGTTCTCCTTGATTATATATATATATATATATATATATATATATATATATATATATATATATATATATATTTCATTTGAAAACAGTTTTCAGTGGAGGGGACCATCTTAATATTATCAAAATTTGCTGAAATTTTGGGAATAGACATCATTTTCGGTGATTTATCTATGCTTTAAATTCCCTTTGAATCAAAGCAAAAATAGTTTTCAGTGAGGTAGGGCGCCCCCGGGGACCCTCTTAATATCATCAAAAATTGCTGAAATTTAGGGAATAGACATCATTTTTGGTCATTTATCTAACGGAAAAGACTTTTCAGTTGGGGTGTCGTTTAAGTAATGTATTTCTTTTATAGCCTATGACCTTCACTGAGAGGTCAGTAGTCTTCATGCCAATTATCAAGCAAGTTTGTCCAGCGGTTTGGGTGAACATAAGACACAAAGATCAGGCGGACACACATACACACAGACGGATTTACTATTTTATATATATTACGTTGGTGCAAAAACAATGGCGTTTTCTCACATATGTTATATTTATATATGTTTTCTGAATTAATTCATAGCGTTGTTTTAGGTCATTTTAAAGCGCGTATTTCGCTCTATCGAATCGTGTTATTCTTTTCCATTTTTAATCCTGTCATTTATTGTTTTTGCAGGCTTTTTGACAGCATGGGCAAAATTGAAATCCACACGATATTCTTGTTCCAGTTCAAACTAGGCCGAAAAGCTGCCGAGACAGCTCATGACATAAATGATGCGTTTGGCCCAGGAACCACTAACGAACGTACGACACAAAGGTGGTTCAAGAAATTTCGCAATGGTGACGAGAGCCTCGAAGATGAAGACGGTCAAGGCCGGCCGACTGCGGATGATAACGAAGATCTGAAAGCCTTAATTGAAGCCGATCCTCGCAAAACCACACGAGAAATTGCTGATGAACTCGAGGTCGACTATTCAACAGTCGTTCACCATTTGAAGCAAATAGAGAAGTCAAAAAAGCTGGATAAATGGGTGCCGCACGAATTGAACGATAATTTTTAAAATCGTCGTTTTGAGGTGTCTTCTATGCTGTGCAACAGAAACTGCCCATTTCTCAAACGAATTGTGACGTGTGATGAGAAGTGGATCCCCTATGACAATCAGCGACGTTCGGCACAGTGGTTGGATGCCGGCGAAGCTCCAAAATACTTCCCAAAGCCGAAATTGCACCACAAAAAGATTATGGTGACTGTTTGGTGGTCTGCGATCGGTCTCCTCCATCACAGCTTCTTGAATCCGGGCGAAACGATTACGGTGGAGAAGTACTGCCAACAAATCGACGAAATGCACCAAAAGCTCCAACGTATGCGCCCAAGATTGGTCAATAATCAGGGACCAATTCTCCTCGATGACAACGCTCGCCCGCATGTTGCACAACTGACTCTGCAGAAGCTGAAAGAATTGGGCTACGAGACACTGCCTCATCCGCCATATTCACCGGACTTCTCGCCCACCGATTATCACTTTTTCAAGCACTTCGACAACTTCCTGCGCGAGAAATGCTTCAAAAGCCGAGATGATGCCGAATCGGCCTTCAATGACTTCATCGCTTCCAGAACTCCGGATTTTTATCATAATGGAATAAGTAAACTTGTTTCCCGTTGGCAAAAATGTGTTGATTCTAATGGTTCTTATTTTGATTAATAAAATTTGGTATAAAAGAAGTTATGGTCTTTTGAAGTTGAACGTCAAAAACGCCATTGTTTTTGCACCAACCCAATATATGTAATATATATATATATATATATATATATATATATATATATATATATATATATATATATTACATAAATCAAACGAAGACTATTTCTTAACTTCCTTTTTTTTTACTATTTACTTTTGGTTGTTCAACCTGATGTAAATAAAGTTGATATATTTTGTATGACTAGACTTTGTGATTCCGTTTGATAAATGTCTTTTCTACTACAATTATAGACGTGTGGGTTTAATGAGAGTGTTAGCTTCGACGATGACTTTTACATAAAAAGGCAATAAAAACTTTTTCTTAACTTTTGAAATCATGAAATTCCATAAAACCATGACTACATAACTGATATTTATAAATCTTCCCCTGTAAGTTAAATCACCGGTTGTAAATGCCATAATTCGCTCTTCCAAGTGACGAGCGCTAAGTTTACTATAAAGATATGCCTGCACTGTTATAACAACCAGGTCTTCTTGAAGCTAAGGTCAGAGGTTAAGCTAACGTCCGGAAATAAAGAGAAGGAAATGTCAAGTGGTGTCCATTCGTCCTTTGTCCGGTCAACAAGTCACAATTTCTGACGCACTGCCCTGAGATGTCCAAATATCGCGGCCATTAAAATTCGAGCCAGGTGACTAAAGTTAGGTTGAATGAATTTTATTACCGATTTGCTCAGGGCCAGATTTAGACGATCAAATTTCCTGCGGATTTTTAATACAGCACGAGTTACTTCCCTTCGCTAAATAAGTGCGGTCTGGGTGGAAAGCTTGGAGCAGATCAATACACTCTTGCTTCACGGCGTCATTATATCGAAAATAGCAACTATTCTTATTTTTACGGCATAATTCTACAATTTTGTTATCTTCATTAGAAAATTGATGATAAGATATAACTTTAATAATAAAAAAATAGTATGGAAATTCCGTGTTCCTTAAAATTTGAAAGTTTACAGTTTTTTTTTATCTCCCCTCAAAAATAAATTAGGCACAAGTCCTTCTCTCCCTTTTATAACTATTACACTAAAACTCCTACGTTATGAACATTTGATCTGTTCATAGCGTAGGATTGGTCATAGCGTATGATTGGTCATAGCGTGGGATTGGTCATAGCGTAGGATATATTAGATGACCTTGAAAAAGATTGCTTCATTAAAAGATATAGAAAATGTTTATGAGTTTGGCCAATTATTATAATAGTATATAAACTATATGTAATAATATAGAAACTATATGTAATAGTATAGAGACTATATGTAATAATATATGAACTATATGTAATAGTATCGAAACTATATGTAATAGTATCGAAACTATATGTAATAATATAGAAACTATATGTAATAGTATCGAAACTATATGTAATAGTATAGAAACTATGTGTAATAATATAGAAACTATATGTAATAGTATAGAAACTATATGTAATAGTATAGAAATTATATGTAATAATATATAAACTATATGTAATAGTATCGAAACTATATGTAATAATATAGAAACTATATGTAAACAAAATGGATTTATTAGGGAAATGATTATTGATCAACGCAAATAGACATTAAATACCTAAATATTTTTTTAAATGTTAATAGGTACTGCATGTATATCACCGCACTAAAATGATTGAATATTCCTCATTATTTTTTTAATTATTCCCGTTCAATGATTTCATTAAGTCTTTCATGTTTTGTCGAAATTTGGATACTTTGTTCAGTTCCATTTTCTTAATGAACATTTTTCTTTGTAGAGCGCGAACCATCTTTATATCGTAGTTATTAAAGCAATTTTTTCTTCCAAGAATCTTCGAAGTGATTCTGTATTTCTTTTGCGACTTTCAAAAAGGGTGTACGTTCGTCATTAAATCAACAAAAATATCTTTAAATATATTAACTTATAGAAATATATCAATTAACTTTATAATTTGCTTTTTTTAATTACTAAGCTTACTTAATAAAGTAGGAAGTTCATATTTAATTTTCTTCATAGCGTAGGAAGTTCATAGCGTAGGATTGGTCATAGCCTATGGAGTCTATAGCGTAGGATTAGTCATAGCCTACGAAGTTCATAGCATATGATTTGTCATAGTCTATGGAGTTCAGAGCGTAGGATTAGTCATAGCCTATGGAGTTCATAGCGTAGGAGTTTTACTGTATTTATGTTCCAAATTTCATAAAAGTGTGTACAGTCGATTTTTAATTCAGATTAAGAACAGTAATGCGTGTTAGGTGGAAACCGGTTTTTTCTCTTACTAGAGAGCTCATTCGACTAGTGGAGAGGTAAGAATATTGCCATCTATAGACAACTGTTTCGCCGTTGCGAATGTTTCTAGCGTGGAAATCGTGAACTGTTTCTTCGCGTCCGGTGACCGCCAACCCTAGACATCTAGACACAGCTCGTAAGAAGAAGAAGAAGAAGAAGAAGAAGAAGAAGAAGAAGAAGAAGAAGATCCAAAAAGAAGAAGATCCAAGAAGAAGAAGAAGAAGATCCAAGAAAAAGAAGAAGAAGATCCAAGAAGAAGAAGAAGATCCAAGAAGAAGAAGATCCAAAAAGAAGAAGATCCAAGAAGAAAAAGAAGAAGATCCAAGAAGAAGAAGAAGAAGAAGAAGAAGAAGAAGAAGAAGAAGTAGAAGAAGAAGAAGAAGAAGAAGAAGAAGAAGAAGAAGAATCATGGCATAGTTCAACACAAAAAACTTTGTTTCAATATTAAGTTTCTCGGATTACTGAAGATTATCAGCATGAACGTCTAACCATGAAAATGTTGAAAAGCATCTGTAATAATAATCTATTGTATCCTTGATTACTACGAGACAAACAATGCCGAAAGACGTACATATAAATCTGAGAATAGTATCATATTCTCTCGGATTCGTTCCAAAAATATGGGACGGAGCATTGTCAGCAGAAACCTGTGTTTCTGACAATCCATTTGCCAATGTCTGTTACTATCTAACTTAAGCGGATTTGCAAAATTCACTGCTTGAAATTTAAAAAAATAATAATAAACATTTTATTCATATGTTTGTTGTAAATACGAAACAAAAACCTTCGCATTTATTCATAGCTAAACATTAAAATGTTGGTCATTTTGATACAAATTTATTGATCTTTTAAATAAAACCATTAAAAAATGAAAAAAGAAGAAATCAATTGTGTACGTGTGGTGTTCTTTTTGGGTTTTTTTACTTACAACTAAGAAATGGATGACAACTTGTTTAAAATAAAATAAGTCCCCTTAAAGTAAAACGGCCGACACGAAACGTTTGTTATATTTAAATCAAAACAATCATTAAATTTAAAAACAATAAAAAGGGCGTCGCTAATATATGAGAGAGAGGAGGTCACCTTCCATACCTCTAACCCTAACCCTAACACTAACCCTAAACTTTCCATACCTCTAACCCTAACACTAACCCTTCCATACCTCTAACCCTAACCCTGACCCTTCCATACCTCTAACCCTAACCTTGACCCTGACCCTTCCATACCTCTAACCGTAACCATAACAATAACCCTTTCATACTTCTAACCCTAACTCTAACCCTTCCATACCTCTAACCCTAAACCTAACCCTTCCATACCTCTAACCCTAACCTTTCCATACCTCTAACCCCAACCCTAACCCTTCCATACCTTTAACCCTAACTCTAACCCTTCCATACCTCTAACACTAACCGTAACCCTAACCCTAACACTAACCCTAACCCTTCCTTACTTCTAACCCTAACACTAACCCTAACCCTTCTATACCTCTAACCCTAACCCTTCTATACCTCTAACCCTAACCCTTCTATACCTCTAACCCTAACCCTTCCATACCTCTAACCCTAACCCTTCCATACCTCTAACCCTAACCCTTCCATACCTCTAACCCTAACCCTAACCCTAATCCTTCCATACCTTTAACCCTAACTCTAACCCTTCCATACCTCTAACCCTAACCGTAACCATAACCCTAACCTTATCCTTACTTCCAACCTTAACCCTTCCATACCTCTAACCCTAACACTAACCATTCCATACCTCTAACCCTAACCATGACCCTAACCCTTCCATACCTCTAACCCTTACCCTAACCCTAATCCTTCCATACCTTTAACCCGAAACCTTCCATACCTTTAACCTTAACCCTAACACTTCCATACATCTAACCCTAACCCTAACCCTTCCATACCTTTAACCTTAACCCTAACCCTTCCATACATCTTACCCTAACCCTAACTCTTCCATACATCTAACCCTAACCCTTCCATACATCTTACCCTAACCCTAACTCTTCCATACCTTTAACCCTAACCCTTCCATACCTTTAACCCTAACCCTAACACTTCCATACATCTAACCCTAACCCTAACTCTTCCATACATCTAACCCTAACCCTAACCCTTCCATACCTTTAACCCTAACCCTAACTCTTCCATACATCTAACCCTAACCCTAACCCTTCCATACCTTTAACCCTAACCCTAACACTTCCATACATCTAACCCTAACCCTAACCCTTCCATACCTTTAACCTTAACCCTAACCCTTCCATACATCTTACCCTAACCCTAACCCTTCCATACCTTCAACCCTAACTCTAACCCTTCCATACCTCTATCTATGAACTCTTATTCTTCGTCGGTATATCTTTCTTTCATTCCAGCTAAGAGATATTTGTTTCATTTAAAATTCCTCTTCTTGAAAAATAATTAACACAATATTTTTAGAAAGGTTTTCGTAATTTATTTTATTTTATTTAACCACTATAATTAATTTCTATTAATATCGACAAAACTATTGCTTATATACAGGAATAATAAGACAGTAAAATTACAAATGAATAACATACAAACATTGATTTATTATAAACTATTTTTAAAAGGTTATGCAAATTAGGCATACAAATAGCTGTGATTGGGTCTTTAGTCTCTACTATATATATACAGTGTTTCAAAAGACTATTTCGTATTATCGATTTAAATAAAAGTAAGATACTTTTATAGTAATATAGATTTTATAAATTAAAAAGATAAACTTCCTCACTTATTTATTTAGAAAAATAGGTATTCTGTTTTGGCCCTCAATGACCCAACAAAACAGTAAAATGATAACCCTAATACCTATTATAAAGCGTTCCTTGCAAACGATACATTGTAGACGAATTGCTATTTTGCCTATAACTGAGGGGGGGTATCCATACCTTTCCATGTAAATGCGTTGCTGCGTAAGTGAACACAGTAGATTCGATTAGGTTTGAACTCAGCTCGGCTGATTCCACAGTCTGAGATCGTATCCATTACGTCATTTAACCTCTCGTCCAAGATGTGTTTTTTGTTTTGTTTGGTTTTTAAAAAAAACCGTGACGTAGTGAGACTTGATGCGATTGGATTATTATGGAAGCTGAATTGGTGGATGGAATCAATTGGAAATCCACTGGCACTTTGGCTGATTGAAATATTGAAAGCAATTGGAAAACGGATCGATATGAAAGAAGAAGAAGAAGAAGAAGAAGAAGAAGAAGAAGAAGAAGAAGAAGAAGAAGAAGAAGAAGAAGAAGACCATGATTGGAGGGGGAAAGACGAGATTTGATTTAAAAAAAAGAAAAGGAGGTGAAGAAGGAAGAGTACAAGAAAATGGAGGAAGATAAAAAAGAAAAGTGAAGAAGAAGAAGAAGAAGAAGAAGAAGAAGAAGAAGAAGAAGAAGAAGAAGAAGAAGAAGAAGAAGAAGAAGAAGAAGAAGAAAGAAAGAAAAATCAAGAAGAAAATGTATTACTGAGAGAAAAGTGTGTTCTCTTGCAGAGGAAAAAGTCAATTGAAAAAGACGGATAAATTATCATGACGAAGAGAGAGACAGAGAGAAATGGCGATGTCTACCTTTCTTGGCTTTCAATTCAATACAAACAAAAGTCGTAGATATAGTCCGATCGTCGTGAAAACAAAACTTTAAAAATCCAGTCAATATTTTCCGCTTCAAAATATTTCTTTCGTGTCGTTTTCAATCACCATCTTCTCACCAGATACGCATCAGATCATTCAGAGATGATGCGGAGATGATGCGAACATCATTCAGATATGATGTGAAGATGATGCGGAGATGATGCGAAAATGATGCGAACATCATTTAGATATGATGCGAAGATGATGCGAAGATGATGCGAAGATGATGCGGAGATGATGCGAAGATCATTCAGATATGATGCGAAGATGATGTGGAGATTATGCGGAGATGATGCGAAGATCATTCAGAGATGATGCGGAGATGATGCGGAGATGATGCGAAAATGATGCGAACATCATTCAGATATGATGCGAAGATGATGCGAAGATGATGCGGAGATGATTCGAAGATCATTCAGATATGATGCGAAGATGATGCGAAGATGATGCGGAAATGATGCGAACATCATTCAGAGGTGATGCGAAGATGATGCGAAGATGATGCGGAGATGATTCGAAGATCATTCAGATATGATGCGAAGATGATGTGGAGATTATGCGGAGATGATGCGAAGATCATTCAGAGATGATGCGAAGATGATGCGAAGCTCTACATAAAAAGCGAATACAACACTCTTTAATTCACGCTTCCTCGCTTGTCCTGGTAACGCAGTAGCTAGAAGTTTCAATCTCAGCTTGAAGCACTTGCCCATCTAGACACACGGAAGATCTGGAATGCAGTGAAACAGTCTATGGATGACATATATATATATATATATATATATATGGTAAGTCAGTGAAAATTGATTAGACCTGCAAATGGAAGCAAATCAATATCTTCAGTTGTTCATATATATATATGTGTGTATATATATATATATATATATATATATATATATATATACTGTATGCATGCATATGGGTTCCCGTCTATACGTGTACGCACCTTCGTTCTTATATTATGTAGATGTATGTGGTCCGCATGTTGTCTTATTTGTTTCATGATTTGTTTACTGCTGGATTGAATTTAAATATAAAGTTTTTTCTTGTGTTAGAAGATATGAGTAGTTTTGGGTTTGGAAGATGGGCATTATTTTTAATTTACCTCCGCTGCACGAGTGCACATGTTGAGAGACAAACAACCTTCTATTTTCTTTGATTTTTATGCTGCTTTTATGTAAAGCAACTCTATTATTAAGTGTTTGGGTTGCGCCTATATAAGATTCGTTACATGTTATGCACTCTAGTATATAGATGACAACATTTTTGGAGGTGCAGTTTAAATCTTTTTTATTGTGAATGTTTGTGTTGAATTTTTGAATGTGTATGAGTTCCCCTCTATTATTATGTCACAAACCCCACAACTTTCCTTGTTGCATTTTGTGATCCCTTGTGTTATGTGTTGGTTGAGTTTGGGTGAGGTTAAAATTTGTTTGAGGTTTTTTGGTTGGCGTTTGCTTTTTATTATTTTCGTTGTTTTTAATATGTTGCTTAGTTTGTTGTTTTTGTTGAGTAGGGTTAGGCTTCTGGTTATTTCTGTGATTGTTTTTGTTGTGTGTAAAGACGTATTCAAATATCTGTTCTTTGTTTCGTTTTGGGGGGATTCATAATTGTTCTAATGGTATGTTTTCTACTAGTTCTATACCTTTGTATATTATTTGTTGTTAAGGTTTTCTGTAGTTCCTCCAGTCGGACAATCCGGAGGTCTTTGTCACTGACTATAGTACAGATTCTACATATATATATATATATATATATATATATATATATATATATAGTATAAATTATTTTATTTAATACATAAACTATTGGCTACATATATGCATACAGGTTTCAGCTTCTATTCCTTCCGAAATAGAGCTTCCTCAGGCCACGTAAAAATTGAAAATGCTGAAAGAGATACGACAGCTTGGCAATTCTTTTTGGGTCTATATATATATATATATATATATATATATATATATATATATATATATATATATATATATATATATATATAAAAGTAATAAAACAAACCATGGTTATTGGAATATAATTTTTAAAAAACTGTTCTATATTTTGCTCTGTTATCAATAATTGACAAACATTGAGCTGAATCTTCAAAGGAGACTACAAAGTAAAAGGATCTGATGATATATGATAGTACATATATTGTCTTTAATAATTAATTATATATATATATATATATATATATATATATATATATATATATATATATATATATTAAAGGAATACTCGCCCCAGGACAGGTAAAATTAATTTCTTGAGCGGAAAAGTTTGTGCCACTTTTATATCCCCTTACGTAGGTTAAAATTAAGATATAATGATACTAAACCTTATGTATTGAATCCTTATTCCAATTTTGATCAAAATCCATTGCGTGATTTTGAATCTAAAAATTCTCAAATGTAAAGCATTGGCTCTGGGGCGTCTTAAGAAGAAATTAAAATTCACGGATTCTTGCTTAATTGATGTCTTAATAGGTATGGATCAAATTTAACTTTCACACGGGTCGTACAACCCATAATATGCTCCCCATAAAACTATTTAATGATTGTTTTGATCCCGTGGACAAACGTTTCGCATTTGTGCTCATATATTCTTTTCCGGTCTTTTTTTTTCTTTATGGGGAATAACTTAATTTTCAATAAGTTGCTATTTGTTTTTAAATTGTGTTGATGTGTGTTTCGGTTTACTAGAACGATCGATGATGAGATGGGGCTGTGCTGTTGGGTTTGGGTTAGGGTTAGAGTTAAGGTTAGAGTTAGAGTAAGGGTTAGGGTTAGGGTTAGAGTAAGGGTTAGGGATTCTGCATGCCACATGGTATCTGGGCTTTGTATTCCGAACGATGAAAAAAGAAGAACTACATAGGAGCAACAGTAGAAACCTTAAAACAAAAACTAGACACACTTACGTTTTAAATAGGGTTAGGGTTAGGGTTAGACTTAGGGTTAGGGTTAGGGTTAAGGTAAGGGTTAGGGCTTGTGCCTGCCACGTGGTATCTGGGCATTGTATTCCGAACGATTAAAAAAGAAGAACTACATAGAAGCGACAGAAGTAACCTTTAAAACAAAAACTAGACACGTTTTAAATAGCATTTACTGTCGGTCTATTAAACATTAGATACGGCATTTCCATCGCTAAACGCGCAGATTGAATGGGCGCTTCTTAAGAATAAGCGTTTGAATATGACTGGTGTTGTTCTGGCGAGTTGCGTCTATTCGACTGAGCCGATCCTACGGTCGTCTGACGCTCCAGGCAGAATGATCTTCGCATTAAAAGTATACGAAAAGTTTCCTGAAAATGAAACAGTGTCCTCTTAGAGTGTGATGACGCCTAAGGACACAACTCAATTTGATGGTACATTGGGACCGGCTCGTCTTGGAGGCAATCGTAAAGAAGCCACAAATCAACTCATGATATATATATATATATATATATATATATATATATATATATATATATATATATATATATACTATCAATATTTTTTATTAAATATTAAAGTGTATTTACCTACATACAACGTTGTTTCGGACTTACGTCAGTGCAGGAAGTGGTAGTTCCAGGCGGTCAGATATATATATATATATATATATATATATATATATATATATATATATATATATATATATATATATATATATTAGTACTTCATGTATCCACATAAAATATTATAAGGAGATATAATTTTTTATGTGTCAGTTTTCAGTATTTACTTCAACAGTGCTCGATACGTAAGTAGAGCTAGGTAGTAAGCAATGAAAATATATTTGCCAATCAAGTTACACAGAGGCTCCCGTGTTTCATCCCCGGGGGGGGGGGAATCGTCAGGCTAAATGCATTTAGCCTGACGATTCCCCCCGGGGATGAAACACGGGAGCCTCTGTGTAGCTTAGTTGCCATATATATTTTCATTGCTTACTATATATATATATATATATATATATATATATATATATTTGATAATGAAATGGAACTAATGTTCCTACGTAATGGAAAATAAAAATAATATATTTATTATTTATGTATTCATCAACGTTTCGCTTTTATTTCAAGATTTCCGCAGGATGATTGATCTGAATAAATAAAACACACGTATAAATATTTGAATTTGTTTCCTACTACTACTGTTTCAAATATTTATGTGTTATTTCTTCAGGCCAATCATCCTGAGAAAGTCTTGAAATAAAAACGAAACGTTAATGAATACATAAATAATATTTTAATTTTCCTTTTGTCATTTTTCATATATATATATATATATATATATATATAGAGAGAGAGAGAGAGAGAGAGAGAGAGAGTAAGCTATGAAAATATATTTATGGCAATTAAACTACACAGAGGCTTCCGCATTTCATCCCCGTAAGGCAATTATCAAGTTAAAATGCATGGAGTTTGTGTGGTGCCGGGTGTTTTTTATATGTACACGTGGTGTTTAGTTTAGCTAGTTTACCAATAAGATTCTTTGTTGTTCTCTTAGCCAATCGTTGGGCTTCCCACAAACAACGGTTCGGTTGATTTTACTTCCTATTTTCTATTCTTTTGTTCTGTTTTCTATAGGATGTCCCATCCTTGTTTCTTTGTGTTGTCGAAATAATGTGTGACCTTATTTTAACACGTTCTTGCTTGTATTTCTATTTTAGGTTTTAGTTTAGTTGTTTATTTATTTATTTGTTCATTTATTTATTTATTTATTTATTTATTTATTTATTATGTATTGTTAATCTGAGGTGAATTTTACTCTGTGTAAGCAGTTGTTTGCTATTTCACTTCTACGGTTTAATAGATTTGGGAGTCTTTAAAGTTTAGGATATGTATATATATATATATATATATATATATATATATATATATATATGTGTGTGTGTGTGTGTGTGTGTGTGTGTGTGTGTGTGTTTTATTTAGATTTAGATTTTTACTATTCAAATATAAATTTTACAACATAAAAGAAATTATAATAGCTCAATAGTGTAAGGCCAGAGCTATGCTATATTCAATAATTTTTATGTAATTTGGTGACATTTCAATGTTATAAAGGACAGATTCACGTCATTTCATAAAACCTATTTTTTATTCAGCATACAATTGTTTCGGCAAGCACCAATATATATATATATATATATATATATATATATATATATATATATATAACTATTTCATGTATCTACATAACATTTTATAAGGAGATATAATTTTTATGTATCAATTTTCAGTATAGTAGGTAGTAAGCTATGAAAATATATTTATGGCAATTAAGCTACACAGAATCACCACCCGAATAGAAATGAAAAAGTTTGCAATGAAGAGAAAAGATGTAACTGCATGAATCGTACACTTTGCCACTACAAAATAAATGCCTAACCAAAAGTATTGTATACCAAGCAACAATATTTGCCAAGGAAAGATCGAATAAAAAGAAGTACTACGTAGGTATGACCTCCCTAGATTTTAAAACCAGATATTATGACCACAAAAGCACATTTAAAAACAGAGAACGTCGAATTAAAACAGCACTAGCAAACCACTATTGGGATCTCAATGAAAATTGACGCTCACCAATAATTCAATGGAAAATAATACGACAGGCCAGTACATGTAGAAATTTAGACGACCCATGTAGATTATGGCTGAATGAAAAATTTGAAATCCTAAATTTTAAAGACCCCCGAAATCTATTAAACTGTAGAAGTGAGATAGCAAACAGCTGCCTACACAGAAATAAATTTACTTTAGGCCAACGATACATAAATAAATAAATAAATAAATAAGTAAAAAAAACTAAACTAAACAAAAACCTAACAATTTAAAAATTAAAACATAAAATAGAAATACAAGGAATCACGTGTTAAAATAAATTCACCCATTATATTGATACAACAAAAGAAACAGGATATTGGCTAATCTATAGAAAACAGAACAATAGAACAGGATATAGGAAGTAACACTAACCACATTTTTGTTCGTGGGAAGCCCAACGATTAGCTAAGAAAACAACAAAGTATCTAATTGGTTAACTAGCAAGCCGTGTATATAAAAACACCCGGAAAAAATAACTCCATGCATTTTAACCTGAAGATTCCCCCGGGGATAATTGCCATAAATATATTTTCATAGCTTACTATATATATATATAGAGAGAGAGATAAATAGATAGATAGATAGATAGATAGATAGATAGATCCTACATACATACATACATACATACATACATACATACATACATAGATATATATATATATATATATATATATATATATATATATATATATATATATGTGTGTGTGTGTGTGTGTGTGTGTGTGTGTGTGTGTGTGTGTGTGTGTGTGTGTGTAGTAAGTTATGAAAATATATTTATGGCAATTAAACTACACAGAGGCTTCGGCATTCAATTGTCAAGTTAAAATGCATGGAGTTGGTGTTGCCGGGTGTTTTTATACATACACGTGGTGTTTAGTTTAGCTAGTTTACCAATCAGATTCTTTGTTATTTTCTTAGCCAATCGTTGGGCTTCTCACAAACAAAGGTTCGGTTGATTTTACTTCCTATTTTCTATTCTCTTGTTCTGTTTTCATCCTCGTTTCTTTGTGTTGTCGAAATAATCGGTGAACTTATTTTAACACGTGTTTGCTTGTATTTCTATTTTAGGTTTTAGTTTAGTTTCGTTTTTTTCCTTTATTTGTTCATTTATTTATTTATTTATTTATTTGTTCATTTA
>OY744518.1:136257282-136362282 GCA_963556195.1 Sepiola atlantica
AATTAGTTATTTCGATTTCTCTCTCCCTTCGCTTCTCTGGTTAGTGATTTAGAACCAAGATCAAGGCGAATAAACCCCTTCTGTCTTCAACAGTTTTGTCTTGACTTAGTCCTTTTTTTCGAGTTATGAAAAAACTTATTTGCAGGAGCCGTCTTCTCAGTCTGAAAGGACCACGAGAGTGCGCGTACAAAAACAAGCAGCTAACAAGGCGGGATTATGAACTTTCACGTATGGCACAAGGTTTAAACATAACATCAGTCTAAAAGGATTTCTCCTTCCCTGACTTAGGACAGAAATGATGAAGTGTAGTATCAGATACTACACTTTTCTCTTAGTTACGAAATAAACGACATAATCAGAAGAAGTATGGATACATCTAGCTTACATTTAAAAATCAAAAGGGTAGGTTTCGGCAGTGGTGACGTAAAGCGACTGGTTGGGTATACCATTTTCCCTAACCCTAACTCTCCCCCAGACTTCGATTTGGCGGTCGCTTTGATGAACATTCTCGTAGACTCAATTTCATAGCAAGCACCATGTGTGAGACTTCACACAAACACACAATGCGGTACGTAAGATTTCTTCTCTCTACTTACACGCATACATCATTCTATTCCGACTTTGTTATATACATTCTCGTGGACTCACTTTCCTAGAAAGTACCATGTGCGAGTACATACGAACACATATTTCGGTACGTAAGATTTTCCACTCTCTGTATAAACACACACATGCACACATCGTTCTACTCAGACTTTGTTGTATACATTCTCGTGGAGACAATTTCATAGCAAACACCATGCGCGCACATACGTACACACCAATTACAGACCCTTTTTACACATTATCATGGACGCAACTTCGTAGCAAACTCAGTCGGGTTCGCGGACAATAAACGTTTTTTTTTAATTCTATATTGTCTCCGAGTTGCTACTTTGTTTTTCATCAGCATGCTTGTATATTGAATATATATATATATATATATATATATATATATATATATATATATATATATATATGTTACTATTTCATGTATCCACATAACATTTTATAAGGAGATATAATTTTTTATGTATCAATTTTCAGTATTTACTTCAACAGTGCTCGATACGTAAGTAGAGCTAGGTAGTAAGCTATGAAAATATATTTATGGCAATTAAGCTACACAGAGGCTCCCGCGTTTCATCCCGGGGCGGGGGCATTTTAGCCTGAAGATTCCCCCTGGGAATGAAACGCGGGAGCCTCTGTGTAGCTTAATTGCCATAAATATATTTTCATAGCTTACTATATATATATTAAGAAATTAAAGTTGAGCACTCTCGGGGATGTTAATAATAAGCTGTCAATAAGCTCTAATGCTAAGTTCCGAATACGTTCGTCGAACACTCTCGACTAGTCTTCTATCTGTGCCTGCTTCTAGGTACATATAGATCTTAATTTCCTTTAATTACGTGACAGTTTCCGTTGGATATGGCGACTGCTTGCAGATTCTAGGCTGACTCTGTGAATCGGGTACGCGCCTCCCGACCGTCTGAAATTGTTACTTTCTTGCACTGATGAGAGCAATAAGCTTGAAACGCTAGCGTTTGTAGGTTTTAATAATTTTATTTATATATATATATATATATATATATATATATATATATATATATATATATATATATATATATATATATATATATATATATATATATATATGGAGTAACGGCGCTGCCCAAACATCGGCCAAAAAAAACTAAAATAGTAAATAAAAAAATGTTCAGTTTGTTTACAGTCAAAATAGTAAAGGAATTTTAGTTTTTAGAATCCATGAAACGCCGTGATATTTATTTACTTCAACGCAACAACAACAGACACCAATTAATTTTGAATTCATCCTTTTTTATTAATATCGAATAAAGTTCAGTTTCAAAATAAATCGTTCCGTTCTTTGCTTTTAAAAATGCAGTTATTTTAAGTTGTATAATACCTCTTTAAAAATAAAAAGATATCATTTGTTATCGACAGACTGACTTTTCGGCGTGACTCGCTTGTCCCAAAAATCTAGAACGCCATGTTCAATCGCACCGGCTATGCTTGGCGAATACCACGGCCTTAGCGTTTAAGTTCATAGAGACTGACTCACGTGATTCCTTAAAGAAGCAGTAATTGGGTTTACCTTTCGGCCAATCCACGCGACTCTTAAAAAGACATAGGAAGACAACCACACTAACCAATCTATGAACGTCTTATCAATTCCAATACATTTCGTGCAAACTTCCGGTCTGGGAATAAAAGAACAAACAAAAAGATTTTTTTTAAAAAACAAGCTGCGCGTGTGTGATCCCCCTCTGTATGTGACTCGATGTGGCGAGTGTAAAATGCAATAAATTTGGGCAATTTGGGGCATTTTTGACCCCCTCCCCTTGACCTCCTGGGGGCGCGAATTAGAATTTTCTGAGGTCAAGGATTCTCATTTTATATCCAGAACAATTGCCTCTACATTTTGGCCAAGTTTCAGAAAAATTGAATGGATGGATCAAACGTTATGGGAGAAAAGGGTTATTATTTTGCCATTTTGGGAGCTTTTGACCCCCTGGGGGCGTGAATCAGATTTGTTCCAAGGTCAGCGATACTTATTTTCTATTAGGAACAATTGCCTCCACATTTTGGCCAAGTTTCAGAGAAATGGAATGGATGGATGAAAAGTTATGGGGCAAAAAATGTCATTTTTTGCTATTTCGGGGTCTTTTGACCCCCTGGGAGGCTAACCCGATTTTTGAAAAAATCGGAGAATGTCACTTTCTAACCTGACCAAAGTTACAACTTCATGCAAAATTTCAGAGAAATTCAATGGATGGTTGCGGAGAAAAAATCCGGACGGACGGACATGCCTCAAAACATAAGTCCCCCGATTTTATAAATTGGTGGACCAAAAAAATTAATGGCTTAATAAACAATTTCTCTTTCTTTGTTCTTTATCGATTAGTCCTGGAAAAATCGAAAATTTAATTTTCTCCTCGTTCAATAACCGAGGCCATAAAAATGATGAATTATTGTTCGAGTTTGGAAACCTATTGCGTTAGAATCCTCGGGAGAAAATCCGTTTATCAAGTTAAACCGGTATTTGTGCGCCTCGTCACGCCAACGCATTAGTTATCACAGTTTTGCTGTTGGAGTCGTCTATAAATCCCGCTCGCCATCGTGTCCGGTGCATTACAAGACTTTACGGCCGAGCAACTGGCTAGTTCGATTAGCGTCCATTACCAAAAGACGGCGGCGTCACCGTTGTCGGTCGGTCGTAAAATTAAACAGTCGACGAAGAAAACGAAAACAGACGTTTTGAGTCGCGCGGAAAAGAATCGCTCTACCCGAGTAGTTCCAAAACTATACACCGCGACACAACATCCCATTTTAAGAGTCAAATATTTCAGATGTGCATTAGATTTGATCCATTATAATTAGACACCAATGAAGCCAGATTCTCTAGATTTCAATTTTAGTCTTAAGACGCCTTAAGCTTAAGCGTAAATTTTAGATATTTTCTACAATCATAATCATGTAATAGATTTTGATCAAAATTGGAATAAGGGTTCTAGGAATAAGGTTTAGTATCGTTACATCTTGATTTTAATCTTCGTAAAGCAACATAAAAGTGGTGCAAAACTATTCCGTTCGAAGAATTAATTTACATGTCCTGGGACGGGTATTCTTCTTTACCTTATATATATATATATATATATATATATATATATATATATATATATATATATATATATATATATATATATATATATATAGTCTATGTATAATATATAAGTAAAAATACTGAAAATATACTTGCACACACTTAGTCCAGCGATCCATCCAATGTGTAACACAAATTAAAGAGTGGCTCAACCGATTCAAAATGGCCGCAGATCAGTGGAGAGTGACTAGCGTTCTGGCAGGCCCCAAACTGCTCAGAGTGCAGTAGTTGTACAAAAAAAAAAGAGATAATGCGGAACGCGACGGCGGAGATGAACACCATTCCAAAAGAAGACTTCCAGAGGTTTTTTCCGGTAGTTGATGGATCGGTTGGCTAAGTGTGTGCAAGCACAAGGGGCCTACTTTGAAGGGTATTAGGGTCCCAACCCTGTCACGTATTTGGAGAAAAAAATGTCTGGCCTAAGGTCGGATACTTTTTAGACAGGCCTCGTATATACGCAGTTTATTATATTACGTTATAATATTATATGTGTATGTACTTGAAATGATAAAAAATATGTGTATATACTTGAAATAATAAAAAAAAATATGTACTATATATACGAGTGGCGTTTAATAAGTCATGCCCCTGACCCATTTCCCATAGCTGTAGATTAATGAAACTTGGCACAGTTATTAGTCTTTCTGAGCCTGGACTCTCCTCCAGCGCTCACAGTATTGATTTACTCCTCTCCAGGAGTTAGGCACAAGGCCAGTTTTTATCTTACTCCCACAAGTAAGATCTGACCCAAGGTCGGGTCGGGAAAGTGGGGTTTAAAAATTGCCTGGGCAGCCCCGTCGGCATTCCCCGGTAGGGGCGCTTCAGGCAGTAAGCAATAAACTTACTCCTCCCCAAAGAGGGAAGGCGGAGCCTGGGAGGGTGGACCTCCTAGAACTGCACAGGACAGACCCATAGACCGGCGTAAATCAAGCCCCGAAGGCCAAGACAATACCAGTCTATGGGGTGCAGTATCCATCGGAACAGATACTACACTTTGATCTTAGCCAAAAGGCCAAGAACACAGTAGCGCTCACAGTAGCCACGGCGACTACTTTCCTTTATCTCTTCATCATGTCTACGCAAAATTTCGATGTACTTGCATGACATTTTTCTTCAAATTATCATCCTGAGGAAGTATTACAATAAAGACGAAACGTCGATGAATATATAAAAAAATATCTCTTGGTTTTTTCCTTTTTCATTTCCCATTACGTCGGATTACTATCATCCTTCCTTTCTCATATATATATATATATAAAAAGAGATTGCAGTTTGCTTGAAACATTGCTGGTAAATATAAGTGCAGATTAGTAGTCCTAGGCTGTATCAATGCGATGTTGTTGCCGGAAGATGGAAAAAGTGAACAGAAATAAACGATGAGAGAAAACGAAACTCAAAACGATTTATTAATAATTTCACGAAAAACTGATTAAATACCAGAATAGTAAATACTGTCTTGCAAATAAAAGGTTCGGCAAAAGGTCATCTTAAATTTTCGAAAGAAAAACTTTCATTATCAAAAGACAACAATAGAAGACCGAGAGGGTTGAAAAAAACGGGGAAAACCGGTGTCAAACCATTGAAACACCGCAGCAGACAATTGGGAGTAGGAACGCAGAAAATGTCAAAATTTAATTAAATAATTATTCAACTAATATTAACATATTATTAACATTTGTTTATTTATATACTAATTATTATAATTTTATTATATTTTATTTTATATGATTTATTAATTTTTTTCTCTTTTTTCTTTATTCAATTCTAAATTTAAATTTACGTGTGGGCCGTTATTATTATAATATGTGCAAACAAAGGGGGATAACTTAGGGAAAAATATGTTTAGAAATGAGATTTGAAATTTGAAAAGGAATTTAAATCAATGGTGGAATGGATCAATGTCAAGGAGGTAGGAAGGAACCGTTGGAACGGGGGAGGGGGGATAAGAAGAAACGTTGGAGAGGGGGGAATTAAGGGATAAAAATACATACACACATATACATACATAAAGTGTAAATATCTAAATACATATTTATTTTTATGTTAATTTAAGAGTATTCCAAGGGTATAATACTCATAGAACTAAATTTATATAAATTTATTCTATTTATTTTTTTATTTTTATTATTTTTATTAAAAAATTTTTTTTTAATTTTCCTTTGTTATTATTATTTATTCATATATTTAATTTATTCTTTTATTATTATAATTTCTTTTTTTATTTATTTTATTTTTTTAAATTTTTTATTATTATTTTATTTTATTTTATTGAATTTCAAACTTTAGTTAAGGGATTACAAATGTATCAGCATACACATACACACACATGAGAATACACCCATATTTACATACATGTATATATGCATACACATACACAAGGCCTAAATATATGTAAATAAAGTGCATATTATTCCATTCCATAATTATAATATGTAGCATGTAAAAATGTGGGGTGGGTGGCGCTGGCAAATAAAGAGGAGACAAAGGCAAGTAAGTTGGGGGTGGGAGTGTGAGGATGTAAGAATCAGAGGATGAAAGGGGAAGATAACGCAAATCTGTTATTCAGAGTTGGACGAAATTTAGAGATTAGAATAGCTTCCGAAATTCGAAGCTGACCTATATTACGGACGGAGTTGAGGATGCGGACACTAATAGAGCGATGTGTGTTGCCACAGGATATTAAGTGTTTGTGGAAGGATGAAATGTGGGTGTTTAGATGCTCTTTAATGCGTTGGTGTAGAGGCCTAACGGTACTACCGATGTAGAGCTTTTGACACTTAGCGCATTGTAGGTTGTATACTGTATAGGTGCGAAGGCAGAGGCCAGAGTTGGGGATGGGGCAACTAGCTAGAGAGCAGGGGTCTGGGTGTAGTGGCTTTTTTTTTATAAATGTTGTCGGAGAGAAGTGCCTGTGTGAGAAAGTTGTGTTAAGGTTCTCACTACGTATGGCATTGCGGATAGCGGAAGTGATACAGTCGCTAAAGAAGGGGAGTTTAAGGAAGCAAGTGTTAGTGAGTGTGTGGTGTCTACGTCTTCTGGTGTTGTTAAGGCTGGATATGGTAGTGAGGGGGAAACCGTTGATTAATAGGGTTTGGTGGAAGGCTTCGGTGTGTGTTGTTTTATCGGAAGTAGAAGAGCATTTGTCCTGTATGCGGGTGATTTCGGTTTGTGCGTAACTAATTTTGGATTTGAGGGGTAGTGCGGATTTGTAGTGGATGAAGAGGTTCCTGCAGGCGGGTTTTCTATAGAAAGTGGTGTGGAGAGATCCGTCGTCATTAATGCTGAGTTTAAAGTCTAGAAGTGAGAGAGAGCCTGAGGTGTTGGGATGTTCGATGGTAAATTTAATGTGGGGGTCAGTATTATTAAATGTATTAAAGATAGAGGTAGCTTCCTCTCGGGATGAAGTGAGGATCAAAATGTCGTCAACGTATCTCGAGAAGAAAATATGGGAATGGCAGGTGCTAAGTGCTTGTTGTTCAAGTCTGTTCATGTAGGAAATGGCGAGGAGGCCGGAGAAACTGGAACCCATGGGTAGGCCAGAGACTTGTTGATATATGTCTTGTTGGAACTTGAAGTGGGTATTATCCACAATGATACGTAGGAGCTGATGAATGTCTGTCGGGGTAAGCCCAAAACAGTCAAGATTGTTAGAGGAGGTGTGGTCAGTTATGAGGTCAATGGCGGGGTGTGCGGGAATGGAAGTATAAAGGGAGACAACGTCAAGGCTGAAAATGTAGTTGTTGATGCGGAGCTGTTGGGGTTGGAGTAACCGGAGTCTATCTAATACCTGGTCAGAGCTGCTGACGTGTGCCGAGAGGGTGGGGAGTAGCGGTTTAAGTAAGTGGGAGAGGAGCCAGGAGATCTTGTAAAGAGGTCCCTCAGTACTGGAGACTATAGGTCTGATCTGTGGGGGGTTGCTGGTTTTGTGGGTTTTAATGAGATGGTAAAAGGTGGGGAGTCTACTGTTCCTAGTGGTGAGATTGAGCCTATAAGCCTTGGGGAGATTACGTCTGGAGCAAATTTTGGACCAAGCGTTGTTGATAGAGGTTTGTATGTGGGTAGCTGAGATGTTGATATCGGGTGTGTAAAGGGATGTATTGCTGAGGTGTTCCAGGACGAGAGTGTTGTAGGATTCTTGGGAGATAATGCAGAATTCCTTGCCTTTGTCAGAGGGTAGGTAGACCAGGTTTTTATTCCTAAGGCCTTTGAGGGTGAGGCGCTGGGAATGGGAGATATTAGGTGTGATACGGTGTTATATATATATATATATATATATATATATATATATATATATATATATATATATATATATATATATATATACTTGGTTTTTTCCTTTTTCATTTCCCATTACGTCGGATTACTCTCATCCTTCTTTTCTCATATATATATAGAGATAGATAGATAGATAGATAGATAGATAGATAATTATAAAATTTTAAAAAATATTCCCCCTAAAATATAACATTCTTTTCTGTCCTACGTGACATTGTGTGTGTATTTAGGTAGAATATATACATATTGTGTGTATTTAGGTACAATTTTTTTCATTTGAGCGAACATTGTTAAACATAACAGAATTCTTCTGTTTGATTATAGAAATAATGTATGCTCCATATATATCATAAACGTTTCGCTTTGAGCTGCACTGGTTCGTTCTTTTAATGTCTAACGGACTTCACGTGAGAGTTCTCGGCTGCTTTTTGAAATGCTCTTTTTTTTCTCCCACTTTTTTGTTCATTTGTTTTTGTCACGTGATGATGATGATTCGACGAAGAATCGAAAACGAAAGACAGCTGGAAAAAAAGGAGATAATTTCTAAAAATCAGCCGTATATCGCACCTGAAGTCAGTTAGACGTCAAAAGAACGAACCAGTGCAGCTCCAGGAGAAACGTTTACAATTTAAATTTCGTGACGCCAGAATTAGCGTCACAGGATTAATTATATTACGTTAAGTATTTCAAAATGTACTTACTGGTTTCATACTTCATGTTTTTTTTTATTGTAGGTTGCTAAGTTTTAAACTCGTCATACAAAAGATCTATTTTTTATACCAGAACAGGTAGTCAGAAACATGTGTCCATGATTTTCTTTTATGTACGCAAAAAAATAATTCATTAAAAAATGAATTAATAAATATATATAAAATTGATGACACGCCCGATTAAAGGGGCGATTGAATGCAATATCCTGCATATTCTTAAAAACGCTCAGGGAGCAAATAAATAAAAAATAAAATAAAATAAAAACAAATTAAAAAACAACAACAACAACAGCAACAGCACACACACACACACGCACACACACACACACACACACACCGGTCTTCTATTACTCGTAAAATAAAACCTGCATTAATCGACACAGGGCGTTCTGGTCTAGGGGTAAAATACTAGACTACGGACATTTACATCGACAGTTCGATCCCTGCCAGGATAGTCATGCTGATGACGGCTCTTAGTCAGTAACACGGGTCCATGGCTTTGTTTTATATACATAAAAAAATAATTTATAAATATGTGTGTGTGTGTATATATATATATATATATATATATATATATATATATATATTTCATGTATACACATAAAATTTTATAAGGGGATATAATTTTTTATGTATCAATTTTCACTATTTACTTCAACAATGCTCGATACGTGAGTAGAGCTAGACAGTAAGTTATGAAAATATATTTATGGTAATTAAGCTACACAGAGGCTTCTGCGTTTCAGCCCCTGGGGTAATCGTCAGGCTAAAAATTTGTGTGGCTTAATTGCCATAAATATATTTTCATAACTTGCTATATATATATATATATATATATATATATATATATATATATACCAAAAAAACCCTAATTAATATAATAATAATATAATTAACTTTAATATCAGTAATAATATTCTAAAATATTGATAGCTCCAATATAATCTCGTACTTAGTATATATATATAGCCACACTGATGATTATTAGTGAACATGAAACATATATAGCTATATACTTTTTTTTCCACAGACATATACGTTTTATGTTTTTAAGTTATCTCCCATGATATGACATCCTAAAGTAAAAACAGCCTACGTTGTGGAAGGAGATAACATGTGTTGGGACACATCTGCAGTTCCTGAATACAAGAAAAAAAGAAAAAGAAAGAATTCCTCAATGTTAGTCGACGCATTAGAAAAAAAAAGAGTTGTTTCTATTTTGGTAAATATTCGAAATTGCTGCGAGTTTTCACAGCGTAATGCAGAAAATTGGTTTCTCCACAGATTCGGAAATGGATTCGGAATTTTGACTTCATGTATTTGCGCTATTTCGCTTGTCTTTGCGTAAATATTCGTCACTCTTTGGTTTTGATGCGATAATAGAACGGTTCTATCAGGATTAGACTGGAAGAATGCAAAAGAGAAACCCCAAACCATTTTACTTCGGTGGAAGGTCTTAAAAAAATCAAGGGGCCACTTTCTGGGGCTAACACTTGATCTCTATATGAGATACACAGGTATCCGACGATTCAATTATAGTTCTCCTTTATTTCCCAAAAGTTGAGTTAATAAAGAAATGAAGAACATTCATTCTCCTCTCCCCAATTGACCAGTTAATTATTTTATAGTATACCTTTTATATGGTCTATTGGTCTTACCGGATTCCAGGACAAGAATTCATCTGGTCTGGTGGAGTATCCAGCTTAGTGCTGTTACTAGAGGCAACATCACTTTGAGGAAGTGCACCATTCCTCGTATGAGCCAGTGTAGCCATATTAAGGGGATCTTATTTGGGCTTCGAATACTATGTTATTTTGAATATTCGGTCAGGGTTAACTTGTAGGGTGAAGTATCCTCATGTCAGGTTGTCCTGACAAACCTCTGTACAGAGAGACCGGAGACACTCGAGGAAAGTGTCTAGTAGATAATTCAAACTCTCCAGTTGGTAATTCAAACTTTCCAGTAGGTGATTCAAACTCTCAAACAACGTGTCTGTGTATGTGTGTTTTTGTATCTGTGAAAACATTTTCCCATTAGGTAATGTATTTGTTTTATTTCTTTTGTTAATGTCTAAACAACAATTCACGCACATTCATATAAAAAAAAATAGATTGCAAATAAAAAAATACAAAATGGCGTCTGACTTCAATTTACATCGATAAACTGACAATCTTACATGCAAATTTAGAGAAAATTATTATATTTTTGTAGGGTTTTTTTTTGTTTTAATGAATAAAACTAGCTAAAAAAAACATCGGAGCATATATTTTGATCATTCCTACTCTGCGTGAAATTACTTTTAAATAAATTATCGGTTTCTAATTAGTAAAACAATTTTCGGCGGCGGAGTGATATGCTTCGGACACGAAAGCAAACAGCGCAGTCAACTCTGTGTAATTCGACATGTTGATCAATAATTACGCGATGGCGGGAAGAATTGATAAGAAGATCTCGCTGATTGGCTGGAATTTTTCCAGATCTTTATCACTTCTCTCACGAATATAACGCTCTTGAAAATAATCCCATGCCCAAGCGCACGCAAGATAGTTTGTAAGTAATGTAAAGTGATCGATCATAGTTGACGGCACCCGAAGACTCATTTTTTATTAGATGTAGGGGAGGGCGACACTCCTTTCATAGGATTACCCCACTTACCCTTGATCCTCACTTTATAATGATGAGTGTTTAACAAGGGGGGACCATGTGCTATTATTTACTTCTTTGGGATGATTAGACTGGTCTCCCGGCTAATTAACGAACTCTTGTTATTATGTCAAATAGGCCGGTCAGATATTTTGTAGTTAGGTCTATTTTGTCTATTTTACGGCATATCAACCTTTTCAATATAATGCAACTAGCATTAACGCATACTCATCTTTTACAGAGACATAACAGAAGTTTATAGAAACCGAACAAATAATTTATACATGTTTAAAGTTTCAAAAATTGGTTGTCATTTTTTTCCGTGTTCATCCGGTGAAGCGGTGTCCGCATGGATTTCTCTTTCCAGCATACACTATCAAATGCTTGGTCAGGATGAAATCCGGACGCCTCGAGATCTTGTTGCAGCGTATCCAATCATCTTTATTTCGGCATTCCTCTCGGCCGTTTCCCAGGGGCCGCCATCTTGAATCTCATTTTCGCGATGGCGTCGACGTTTATGTGCTTTATATGTCCGAGATCGACGTAACTTCGGACATGGTCAAGATAGCTCAGACCGGAAATCTAACGCAACATCTTTGTCGCCATAACCGATAGTTTTCTGTCTGCTTCCCTTGTTGACGAACAGCACTCGATGCGGTACAAAGTAGCAGTAAAAAATTTGAAACATAGATATTGTATACTAATTGACATTCTTTTGTGTTTAAGATATCATATACAACCATTTAAGTATGACACGGGCAAAAAAGCATTGGAATCGTTAATATCATAAGGTGGCCTTAATCAGCGTCTAATCGCTGCAAACTTCGGGATTCCATTTTCTACTGTTAATCGACTGATTGTCTAATGCGTCATAGATGGAAAATTATGAATATTAGAGTCTTCTTTAAGTCGTGTTGTTTAATGCTGGCCTCAGAAAGGCGATCAGATGACGTAAGCAAAAGTTATTTAACATACGCACTGCTGATGCTGAGGGCAGAAAGGGTCTAATAGGTGGCTGACTATTAATCCACTGATTGTCTAATTGATAATCAATATTCAAGCTCTTCTTTCATTCGTGTTGTTTAATGCTGACCAAGCAAGGGAGATAAGTTTGTTTGTTTTTTCAACCGAAGGTTTGTTTGATATTTTATTAAATGTTTTTAGAGTTACGATTTTTCACATCCCTCCGCCCTGTTTTGAAACGTTTAAGAATAATTAGCATTAAACAAATTAAATGATTTTATTTCGTTAATATTCAGTATGACAAATAGATTTACGATTTTTTGGGTAAACATATATCTAAGTTTTAAATTAACGTTTGTAGTTACACGGAAAGAGAAAAATAAGGCAAGTTCCGTTACGAATTGGTTGAATTATTTTTGAATATTGTTTGCGTTTCATTATTTTTTAATATTGTTTGCGTTTCATTATTTTGAATATTGTTTGCGTTTCATTATTTTGAATATTGTTCGCGTTTCATTATTTTTTAATATTGTTTGCGTTTCATTATTTTTTAATATTGCTTGCGTTTCATTATTTTTTAAATATTGTTTGCGTTTCATTATTTTTTAATATTGTTTGCGTTTCATTATTTTTTAATATTGTTTGCGTTTCATTATTTTTTAATCTAGTTTGCGTTTCATTACTTTTGAATATTGTTTGCGTTTCATTATGCTTTAATATTGTTTGCGTTTCATTATTTTTAGATATTGTTTGCGTTTCATTATTTTTTAATAATGTTTGCGTTTCATTATTTTTCAAAATTGTTTGCGTTTGATTATTTTTTAATATTGTTGTCGTTTCATTATTTTTTATATTGTTTGCGTTTCATTATTTTTTTATATTGTTTGTGGTTCATTATTTTTCAAAATTGTTTGCGTTTCATTATTTTTGAATATTGTTTGCGTTTCATTATTTTTTAATATTGTTTGCGTTTCATTGTTTTGAATATTGTTTGTGTTTCATTATTTAGAATATTGTTCGCGTTTCATTATTTTTTAATATTGTTTGCGTTTCATTATTATTTAATATTGTTTGCGTTTCATTATTTTTTAATATTGTTTGCGTTTCATTATTTTTTAATCTAGTTTGCGTTTCATTACTTTTGAATATTGTTTGCGTTTCATTATGCTTTAATATTGTTTGCGTTTCATTATTTTTTAATATTGTTTGTGTTTCATTATTTTTTTATATTGTTTGCGTTTCATTATTTTTTATATTGTTGTGTTTCATTAATTTTGAATATTGTTTGCGTTTCATTATTTTGAATATTGTTTGCGTTTCATTATGTTCGAATATTGTTTGCGTTTCATTATTTTTGAATATTGTTTGCATTTCATTATTTTTTTATATTGTTTGCGTTTCATTATTTTTTAATATTGTTTGCGTTTCATTATTTGGAATATTGTTTGCGTTTCATTATTTCTGAATATTGTTTGCGTTTCATTATTTTTAGATATTGTTTGCGTTTCATTATGTTTTAATATTGTTTGCGTTTCATTATTTTGAATATTGTTTGCGTTTCATTATTTTTAATTTTGTTTGCGTTTCATTATTATTTAATATTATTTGTGTTTCATTATTTTTGAATATTGTTTGCGTTTAATTATGTTTTTTATATTGTTTGCGTTTCATTATTTTTTAATATGGTTTGTGTTTCATTATTTTTTAATATTGTTTGCGTTTAATTATTTTTTAATATTGTTTGGGTTTTATATATATATATATATATATATATATATATATATATATATATATATATATATATATATATATGTATATGTATATGTATATGTATATATATATATATATATATATATATATATATATATATATATATACATATACATATATATATATATATATATATATATATATATATATATATATATATATATATATATATATATATATATATATATATATATATATATATATATATATATATATATATATATATATATATACACACACACACACACACACAATCACGTTGACACACCGGTTCCCGTTAGATCACCGAAGTTAAGCGTCGTCGAGCCTGGTCAGTACTAAATGGGTGACCATTTGAGAATACCAGGTGCTGTATGTGCTCTCTGCCTATATCGGCATTGTTTCCAGTCGTCTTGTATTACTACTTGCCATTGGAATCAAACAATGCCGACTCAGGTTGTTGGAGATTGCGCAATCCTTGCAATTACAAATTCACGCGCGGGCAGCCCCTGGCGGGGCACTCATACTTAAGGATACTTTGCTTAAACTTTGAATTCTAATAAAATTTGATTGACACCTTATTTTATTACTTCATTTTATATTATAGTATTTATGCTCTATCCAGTATATTGAGCTTCAGTTTTTATCCGGATGTTTCACTAATTATAAGATATTAATTGACGCTTATATCTTTTGTTTGGATTGCTTCATATATATATATATATATATATATATATATATATATATATATATATATATATATATGAACAAATTTTTTGTGTTACAGAATTTTATCAAGGTTTTAAATAGGATGAACAGAGTCATAGCAAGTCGTGAACAATATCACAAGAAAATAAGATAGGAAAATTATAGTAATATATTTAAGCGTCGGAAGACATTCGATTAAAAACATTTAAAAACGAGATACAATTTTATCCGAAAGACCTTTACTGATAAAACCAATAAAAGGAAGTTTCAAATAAACGGGACATTTAAGTCGACCAAAGAAAATGTTGGCATTAAATTTCGCAAGTTTCGAAAACTTGCAAAATTTTATGCCAACAAGTATATCGACGGACGCATCCGGGTCTTTCTCGTATGTAACACGGAATGCTAACGTACGAAGAATGGGGATGACGGCAATTTAATATTAAACTTATCAATAATGAATCCATTCCTTAATTACTAGTTGTTCCTAGCGAGATCGTGAGAAGGGCTACGTCCGGTTTAAACGCTCCTATGTATTCGGAGTGTACACTAACATCATTCTCTTCCAAGTTATAAATAGCAATTGACTTATCTTCAAATTATCTAAGTCTACATCACGTGATTAAATTCAACCAATGGGGAATCTACCTCGGACATTACGCTATCACTGACTCTGAAGTCAAACATTGCAATCGCACTCAGGAAATCTTATACACTTAATTTCAAACACATATTACGGGCGATTAATATTTAACATTGCAAACAATCTATTTTAAACGCTTCATTGAACACATGTAACTATTGTATCCATAGCTGAGGGAATAGGGTTAATACCTTACTCAACAGTAAGCAAATCAAATACATCCGCTATGATTAGCAGCTTTTTATCAGTTTTTTCACCATCGTCGGCCATCTTAAATAACGTGCAGAGTAATTCTGTCGTTTGCAGCTTGGCCTTTCTTCTTACAAAACCGGATGTTGATCTTTCCACAGCTTCGGCGCGTGTGACAGAGATAGACAACATTTTTATCTATTTGCGGACATCGTCATTTCCGCCGACCAGTCAGATACCATCGAGGAGATGCTATCAGCAGCAGCTGATCAAGCTGTATTACAAGGGATGTTTGTACATTCAACAATCGATTAGATTCTGCCCTTATACTCGCTGCCGGGTGTAATCTCTTATATAAAGGGCAGTTGTCTGTATGTTTGTTTGTTTGTTTGTTTGTTTGTTTGTATGGCCAGATACTCCTCCGACAGGACCCAACAAACAGTCACACGGTTGACATCATCATAACCGGCCAGCCCCGGGACGTATAATATCTCAGAACCGGAAAAAAAAATGGACTCTTCGAGGGTCGACTGAGCACTTTTCTCCAATGGGGGGGTGCCTTTTTCCTCGATTTTCAACGTTGTTTAGTACTAATTTGAGAAAAAAACAAAGAATTTGAGAAATAATGCACCGTCATGATTTTAACAGGAAATGACGTCAGAGGAAATCCCTAACGGCTCTTTTTTGAACATGAGTTTATAGTGAAGCAAGTGTTGCTTAATCACAAACGGCACTTTTTTTGAACACGAGTCCATAGTCAAGCATGGGTTGCTTACTTACTAACGGCACTTTTTTGAACGTGAGTCCATAGTGATGCAAGGGTTGCTTAACTCCTAACGGCACTTTTTGATACATGCGTTTATAGTGACGCAAGTGTTGTTTAATCAATAACGGCACTTTTTTTAACATGAGTTCATAGTGAAGCAAGGGTTGCTTAATCCTAACCACATTTTTTCTGTTGACATGATAACATCCTCCTAGGTATTACCTCCTCCTTTTTGAGAGGTGTGAAGTTAGTGTAGTATCAATTATGCTCCCCCACTGTTTTCACTAATATTTGTATGCTCCCCCATTGTTTTCACTAATATTTCTATGCATATTGTATACATATTGAAAACTTGGGGTGGGTGTGGGGGGTGTCGGCATTCGCCGGTGTGAGCGCCTCAGGAGAAATTTGGGGAAGAGGTGGAGGGGGGTATCGGCATTCGGCGGTGGGGCGCCTCAGGCCAAATCTGGGGAGGGTGAGTGTCAGCATTCGGCGGTGGGGCGCCTCAGGCGAAATTCTAGGAGGAGTGTCGGCATTCGCCAGTATGAGCGCCTCAGGCCGAATTTGGGGGAGTGTCGGCATTCGCCGGTGTGAGCGACTCAGGCCGAATTTGGTGGAGTGTCGGCATTCGCCGTTGGTGCGCCTCAGGCCAAATTTGGAGATGGGGGATTGTCGGCATAATGCAAAGTCACGATTTTAGCAGGAAATGACGTCAGAGGAAATCCCTAACGGCACTTTTTTGAACATGAGTTTATAGTGAACGGGTTGCCTTATCCCAACGAAACATAAGTTTTTATTGAAGCAACTGTTGCTTAATCCCTAACGGCATTTTTTTGAACACGAGTCCATAGTGAAGCAAGGGTTGCTTAATTCCTAACGGCACTTTTTTGAACATGAATCCACAGTGAAGCCAGGGTTGCTTAATCAATAACGGCACTTTTTTGAACACGAGTTTGTAGTGAAGCCAGGGTTGCTTAATCCTAACTGCATTTCTTCTGTTGACATGATACCATCCTCCCAGGTATAACCTCCTTCTTTTTGAGAGGTGTGAAGTTAGTGTAGTATCAGTAAAATTAAAGTAATAAATAATTATGCTCCACCATTGTTTTCACTAATATTTGTATACATATTAAATAACGTCTCAATAAGGAAAGTAAGAAGAAAAATAATTATGCTCCACCACTGTTTTCACTAATATTTGTATACATATTAAATAACGTCTCAATAAGTAAAGTAAGAAGAAAAATAATTATGCTCCACCATTGTTTTCACTAATATTTGTATACATATGATATAACGTCTAAATAAGTAAAGTAAGAAGAAAAATAATTATGCTCCACCACTGTTTTCACTAAAATGTGTATACATATTAAATAACGTCTCAATATGTAAAGTAAGAAGAAATATAATTATGCTCCGCCATTGTTTTCACTAATATTTGAATACATGTTAAATAACGTCTCAATAAGTAAAGTAAGAATAAAAATAATTATGCTCCACCATTGTTTTCACTAATATTTGTATACATATGATATAACGTCTAAATAAGTAAAGTAAGAAGAAAAATAATTATGCTCCACCACTGTTTTCACTAAAATGTGTATACATATTAAATAACGTCTCAATATGTAAAGTAAGAAGAAATATAATTATGCTCCGCCATTGTTTTCACTAATATTTGAATACATATTAAATAACGTCTCAATAAGTAAAGTAAGAATAAAAATAATTATGCTCCACCATTGTTTTCACTAATATTTGTATACATATTAAATAACGTCTCAATAAGTAAAGTAAGAAGAAAAATAATTATGCTCCACCACTGTTTTCACTAAAATTTGTATACATATTAAATAACGTCTCAATAAGTAAAGAAAGAAAAATAATAATTATGCTCCGCCATTGTTTTCACTTATATTTGTATACATGTTAAATAACGTCTCAATAAGTAAAGTAAAAAGAGAAATAATTATGCTCCACCATTGTTTTCACTAATATTTGTATACATGTTAAATAACATTTTTTTGTTTTGAACTCAAAATATTTCTCAGGGTTGGGGGAGAGTGAACAATTAGTGGGCTGGGGAGATTGAGGGGTCGGGAAAAATTTTAGGGGTCAGGACGAACTTTTTAGGGGTCAGGCCAAATTTTTTTGTTTTTTTTTGTTTTGAAGTCAAAATATTTCTCAGGGTTGGGGGAGAGTGAAAAATTAGGGGGCTGGAGAGATTTAGGGGTCGGGGAAAATTTTAGGGGTCAAGACGAACTTTTTAGGGTTCAGGCAAAATTTTTTGTTTTTTTTTTGTTTTGAAGTCAAAATATATCTCATGGTTGGGGGAGAGTGAAAAATTAGGGGGCTGGAGAGATTTAGGGGTCGGGGAAAATTTTAGGGGTCAGGACGAACTTTTTAGGGGTCAGGCAAAATTTTTTTGTTTTTTTGGTTTTGAACTTAAAATATTTCTCAGGGTTAGGGGAGAGTCAAAAATTAGGGGGCTGGAGAGATTTAGGGGTGGGGAAAATTTTAGGGGTCAGGACGAACTTTTTAGGGGTCAGGCCAAATTTTTTTGTTTTTTTTTGTTTTGAAGTCAAAATATATCTCATGGTTGGGGGAGAGTGAAAAATTAGGGGGCTGGAGAGATTTAGGGGTCGGGGAAAATTTTAGGGGTCAGGCGGAACTTTTTAGGGGTCAGGCCAAATTTTTTTGTTTTTTTTTGTTTTGAAGTAAAAATATTTCTCAGGGTTGGGGGAGAGTGAAAAATTAGGGGGCTGGAGAGATTTAGGGGTCGGGGAAAATTTTAGGGGTCAGGACGAACTTTTTAGGGGTCAGGCCAAATTTTTTTGTTTTTTTTTGTTTTGAAGTCAAAATATATCTCATGGTTGGGGGAGAGTGAAAAATTAGGGGGCTGGAGAGATTTAGGGGTCGGGGAAAATTTTAGGGGTCAGGACGAACTTTTTAGGGGTCAGGCCAAATTTTTTTGTTTTTTTTTGTTTTGAAGTCAAAATATATCTCATGGTTGGGGAGAGTGAAAAATTAGGGGGCTGGAGAGATTTAGGGGTCGGGGAAAATTTTAGGGGTCAGGACGAACTTTTTAGGGGTCAGGCCAAATTTTTTTGTTTTTTTTTGTTTTGAAGTCAAAATATTTCTCATGGTTGGGGGAGAGTGAAAAATTAGGGGGCTGGAGAGATTTAGGGGTCGGGGAAAATTTTGGGGGTCAGGACGAACTTTTTAGGGGTCATGCCAAATTTTTTTCTTTTTTTTTGTTTTTTTTTTGTTTTGAAGTCAAAATATTTCTCATGTTTGGGGGAGAGTGAAAAATTAGGGGGCTGGAGAGATTTAGGGGTCGGGGAAAATTTTAGGGGTCAGGACGAACTTTTTAGGGGTCAGGCCAAATTTTTTTGTTTTTTTTTGTTTTGAAGTCAAAATATTTCTCATGGTTGGAGGAGAGTGAAAAATTAGGGGGCTGGAGAGATTTAGGGGTCGGGGAAAATTTTAGGGGTCAGGACGAACTTTTTAATGGTCAGGCCAAATTTTTTTGTTTTTTTTTGTTTTGAAGTCAAAATATATCTCATGGTTGGGGGAGAGTGAAAAATTAGGGGGCTGGAGAGATTTAGGGGTCGGGGAAAATTTTAGGGGTCAGGACGAACTTTTTAGGGGTCAGGCAAAATTTTTTGTTTTTTTTTTGTTTTGAAGTCAAAATATTTCTCAGGGTTGGGGGAGAGTGAAAAATTAGGGGGCTGGAGAGATTTAGGGGTTGGGGAAAATTTTAAGGGTCAGGACGAACTTTTTAGGGGTCAGGCCAAATTTTTTTGTTTTTTTTGGTTTTGAAGTCAAAATATTTCTCAGGGTGGGAGGAGAGTGAAAAATTAGGGGGCTGGAGAGATTTAGGGGTCGGGGAAAATTTTAGGGGTCAGGACGAACTTTTTAGGGGTCAGGCCAAATTTTTTTGTTTTTTTTTGTTTTGAAGTCAAAATATATCTCATGGTTCGGGGAGAGTGAAAAATTAGGGGGCTGGAGAGATTTAGGGGTCGGGGAAAATTTTAGGGGTCAGGACGAACTTTTTAGGGGTCAGGCCAAATTTTTTTGTTTTTTTTTGTTTTGAAGTCAAAATATATCTCATGGTTCGGGGAGAGTGAAAAATTAGGGGGCTGGAGAGATTTAGGGGTCGGGGAAAATTTTAGGGGTCAGGACGAACTTTTTAGGTGTCAGGCCAAATTTTTTTGTTTTTTTTTGTTTTGAAGTAAAAATATTTCTCAGGGTTGGGGGAGAGTGAAAAATTAGGGGGCTGGAGAGATTTAGGGGTCGGGGAAAATTTTAGGGGTCAGGACGAACTTTTTAGGGGTCAGGCCAAATTTTTTTTTTTTTTGTTGTTTTAGAGTCAAAATATATCTAATGGTTGTAAGAGAGTGAAAAATTAGGGGGCTGGAGAGATTTAGGGGTCGGGGAAAATTTTACGGGTCAGGACGAACTTTTTAGGGGTCAGGTAAAATTTTTTTTTTATTTTTATTTTTTTGTTTTGAAGTCAAAATATTTTTCATGGTTGGAGGAGAGTGAAAAATTAGGGGGCTGGAGAGATTTAGGGGTCGGGGAAAATTTTAGGGGTCAGGACGAACTTTTTAGGGGTCAGGCCAAATTTTTTTGTTTTTTTTTGTTTTGAAGTCAAAATATATCTCATGGTTGGGGGAGAGTGAAAAATTAGGGGGCTGGAGAGATTTAGGGGTCGGGGAAAATTTTAGGGGTCAGGCGGAACTTTTTAGGGGTCAGGCCAAATTTTTTTGTTTTTTTTGGTTTTGAACTCAAAATATTACTCAGGGTTGGGGGAGAGTGAACAATTAGGGGGCTGGAGAGATTGAGGGGTCGGGGAAAATTTTAGGGGTCAGGACGAACTTTTTAGGGGTCAGGCTAAATTTTTTTGTTTTTTTTTGTTTTGAAGTCAAAATATTTCTCATGGTTGGGGGAGAGTGAAAAATTAGGTGGCTGGAGAGATTCAGGGGTCGGAGAAAATTTTAGGGGTCAGGACGAACTTTTTAGGGGTCAGGCCAAATCTTTTTCTTTTTTTTTGGTTTTGAACTCAAAATATTTCTCAGGGTTGGGGGATAGTGAACAATTAAAGGGCTGGAGAGATTTAGGGGTCGGGGAAAATTTTAGGGGTCAGGCGGAACTTTTTAGGGGTCAGGCCAAATTTTTTTGTTTATTTTTGTTTTGAAGTCAAAATATTTCTCATGGTAAGGGGAGAGTGAAAAATTAGGGGGCTGGAGACATTTAGGGTCGGGAAAATTTTAGGGGTCAGGCGGAACTTTTTAGGGGTCAGGCCAAATTTTTTTGTTTTTTTTTGTTTTGAAGTCAAAATATTTCTCATGGTTGGGGGAGAGTGAAAAATTAGAGGCTGGAGAGAGTTAGGGGACGGGGAAAATTTTAGGGGTCAGGCCAAATTTTTTAGGGTCTGCCCAAATTTAGGGGCGGCGATATGTCTGTATTTTGCTTCCACACCGGGGCGGCGATAGGTACTTATTTAGCATTCAGCAGGAGTGATAGGTACTTATATAGCATGTGCACATGGGTGGTAATAAGTACGTATATAGTATGCACACCGGGGCAGTGATAGGTATGTATTTAGCATGCGCACTGAGGAAGCGATCGGTTCATATATAGCACGCGCACCGGGGCGGCGATAGGTACGTACATAGCACGTGCACAGGGGCGGCGAAAGGTACATATTTAAAATTCACACCGGGCGGCGAAAGGTACATATTTAAAATTCACACCGGGGCGCCGATAGGTACGTATTTAGCATTCACACCGGGGCGGCGATAGGTATGTATTTAGCATTCGCACCGGGGCAGCGATATGTATGTATTTAGCTTCCGCACCGGGGCGGCGATAGGTACGTATTTAGAATTCACACCGGGGCGGCAATAGGTACGTATTTTGAATTCACACCGGGGCGGCGATAGGTATGTATTTAGCATTCGCACCGGGGCGGCGATATGTACGTATTTAGCTTCCACACCAGGGCGGCGATATGTACGTATTCAGAATTCAGGGGTGGCGATAGCTACATATATAGCATGTACACACGGGCAGCAATAAATACGTACATAGCATGCGCTCTGCGGCGGCGATCAGTACATATATTGCATGCGTACCGGGGCGGCGAAAGGTATGTATTTCGCATTCGCACCGTAGTGGTGATAGGTACGTATTTAGCATTCGCACTGGGGCGGCTATAGGTACGTATTTAGCATTCGCACCAGGGCGGCTATAGGTACGTATTTAGCATTCGCACTGGGCCTGCGATAGGTACGTATTTAGCATTCACACCAAAGCGGCAATATGTACATATTAATTATTCGCACTAGGGCAGTGATAGGTACTTATTTAGCATGCACACCGGAGCGCAATTGGTATGTCTTTAGTATTCGCACTAGGGCAGCGATAGGTACTTATGTAGCATGCACACCGGGGCGCAATAGGTATGTATTTAGCATTCACACCGGGGCAACGATAGGTACTATTTAGCATTCGCAACGGGGCGGCGATAGGTACTTAAATAGTATCTGCACCGGGGCGGCGATAGGTACGTATATAGTATGTGCACTGGGGCAGCGATAGGTACGTATATAGTATGCGCACCGGGGTGATGATAGATACGTATATAGTATGAACACCGGGGTGGAGATAAGTACCTATATAGAAGGCGCAGATAGAGGGGTTACTTTTTATAGAAATATGTCATACTATTACCCTGGGCAATAGGAGAAATGGTGGGGAAGAAACAGCTTTTGCAAAAGGCAAAATTAGAAAGTAGCGGCGAAATGGGGCGACCAGGAAAGAGAAAGGTAGCAGATAAAGAGACGGCTATAGAGAGAGGGGGCGGACATAGAAGTTTGAATATAAAGATGTTACACACACGATCTTTCTTCAAATATATGTTTTTATGACCCCGAGCAACGCCGGGTAGCCCCGCTAGTCTCCTATATAAAGGCCAGTTGTCTGTATGTCTGTCTGTCTGTCTGTCTGTTTGTTTGTTTGTATGTCCAGATAATCCTCCGAGAGTACCCAACAAACAGTCACACGGTTGATATCATCATGACCGGCCAGCCCCGGGACGTGTAATATCTCAGAACCGGAAATAGAAATTGACTCTTTGGGGGTCGACTGAGCACTTTTCTCCAATGGGGGTGTGGTTTTTTCCTCGATTTTCAACGTTGTTTAGTACTAATTTGAGAAAAAACAATGCTATCATGTATAATTTTAGAAATATGCAAAGTCACGCTTTTATTTAACAGGAAATGACGTCAGAGGAAAAGAGTGTAGGGAAGAAAATCCCTCACACTAAAACTCTTCTTTCCCTCTCACTCCCACCCTTTCTACCTTCCCTTCCTCCCCTACGCCCGTTCTGTTGTTATGATACCACACTCCTAGGCATTACCTCCTCCTTTTTGAGAGTTGTGGAGATAGTGCGGCGATGTGACTGCTTCAGGTCAAATTAGGGGGGGGGGGGGAGTGTCGGCATTCGCCAAATTTAGGGGAGCGGCGCGTCAGGCGAAAATATGGGAGGGGGGAGTGTCGGAAAAAAAATTGACTCTTCGGGGGGGGGGGGGGTTCCATCACTTGTTTAGTACTAATTTGAGAAAAAAACAATGCTATCATCGTCACGCTTTTAACAGGAAATGACGTCAGAGGAAATCCCTAACAGCACTTTTTTGAACATTGGTTTATAGTGAAGCAAGGGTTGCTTAACTACTAACGCATTTTTTGAAACATGCGTTTATAGTGACGCAAGGGTTGTTTAATCAATAACGGCACTTTTTTGAACATGAGTTTATAGTGAAGCAAGAGTTGCTTATACTAACCGCATTTCTTCTGTTGACATGATACCATCCTCCCAGGTATTACCTCCTCCTTTTTGAGAGGTGTGAAGTTAGTGTATTATCAGTGAAATTAAAGTAATAAATAATTATGCACCACCATTGTTTTCACTAATATTTGTATACATGTTAAATAACGTGTCAATAAGTAAAGTAAGCAGAGAAATAATTATGCTCCACCACTGTTTTCACTAATATTTGTATACATGTTAAATAACGTGTCAATAAGTAAAGTAAGAAGAGAAATAATTATGCTCCACCACTGTTTTCACTAATATTTGTATAAATGTTAAATAACGTGTCAATAAGTAAAGTAAGAAGAGAAATAATTATGCTCCACCATTGTTTTCACTAATATTTGTATACATGTTAAATAACGTGTCAATAAGTAAAGTAATAAGAAAAATAATTATGCTCCACCATTGTTTTCACTTATATTTGTATACATGTTAAATAACGTGTCGATAAGTAAAGTAAGTAGAGAAATAATTATGCTCCACCATTGTGTTCACTAATATTTGTATACATGTTAAATAACGTCTCAATATATAAAGTAAGAGAAATAATTATGCTCCACCACTGTTTTCACTAATATTTGTATACATATTAAATAACGTCTCAATAAGTAAAGTAAGAAGAAAAATAATTATGCTCCGCCATTGTTTTCACAAATATTTGTATACATGTTAAATAACGTGTCAATAAGTAAAGTAAGAAGAGAAAAATTATGCTCCGCCATTGTTTTCACTAATATTTGTATACATGTTAAATAACGTGTCAATAAGTAACTAAGAACAGAAAAATTATGCTCCGCCATTGTTTTCACTAATATTTGTATACATGTTAAATAACGTGTCAATAAGTAACTAAGAACAGAAAAATTATGCTCCGCCATTGTTTTCACTAATATTTGTATACATGTTAAATAACGTGTCAATAAGTAACTAAGAACAGAAAAATTATGCTCCGCCATTGTTTTCACTAATATTTGTATACATGTTAAATAACGTGTCAATAAGTAAAGTAAGAAGAGCAAAATTATGCTCCGCCATTGTTTTAACTAATATTTGTATACATGTTAAATAACGTGTCAATAAGTAAAGAAAGAAGAGAAATAATTATGCTCCACCATTGTTTTCACTTATATTTGTATACATGTTAAATAACGTGTCAATAAGTAAAGTAAGAAGAGAAATAATTATGCTCCACCACTGTTTTCACTAATATTTGTATACATGTTAAATAACGTGTCAATAAGTAAAGTAAGAAGAGAAAAATTATGCTCCACCACTGTTTTCACTAATATTTGTATACATGTTAAATAACGTGTCAATAAGTAAAGTAAGAAGAGAAAAATTATGCTCCACCACTGTTTTTACTAATATTTGTATACATGTTAAATAACGTGTCAATAAGTAAAGTAACAAGAGAAAAATTATGCTCCACCACTGTTTTCACTAATATTTGTATACATGTTAAATAACGTGTCAATAAGTAAAGTAAGAAGAGAATAATATGCTCCACCACTGTTTTAACTAATATTTGTATACATGTTAAATAACGTGTCAATAAGTAAAGTAAGAAGAGGAATAATTATGCTCCGCCATTGTTTTACTAATATTTGTATACATGTTAAATAACGTGTCAATAAGTAAAGTAAGAAGAGAAATAATTATGCTCCGCCATTGTTTTCACTAATATTTGTATACATGTTAAATAACGTGTCAATAAGTAAAGTAAGAAGAGAAATAATTATGCTCCGCCACTGTTTTCACTTATATTTGTATACATGTTAAATAACGTGTCAATAAGTAAAGTAAGAAGAGAAATAATTATGCTCCGCCATTGTTTTAACTAATATTTGTATACATGTTAAATAACGTGTCAATAAGTAAAGTAAGAAGAGAATAATATGCTCCACCACTGTTTTAACTAATATTTGTATCCATGTTAAATAACGTGTCAATAAGTAAAGTAAGAAGAGAAAAATTATGCTCCACCACTGTTTTCACTAATATTTGTATACATGTTAAATAACGTGTCAATAAGTAAAGTAAGATTAGAAATAATTATGCCCCGCCATTGTTTTCACTAATATTTGTATACATGTTAAATAACGTGTCAATAAGTAAAGTAAGAAGAGAATAATATGCTCCACCACTGTTTTAACTAATATTTGTATACATGTTAAATAACGTGTCAATAAGTAAAGTAAGAAGAGGAATAATTATGCTCCGCCATTGTTTTACTAATATTTGTATACATGTTAAATAACGTGTCAATAAGTA
Source organism: Sepiola atlantica (assembly GCA_963556195.1). Taxonomy (NCBI): domain Eukaryota; kingdom Metazoa; phylum Mollusca; class Cephalopoda; order Sepiida; family Sepiolidae; genus Sepiola; species Sepiola atlantica. The sequence continues at coordinate 136,283,809 of OY744518.1, forward strand.
AAGTAAGAAGAGAAATAATTATGCTCCGCCATTGTTTTCACTAATATTTGTATACATGTTAAATAACGTGTCAATAAGTAAAGTATAAAGAAAAATAATTATGCTCCACTATTGTTTTCACTTATATTTGTATACATGTTAAATAACGTGTCAATAAGTAAAGTAAGAAGGGAAATAATTATGCTCCACCACTGTTTTCACTAATATTTGTATACATGTTAAATAACGTGTCAATAAGTAAAGTAAGCAGAGAAATAATTATGCTCCACCACTGTTTTCACTAATATTTGTATACATGTTAAATAACGTGTCAATAAGTAAAGTAAGAAGAGAAATAATTATGCTCCACCATTGTTTTCACTTATATTTGTATACATGTTAAATAACGTGTCAATAAGTAAAATAAGAAGAGAAATAATAATGCTCCGCCATTGTTTTCACTTATATTTGTATACATGTTAAATAACGTGTCAATAAGTAAAGTAAGAAGAGAAATAATTATGCTCCACCACTGTTTTCACTAATATTTGTATACATGTTAAATAACGTGTCAATAAGTAAAGTAAGAAGAGAAAAATTATGCTCCACCACTGTTTTCACTAATATTTGTATACATGTTAAATAACGTGTCAATAAGTAAAGTAACAAGAGAAAAATTATGCTCCACCACTGTTTTCACTAATATTTGTATACATGTTAAATAACGTGTCAATAAGTAAAGTAAGAAGAGAATAATATGCTCCACCACTGTTTTAACTAATATTTGTATACATGTTAAATAACGTGTCAATAAGTAAGAAGAGGAATAATTATGCTCCGCCATTGTTTTACTAATATTTGTATACATGTTAAATAACGTGTCAATAAGTAAAGTAAGAAGAGAAATAATTATGCTCCGCCATTGTTTTCACTAATATTTGTATACATGTTAAATAACGTGTCAATAAGTAAAGTATAAAGAAAAATAATTATGCTCCACTATTGTTTTCACTTATATTTGTATACATGTTAAATAACGTGTCAATAAGTAAAGTAAGAAGAGAAATAATAATGCTCCGGCACTGTTTTCACTAATATTTGTATACATGTTAAATAACGTGTCAATAAGTAAAGTAAGCAGAGAAATAATTATGCTCCACCACTGTTTTCACTAATATTTGTATACATGTTAAATAACGTGTCAATAAGTAAAGTAAGAAGAGAAATAATTATGCTCCACCACTGTTTTCACTTATATTTGTATACATGTTAAATAACGTGTCAATAAGTAAAATAAGAAGAGAAATAATAATGCTCCGCCATTGTTTTCACTAATATTTGTATACATGTTAAATAACGTGTCAATAAGTAAAGTAAGAAGAGCAAAATTATGCTCCGCCATTGTTTTCACTAATATTTGTATACATGTTAAATAACGTGTCAATAAGTAAATAAAAAAAGAGAAAAATTATGCTCCACCACTGTTTTCACTAATATTTGTATACATGTTAAATAACGTGTCAATAAGTAAAGTAAGAAGAGAAATAATTATGCTCCGCCATTGTTTTAACTAATATTTGTATACATGTTAAATAACGTGTCAATAAGTAAAGAAAGAAGAGAAAAATTATGCTCCACCACTGTTTTAACTAATATTTGTATACATGTTAAATAACGTGTCAATAAGTAAAGAAAGAAGAGAAAAATTATGCTCCACCACTGTTTTCACTAATATTTGTATACATGTTAAATAACGTGTCAATAAGTAAAGTAAGAAGAGAAATAATTATGCTCCACCACTGTTTTCACTAATATTTGTATACATGTTAAATAACGTGTCAATAAGTAAAGTAAGAAGAGAAATAATTATGCTCCGCCATTGTTTTAACTAATATTTGTATACATGTTAAATAACGTGTCAATAAGTAAAGTAAGAAGAGAATAATATGCTCCACCACTGTTTTAACTAATATTTGTATCCATGTTAAATAACGTGTCAATAAGTAAAGTAAGAAGAGAAAAATTATGCTCCACCACTGTTTTCACTAATATTTTTATACATGTTAAATAACGTGTCAATAAGTAAAGTAAGATTAGAAATAATTATGCCCCGCCATTGTTTTCACTAATATTTGTATACATGTTAAATAACGTGTCAATAAGTAAAGTAAGCAGAGAAATAATTATGCTCCACCACTGTTTTTACTTATATTTGTATACATGTTAAATAACGTGTCAATAAGTAAAGTAAGAAGAGAAATAATTATGCCCCGCCATTGTTTTCACTAATATTTGTATACATGTTAAATAACGTGTCAATAAGTAAAGTAAGAAGAGAAATAATTATGCTCCGCCATTGTTTTCACTAATATTTGTATACATGTTAAATAACGTGTCAATAAGTAAAGTAAGAAGAGAAAAATTATGCTCCACCACTGTTTTCACTAATATTTGTATACATGTTAAATAACGTGTCAATAAGTAAAGTAAGAAGAGAAATAATTATGCTCCGCCATTGTTTTCACTAATATTTGTATACATGTTAAATAACGTGTCAATAAGTAAAGTAAGAAGAGAAAAATTATGCTCCACCACTGTTTTCACTAATATTTGTATACATGTTAAACAACGTGTCAATAAGTAAAGTAAGAAGAGAAATAATTATGCTCCGCCATTGTTTTCACTAATATTTGTATACATGTTAAATAACGTGTCAATAAGTAAAGTGAGAAGAGAAATAATTATGCTCCGCCATTGTTTTCACTAATATTTGTATACATGTTAAATAACGTCTCAATATATAAAGTAAGAGAAATAATTATGCTCCACCACTGTTTTCACTAATATTTGTATACATATTAAATAACGTCTCAATAAGTAAAGTAAGAAGAGAAATAATTATGCTCCGCCATTGTTTTCACAAATATTTGTATACATGTTAAATAACGTGTCAATAAGTAAAGTAAGAAGAGAAAAATTATGCTCCGCCATTGTTTTCACTAATATTTGTATACATGTTAAATAACGTGTCAATAAGTAACTAAGAACAGAAAAATTATGCTCCGCCATTGTTGTCACTAATATTTGTATACATGTTAAATAACGTGTCAATAAGTAACTAAGAACAGAAAAATTATGCTCCGCCATTGTTTTCACTAATATGTGTATACATGTTAAATAACGTGTCAATAAGTAACTAAGAACAGAAAAATTATGCTCCGCCATTGTTTTCACTAATATTTGTATACATGTTAAATAACGTGTCAATAAGTAAAGTAAGAAGAGCAAAATTATGCTCCGCCATTGTTTTAACTAATATTTGTATACATGTTAAATAACGTGTCAATAAGTAAAGTAAGAAGAGAAAAATTATGCTCCACCACTGTTTTCACTAATATTTGTATACATGTTAAATAACGTGTCGATAAGTAAAGTAAGTAGAGAAATAATTATGCTCCACCATTGTGTTCACTAATATTTGTATACATGTTAAATAACGTCTCAATATATAAAGTAAGAGAAATAATTATGCTCCACCACTGTTTTCACTAATATTTGTATACATATTAAATAACGTCTCAATAAGTAAAGTAAGAAGATAAATAATTATGCTCCGCCATTGTTTTCACAAATATTTGTATACATGTTAAATAACGTGTCAATAAGTAAAGTAAGAAGAGAAAAATTATGCTCCGCCATTGTTTTCACTAATATTTGTATACATGTTAAATAACGTGTCAATAAGTAACTAAGAACAGAAAAATTATGCTCCGCCATTGTTTTCACTAATATTTGTATACATGTTAAATAACGTGTCAATAAGTAACTAAGAACAGAAAAATTATGCTCCGCCATTGTTTTCACTAATATTTGTATACATGTTAAATAACGTGTCAATAAGTAACTAAGAACAGAAAAATTATGCTCCGCCATTGTTTTCACTAATATTTGTATACATGTTAAATAACGTGTCAATAAGTAAAGTAATAAGAGCAAAATTATGCTCCGCCATTGTTTTAACTAATATTTGTATACATGTTAAATAACGTGTCAATAAGTAAAGAAAGAAGAGAAATAATTATGCTCCACCATTGTTTTCACTTATATTTGTATACATGTTAAATAACGTGTCAATAAGTAAAGTAAGAAGAGAAATAATTATGCTCCACCACTGTTTTCACTAATATGTGTATACATGTTAAATAACGTGTCAATAAGTAAAGTAAGAAGAGAAAAATTATGCTCCACCACTGTTTTCACTAATATTTGTATACATGTTAAATAACGTGTCAATAAGTAAAGTAACAAGAGAAAAATTATGCTCCACCACTGTTTTCACTAATATTTGTATACATGTTAAATAACGTGTCAATAAGTAAAGTGAGAAGAGAAATAATTATGCTCCGCCATTGTTTTCACTAATATTTGTATACATGTTAAATAACGTGTCAATAAGTAAAGTAAGAAGAGAAATAATTATGCTCCGCCACTGTTTTCACTTATATTTGTATACATGTTAAATAACGTGTCAATAAGTAAAGTAAGAAGAGAAATAATTATGCTCCGCCATTGTTTTCACTAATATTTGTATACATGTTAAATAACGTGTCAATAAGTAAAGTATAAAGAAAAATAATTATGCTCCACTATTGTTTTCACTTATATTTGTATACATGTTAAATAACGTGTCAATAAGTAAAGTAAGAAGGGAAATAATTATGCTCCACCACTGTTTTCACTAATATTTGTATACATGTTAAATAACGTGTCAATAAGTAAAGTAAGCAGAGAAATAATTATGCTCCACCACTGTTTTCACTAATATTTGTATACATGTTAAATAACGTGTCAATAAGTAAAGTAAGAAGAGAAATAATTATGCTCCACCATTGTTTTCACTTATATTTGTATACATGTTTAATAACGTGTCAATAAGTAAAATAAGAAGAGAAATAATAATGCTCCGCCATTGTTTTCACTTATATTTGTATACATGTTAAATAACGTGTCAATAAGTAAAGTAAGAAGAGAAATAATTATGCTCCACCACTGTTTTCACTAATATTTGTATACATGTTAAATAACGTGTCAATAAGTAAAGTAAGAAGAGAAAAATTATGCTCCACCACTGTTTTCACTAATATTTGTATACATGTTAAATAACGTGTCAATAAGTAAAGTAACAAGAGAAAAATTATGCTCCACCACTGTTTTCACTAATATTTGTATACATGTTAAATAACGTGTCAATAAGTAAAGTAAGAAGAGAATAATATGCTCCACCACTGTTTTAACTAATATTTGTATACATGTTAAATAACGTGTCAATAAGTAAGAAGAGGAATAATTATGCTCCGCCATTGTTTTACTAATATTTGTATACATGTTAAATAACGTGTCAATAAGTAAAGTAAGAAGAGAAATAATTATGCTCCGCCATTGTTTTCACTAATATTTGTATACATGTTAAATAACGTGTCAATAAGTAAAGTATAAAGAAAAATAATTATGCTCCACTATTGTTTTCACTTATATTTGTATACATGTTAAATAACGTGTCAATAAGTAAAGTAAGAAGAGAAATAATTATGCTCCACCACTGTTTTCACTAATATTTGTATACATGTTAAATAACGTGTCAATAAGTAAAGTAAGCAGAGAAATAATTATGCTCCACCACTGTTTTCACTAATATTTGTATACATGTTAAATAACGTGTCAATAAGTAAAGTAAGAAGAGAAATAATTATGCTCCACCATTGGTTTCACTTATATTTGTATACATGTTAAATAACGTGTCAATAAGTAAAATAAGAAGAGAAATAATAATGCTCCGGCATTGTTTTCACTAATATTTGTATACATGTTAAATAACGTGTCAATAAGTAAAGTAAGAAGAGCAAAATTATGCTCCGCCATTGTTTTCACTTATATTTGTATACATGTTAAATAACGTGTCAATAAGTAAAGTAAGATTAGAAATAATTATGCTCCGCCATTGTTTTCACTAATATTTGTATACATGTTAAATAACGTGTCAATAAGTAAAGTAAGCAGAGAAATAATTATGCTCCACCACTGTTTTTACTTATATTTGTATACATGTTAAATAACGTGTCAATAAGTAAAGTAAGAAGAGAAATAATTATGCTCCGCCATTGTTTTCACTAATATTTGTATACATGTTAAATAACGTGTCAATAAGTAAAGTAAGAAGAGAAAAATTATGCTCCACCACTGTTTTCACTAATATTTGTATACATGTTAAACAACGTGTCAATAAGTAAAGTAAGAAGAGAAATAATTATGCTCCGCCATTGTTTTCACTAATATTTGTATACATGTTAAATAACGTGTCAATAAGTAAAGTGAGAAGAGAAATAATAATGCTCCGCCATTGTTTTCACTAATATTTGTATACATGTTAAATAACGTGTCAATAAGTAAAGTCAGAAGAGAAATAATTATGCTCCGCCACTGTTTTCACTTATATTTGTATACATGTTAAATAACGTGTCAATAAGTAAAGTAAGAAGAGAAATAATTATGCTCCACCACTGTTTTCACTAATATTTGTATACATGTTAAATAACGTGTCAATAAGTAAAGTAAGAAGAGAAATAATTATGCTCCACCACTGTTTTCACTAATATTTGTATCCATGTTAAATAACGTGTCAATAAGTAAAGTAAGAAGAGAAATAATTATGCTCCACCACTGTTTTCACTAATATTTGTATACATGTTAAATAACGTGTCAATAAGTAAAGTAAGAAGAGAAAATAATTATGCTCCGCCATTGTTTTCACTAATATTTGTATCCATGTTAAATAACGTGTCAATAAGTAAAGTAAGAAGAGAAAAATTATGCTCCACCATTGTTTTCACTAATATTTGTATCCATGTTAAATAACGTGTCAATAAGTAAAGTAAGAAGAGAAATAATTATGCTCCACCACTGTTTTCACTAATATTTCTTTACATGTTAAATAACGTGTCAATAAGTAAAGTAAGAAGAAAAATAATTATGCTCCACCATTGTTTTCACTTATATTTGTATACATGTTAAATAACGTGTCAATAAGTAAAGTAAGTAGAGAAATAATTATGCTCCACCATTGTGTGCACTAATATTTGTATACATGTTAAATAACGTCTCAATATATAAAGTAAGAGAAATAATTATGCTCCACCACTGTTTTCACTAATATTTGTATACATATTAAATAACGTCTCAATAAGTAAAGTAAGAAGAAAAATAATTATGCTCCATTATGCTTTTGTTTTGAACTCAAAATATTTCTCAGGGTTGGGGAGAATGAAAAATTAGGGGCTGGAGAGATTAGGGGGTCAAGCCGAACTTTTTAGGGGTCAGGCCAAATCTTTTTGTTTTTTTTGTTTTGAACTCAAAATATTTCTCAGGGTTGGGGGAGAGTGAAAAATTAGAGGGCTGGAGAGATTGAGGGGTCGGTGAAAAATTTTAGGGGTCAGGCCGAACTTTTTAGGGGTAAGGCCAAATTTTTTTGTTTGTTTTTGTTTTGAAGTCAAAATATTTCTCATGGTTGGGGGAGAGTTAAAAATTAGGGGGCTAGAGAGATTTAGGGGTCGGGGAAAATTTTAGGGGTCAGGCCAAATTTTTTTCTTTGTTTTGGCTTTGAACTGAAATTATTTCCTAGGGTTGGGGGAGAGTGGAAAATTAGGGGGCTGGAGAGATTTAGGGGTCGGGGAAAATTTTAGGGGTCAGGACGAACTTTTTAGGGGTCAGGCCAAATTTTTTTTCTTTTTTTTTTGGTTTTGAACTCAAAATATTTCTCAGGGTTGGGGGAGAGTGAAAAATTAGGGGGCTGGAGAGATTTAGGGGTCGAGGAAAATTTTAGGGGTCAGGACGAACTTTTTAGGGGTCAGGCAAAATTTGTTTGTTTTTTTTTGTTTTGAAGTCAAAATATATCTCATGGTTGGGGGAGAGTGAAAAATTAGGGGGCTGGAGAGATTTAGGGGTCGGGGAAAATTTTAGGGGTCAGGACGAACTTTTTAGTGGTCAGGCCAAATTTTTTCCTTATTTTTGGTTTTGAACTCAAAATATTTCTCATGGTTGGGGGAGAGTGAAAAATTAGGGGGCTGGAGAGATGTAGGGGTCGGGGAAAATTTTAGGGGTCAGGCCGAACTTTTTAGGAGTCAGGCTAAATTTTTTTCTTTTTTTTGGTTTTGAACTGAAAATATTTCTCATGGTTGGGGGAGAGTGAAAAATTAGGGGGCTAGAGAAATTTAGGGGTCGGGGAAAATTTTAGGGGTCAGGACGAACTTTTTAGGGGTCAGGCCAAATTTTTTTGTTTCATTTTTGTTTTGAAGTCAAAATATTTCTCATGGTTGGTGGAGAGTGAAAAATTAGGGGCTGGAGAGATTTAGGGGTCGGGGAAAATGTTAGGGGTCAGGCCAAATTTTTTAGGAGTCCGCCCAAATTTAGGGGCCGCGATATGTACGTATTTAGCTTCCACACCAGAGCGGCAATAGGTACTTATTTAGCATTCAGCGGTGGTGATAGGTACTTATATAGCATGTGCACGTGGGCGGTAATAAGTACGTATATAGTATGCGCACCGGGGCAGTGATAGGTATGTATTTAGCATGCGCACTGAGGCAGCGATCGGTTCATATATAGCAAGCGCACCGGGGCGGGGATAGGTACATATTTAAAATTCACACCGGGGCGGCGAAAGGTACATATTTAAAATTCACACCGGGGCGGCGATAGGTATGTATTTTGCATTCACACAGGGGCGGCGATAGGTATGTATTTAGCATTCACACCAGGGCAGCGATAGGTATGTATTTAGAATTCGCACCGGGGTGGCGATATGTATGTATTTAGCTTCCGCACTGGGGCGGCGATAGGTACGTATTTAGAATTCACACCTGGGCGGCGATAGGTATGTATTTAGAATTCACACTAGGGCGGCGATAGGTATGTATTTAGCATTCGCACCGGGGCGGCGATATGTACGTATTTAGCTTCCACACCAGGGCGGCGATAGGTACGTATTCAGAATTCAGGGGTGCGATAGCTACGTATATAGCATGTACTCATGGGCAGCAATAAGTACGTACATAGCATGCGCTCTGCAGCGGCAGTCAGTACATATATAGCATGCGCACCGGGGCGGCGATAGGTATGTATTTCGCATTTGCACCGTGGTGGTGATAGGTACGTATTTAGCATTCGCACCGAGGCGGCTATAGGTACGTATTTAGCATTCGCACCAGGGCGGCTATAGGTACGTATTTAGAATTCACACTGGGCCGGCGATAGGTATGTATTTAGCATTCACACCAAAGCGGCAATATGTACATATTAATTATTCGCACTAGGGCAGCGATAGGTACTTATGTAGCATGCACACCGGGGCGCAATTGGTATGTCTTTAGTATTCGCACTAGGGCAGCGATAGGTACTTATGTAGCATGCACACCGGGGCGCAATAGGTATGTATTTAGCATTCACACCGGGGCAACGATAGGTACTATTTAGCATTCGCAACGGGGCGGCGATAGGTACTTAAATAGTATCTGCACCGGGGCGGCGATAGGTACGTATATAGTATGTGCACTGGGGCGGCGATAGGTACGTATATAGTATGCGCACCGGGGTGATGATAGATACGTATATAGTATGAACACCGGGGTGGAGATAAGTACCTATATAGAAGGTGCAGATAGAGGTGTTACTTTTTATAGAAATATGTCATACTATTACCCTGGGCAATAGGAGAAATGGTGGGGAAGAAACAGCTTTTGCAAAAGGCAAAATTAGAAAGTAGCGGCGAAATGGGGCGACCAGGGAAGAGAAAGGTAGCAGATAAAGAGACGGCTATAGAGAGAGGGGGCGGACATAGAAGTTTGAATATAAAGATGTTACACACACGATCTTTCTTCAAATATATGTTTTTATGACCCCGAGCAACGCCGGGTAGCCCCGCTAGTGATATATAAGCAGCAGTTTTCCGATCTCATTTCTAGTGACCGATGACGGGGAAAAAAGAACGATAGGGAATAAGACATCTTTAAAATGTAGAGTATAGGTAAATGGCTTCCTAATGTTAAATATCTAATAAATATTAAAAATAACTAATAATAACTAATAAATATTAGTTAATAATCTCCTCTATAAAGGGCACTTGTCTGTATGTTTGTCTGTTTGTTTGTTTGTTTGTATGTCCAGATACTCCTCAAAAACTACGCGGCGACATGTCAAAAAGTTGATATCTTCAGAACCGTACAACACCTGGGATCATAATATCTCAAAATTACAACAAAAAAACATGTTGCTGGGGGTCAACGGGGCCAGTCTTCGGCAGCGGGTCTGGTTTTTTCCAACTTTTCTAATGTTATTCAGTAGTAATTTGGAAATCAGCCAATGTAATTATGTAATAATAATTTTGTTTTCACCCAACTTATTCTTGTGCACGTGACGTCACAGTAATAGGTATATGACGTCATCGTTATAAGTTTTGAATTTTTTTTTCTCTTCAAAACTTATTTTACTTCAACATATTTTTATACATAACATATAAAAGTTTATTCTTATGTAAAATTCACAGAGTAAGATGATGAGAGTATTCCTGAATCAATAAACCCACCTCTTAGGGGTCCATGGGGCATATTTTATCGGGGGGGGGGGGGCTTTTCAGTTATTTTTCATTATATTTTATAGTGATGAAACAAGAAAAAAAGAGGAATTTGACAAGTACGTTTACAGTGACCCGTTGAGTCATAACCACTCTATATATGTATAAAAAAATAAAAAAAGAATTTAACCAGTACATGTTACCAGTGACCCGTTGGGTCATAACCACTCTATATATGTATAAAAACTTTTGATACATGCGTTTATAGTGACGCAAGTGTTGTTTAATCAATAACGGCACTTTTTTTAACATGAGTTCATAGTGAAGCAAGGGTTGCTTAATCTTAACCACATTTTTTCTGTTGACATGATAACATCCTCCTAGGTATTACCTCCTCCTTTTTGAGAGGTGTGAAGTTAGTGTAGTATCAGTAAAATTAAAGTAATAAATAATTATGCTCCCCCACTGTTTTCACTAATATTTGTATGCTCCCCCATTGTTTTCACTAATATTTCTATACATATTGTATACATATTGAAAACTTGGGGTGGGTGTGGGGGGTGTCGGCATTCGCCGGTGTGAGCGCCTAAGGAGAAATTTGGGGAAGAGGGGGGGGTATCGGCATTCGGCGGTGGGGCGCCTCAGGCCAAATCTGGGGAGGGTGAGTGTCGGCATTCGGCGGTGGGGCGCCTCAGGCCAAATTTGGAGATGGGGGATTGTCGGCATAATGCAAAGTCATGATTTTAGCAGGAAATGACGTCAGAGGAAATCCCTAACGGCACTTTTTTGAACATGAGTTTATAGTGAAACACGGGTTGCCTTATCCCAACGAAACATAAGTTTTTATTGAAGCAACTGTTGCTTAATCCCTACCGGCATTTTTTTGAACATGAGTCCATAGTGAAGCAAGGGTTGCTTAATTCCTAACGGCACTTTTTTGAACATGAATCCACAGTGAAGCCAGGATTGCTACATCAATAACGGCACTTTTTTGAACACGAGTTTGTAGTGAAGCCAGGGTTGCTTAATCCTAACTGCATTTCTTCTGTTGACATGATACCATCCTCCCAGGTATAACCTCCTTCTTTTTGAGAGGTGTGAAGTTAGTGTAGTATCAGTAAAATTAAAGTAATAAATAATTATGCTCCACCATTGTTTTAACTAATATTTGTATACATATTAAATAACGTCTCAATAAGTAAAGTAAGAAGAAAAAAATTATGCTCCGCCATTGTTTTCACTAATATTTGTATACATATTAAATAACGTCTCAATAAGTAAAGTAAGAAGAAAAATAATTATGCTCCACCATTGTTTTCACTAATATTTGTATACATATGATATAACGTGTAAATAAGTAGAGTAAGAAGAAATATAATTATGCTCCACCACTGTTTTCACTAAAATGTGTATACATATTAAATAACGTTTCAATATGTAAAGTAAGAAGAAATATAATTATGCTCCGCCATTGTTTTCACTAATATTTGAATACATGTTAAATAACGTCTCAATAAGTAAAGTAAAAAGAGAAATAATTATGCTCCGCCACTGTTTTCACTAATATTTGTATACATATTAAATAACGTCTCAATAAGTAAAGAAAGAAGAAAAATAATTATGCTCCACCAATGTTTTAACTTATATTTTTATACATGTTAAATAACGTCTCAATAAGTAAAGTAAAAAGAGAAATAATTATGCTCCGCCATTGTTTTCACTAATATTTGTATACATGTTAAATAACATTTTTTTGTTTTGAACTCAAAATATTTCTTAGGGTTGGGGGAGAGTTAAAAATTAGGGGGCTGGTGAGATTGAGGGGTCGGGGAAAATTTTAGGGGTCAGGACGAACTTTTTAGGGGTCAGGCCAAATTTTTTTGTTTTTTTTTGTTTTGAAGTCAAAATATTTCTCAAGGTTGGGGAGAATGAAAAAATAAGGGGCTAGAGATATTGAAGGGTCGGGGAAAATTTTAGCGGTCAGGCTGAACTTTTTAGGGGTCAGGCCAAATTTTTTTCTTTTTTTTTGTTTTGAACTGAAAATATTTCTCAGGGTTGGGGGAGAGTGAAAAATTAGGGGGCTGGAGAGATTTAGGGGTCGGGAAAAATTTTAGGGGTCAGGACGAACTTTTTAGGGGTCAGGACGAACTTTTAAGGGGTCAGGCCAAATTTTTTTGTTTTTTTTTGTTTTGAAGTCAAAATATATCTCATGGTTGGGGGAGAGTGAAAAATTAGGGGGCTGGAGAGATTGAGGGGTCGGGGAAAATTTTAGGGGTCAGGACGAACTTTTTAGGGGTCAGGCCAAATTTTTTTGTTTTTTTTTGTTTTGAAGTCAAAATATATCTCATGGTTGGGGGAGAGTGAAAAATTAGGGGGCTGGAGAGATTTAGGGGTCGGGGAAAATTTTAGGGGTCAGGACGAACGTTTTAGGGGTCAGGCCAAATTTTTTTGTTTTTTTTTGTTTTGAAGTCAAAATATATCTCATGGTTGGGAGAGAGTGAAAAATTAGGTGGCTGGAGAGATTTAGGGGTCGGGGAAAATTTTAGGGGTCAGGACGAACTTTTTAGGGGTCAGGCCAAATTTTTTTGTTTTTTTTTGTTTTGAAGTCAAAATATATCTCATGGTTGGGGGAGAGTGAAAAATTAGGGGGCTGGAGAGATTTAGGGGTCGCGGAAAATTTTAGGGGGCTGGACGAACTTTTAGGGGTCAGGACGAACTTTTAAGGGGTCAGGCCAAATTTTTTTTTTTTTTTTGTTTTGAACTGAAAATATTTCTCAGTGTTGGGGGAGAGTGAAAAATCAGGGGGCTGGAGAGATTTAGGGGTCGCTAAAAATTTTAGGGGTCAGGACGAACTTTTTAGGGGTCAGGACGAACTTTTTAGGGGTCAGGCCAAATTTTTTTCTTTTTTTTGTTTTGAAGTCAAAATATATCTCATGGTTGGGGGAGAGTGAAAAATTAGGGGGCTGGAGAGATTTAGGGGTCGGGGAAAATTGTAGGGGTCAGGACGAACTTTTTAGGGGTCAGGCCAAATTTTTTTCTTTTTTTTTGTTTTGAACTGAAAATATTTCTCAGGGTTGGGGGAGAGTGAAAAATTAGGGGGCTGGAGAGATTTAGGGGTCGGGAAAAATTTTAGGGGTCAGGACGAACTTTTTAGGGGTCAGGACGAACTTTTAAGGGGTCAGGCCAAATTTCTTTGTTTTTTTTTTGTTTTGAAGTCAAAATATATCTCATGGTTGGGGGAGAGTGAAAAATTAGGGGGCTGGAGAGATTTAGGGGTCGGGGAAAATTTTAGGGGTCAGGACGAACTTTTTAGGGGTCAGGCCAAATTTTTTTGTTTTTTTTTGTTTTAAAGTCAAAATATATCTCATGGTTTAGGGATAGTGAAAAATTAGGGGGCTGGAGAGATTTAGGGGTCGGGGAAAATTTTAGGGGTCAGGACGAACTTTTTAGGGGTCAGACCAAATTTTTTTGTTTTTTTTTGTTTTGAAGTCAAAATATATCTCATGGTTGGGAGAGAGTGAAAAATTAGGTGGCTGGAGAGATTTAGGGGTCGGGGAAAATTTTAGGGGTCAGGACGAACTTTTTAGGGGTCAGGCCAAATTTTTTTGTTTTTTTTTGTTTTGAAGTCAAAATATATCTCATGGTTGGGGGAGAGTGAAAAATTAGGGGGCTGGAGAGATTTAGGGGTCGCGGAAAATTTTAGGGGGCTGGACGAACTTTTTAGGGGTCAGGACGAACTTTTAAGGGGTCAGGCCAAATTTCTTTGTTTTTTTTTGTTTTGAAGTCAAAATATATCTCATGGTTGGGGGAGAGTGAAAAATTAGGGGGCTGGAGAGATTTAGGGGTCGGGGAACATTTTAGGGGTCAGGACGAACTTTTTAGGGGTCAGGCCAAATTTTTTTGTTTTTTTTTGTTTTGAAGTCAAAATATATCTCATGGTTTAGGGAGAGTGAAAAATTAGATGGCTGGAGAGATTTTAGGGGTCGGGGAAAATTTTAGGGGTCAGGACGAACTTTTTAGGGGTCAGGCCAAATTTTTTTGTTTTTTTTTGTTTTTAACTGAAAATATTTCTCAGGGTTGGGGGAGAGGTAAAAATTAGGGGGCTGGAGAGATTTAGGGGCGGGGGAAAATTTTAGGGGTCAGGACGAACTTTTTAGGGGTCAGGCCAAATTTTTTTCTTTTTTTTGGTTTTGAACTGAAAATATTTCTCAGGGTTGGGGAAGAGTGAAAAATTAGGGGGCTGGAGAGATTTAGGGGTCGGGGAAAATTTTAGGGGTCATGACGAACTTTTTAGGGGTAAGGCCAAATTTTTTTCTTTTTATTGGTTTTGAACTGAAAATATTTCTCAGGGTTGGGGGAGAGTGAAAAATTAGGGGGCTGGAGAGATTTAGGGGTCGGGGAAAATTTTAGGGGTCAGGACGAACTTTTTAGGGGTCAGGCCAAATTTTTTTGTTTTTTTTTGTTTTGAAGTCAAAATATATCTCATGGTTGGGGGAGAGTGAAAAATTAGGGTGCTGGAGAGATTTAGGGGTCGCGTAAAATTTTAGGGGGCAGGACGAACTTTTTAGGGGTCAGGACGAACTTTTAAGGGGTCAGGCCAAATTTTTTTGTTTTTTTTTGTTTTGAAGTCAAAATATATCTCATGGTTGGGGGAGAGTGAAAAATTAGGGGGCTGGAGTGATTTAGGGGTCGGGGAAAATTTTAGGGGTCAGGACGAACTTTTTAGGGGTCAGGCCAAATTTTTTTGTTTTTTTTTGTTTTGAAGTCAAAATATATCTCATGGTTGGGGGAGAGTGAAAAATTAGGGGGCTGGAGTGATTTAGGGGTCGGGGAAAATTTTAGGGGTCAGGACGAACTTTTTAGGGGTCAGGCCAAATTTTTTTGTTTTTTTTTGTTTTGAAGTCAAAATATATCTCATGGTTGGGGGAGAGTGAAAAATTAGGGGGCTGGAGAGATTTAGGGGTCGCGGAAAGTTTTAGGGGTCAGGACGAACTTTTAAGGGGTCAGGCCAAATTTTTTTCTTTTTTTTGGTTTTGAAGTCAAAATATTTCTCAGGGTTGGGGGAGAGTGAAAAATTAGGAGGCTGGAGAGATCTAGTGGTCGGGGAAAATTTTAGGGGTTAGGACGAACTTTTTAGGGGTCAGGCAAACTTATTTTGTTTTTTTTTGTTTTGAAGTCAAAATATATCTCATGGTTGGGGGAGAGTGAAAAATTAGGGGGCTGGAGAGATTTAGGGGTCGGGGAAAATTTTAGGAGTCAGGACGAACTTTTTAGGGGTCAGGCCAAATTTTTTTGTTTTTTTTGTTTTGAAGTCAAAATATATCTCATGGTTGGAGTAGAGTGAAAAAGGCGGGGGCTGGAGAGATTTAGGGGTCGCGGAAAATTTTAGGGGTCAGGACGAACTTTTTAGGGGTCAGGCCAAATTTTTTTCTTTTTATTGGTTTTGAACTCAAGATATTTCTCATGGTTGGGGGAGAGTGAAAAATTAGGGGGCTGGAGAGATTTAGGGGTCGGGGAAAATTTTAGGGGTCAGGACGAACTTTTTAGGGGTCAGGCCAAATTTTTTTGTTTTTTTTTGTTTTGAAGTCAAAATATATCTCATGGTTTGGGGAGAGTAAAAAATAGAGGGCTGGAGAGATTTTAGGGGTCGGGGAAAATTTTAGGGGTCAGGACAAACTTTTTAGGGGTCAGGCCAAATTTTTTTCTTTTTTTTTGTTTTGAACCAAAAATATGTCTTAGGGTTGGGGGAGAGTGAAAAATCAAGGGGCTGGAGAGATTTAGGGGTCGGGAAAATTTTAGGGGTCAGGACGAACTTTTTAGGGGTCAGGCCAAATTTTTTTGTTTTTTTTATTTTGAAGTCAAAATATATCTCATGGTTTGGGGAGAGTGAAAAATTAGGGGGCTGGAGAGATTTAGGGGTCTGGGAAAATTTCCGGGCTCAGGACTAACTTTTTAGGGGTCAGGCCAGATTTTTTTGTTTTTTTTTGTTTTGAACTGAAAATATTTCTCAAGGTTAGGGGAGAGTGAAAAATTAGGGAGCTGGAGAGATTTAGGGGTCGGGGAAAATTTTAGGGGTCAGGACGAACTTTTTAGGGGTCAGGCCAAATTTTTTTCTTTTTTTTTGTTTTGAAGTCAAAATATATCTCATGGTTGGGGGAGAGTGAAAAATTAGTGGGCTGGAGAGATTTAGGGGTCGCGGAAAATTTTAGGGGTCAGGACGAACTTTTTAGGGGTCAGGCCAAATTTTTTTCTTTTTTTTGGTTTTGAAGTCAAAATATTTCTCAGGGTTGGGGGAGAGTGAAAAATTAGGGGGCTGGAGAGATTTAGGGGTCGGGAAAAATTTTAGGGGTCAGGACGAACTTTTTAGGGTTCAGGCCAAATTTTTTTCTTTTTTTTGGTTTTGAAGTCAAAATATTTCTCAGGGTTGGGGGAGAGTGAAAAATTAGGGGGCTGGAGAGATTGAGGGGTCGGGGAAAGCTTTAGGAGTCAGGCGGAACTTTTTAGGGGTCAGGCCAAATTTTTTTGTTTTTTTTTGTTTTGAAGTCAAAATATTTCTTATGGTTGGGGGAGAGTGAAAAATTAGGTGCTGGAGAGATTGAGGGGTCGGGGAAAATTTTAGGGGTCAGGCCAAATTTAGGGGCGGCGATATATACGTATTTAGCTTCCACACCGGGGCGGCGATAGGTACTTATTTAGCATTCAGCGGTGGTGATAGGTACTTATATAGCATGTGCACATGGGCAGTAATAAGTATGTATATAGTATGCGCACCGGAGCAGTGATAAGTATGTAGTTAGCATGCGCACTGAGGCAGCGATCGGTTCATATATAGCACGCGCACCGGGGCGGCGATAGGTACGTATATAGCACGCCCACAGGGGCGGCGAAGGGTACATATTTAAAATTCACACCGGGGCGGCAAAAGGTACATATTAAAAATCTACACCGGGGCGGCGATAGGTACGTATTTAGCATTCACACTGGGGCGGCGATAGGTATGTATTTAGCATTCACACCGGGGCAGCAATAGGTATGTATTTAGCATTCGCACCGGGGTGGCGATATGTACGTATTTAGCTTCCGCACCGGGGCGGCGATAGGTACGTATTTAGAATTCACACCGGGGCGGCGATAGGTACGTATTTAGAATTCACACCGGGGCGGCGATAGGTATGTATTTAGCATTCGCACCGGGGTGCGATATGTACGTATTTAGCTTCCACACCAGGGCGGCGATAGGTACGTATTCAGAATTCAGGGGTGGCGATAGCTACGTATATAGCATGTACACATGGGCAGCAATAAGTACGTACATAGCATGCGCTCTGCAGCGGCGATCAGTACATATATAGCACGCGCACCGGGGCGGCGAAAGGTATGTATTTTGCAATCGCACCGTGGTGGTAATAGGTACGTATTTAGTATTCGCACCGGGGCGGCTATAGGTACGTATTTAGCATTCGCACCAGGGCGGCTATAGGTACGTATTTAGCATTCGCACTGGGCCGGCGATTTGTATATGTATTAATTATTCGCACTAGGGCAGCGATAGGTACTTATGTAGCATGCACACCGGGGCGCAATTGGTATGTCTTTAGTATTCGCACTAGGGCAGCGATAGGTACTTATGTAGCATGCACACCGGGGCGCAATAGGTATGTATTTAGCATTCACACCGGGGCAACGATAGGTACTATTTAGCATTCGCAACGGGGCGGCGATAGGTACTTAAATAGTATCTGCACCAGGGCGGCGATAGGTACGTATATAGTATGTGCACTGGGGCGGCGATAGGTACGTATATAGTATGCACACCGGGGTGATGATAGATACGTATATAGTATGAACACCGGGGTGGAGATAAGTACCTATATAGAAGGTGCAGATAGAGGTGTTACGTTTTATAGAAATATGTCATACTATTACCCTGAGCAATAGGAGAAATGTTGGGGAAGAAACAGCTTTTGCAAAAGGCAAAATTAGAAAGTAGCGGCGAAATGGGGCGACCAGGGAAGAGAAAGGTAGCAGATAAAGAGACGGCTATAGAGAGAGGGGGCGGACATAGATGTTTGAATATAAAGATGTTACACACACGATCTTTCTTCAAATATACGTTTTTATGACCCCGAGCAACGCCGGGTAGCCCCGCTAGTCTATTATATAAAGGGCAGTTGTCTGTATGTCTGTTTGTTTGTATGTCCAGTATCTCCTCAAAAACTACGCGGCAACATGTCAAAAAGTTGATATCTTTAGCACCGTACATATCCCGTAATCATAATATCTAAAAATCGCGACAAACGATTCACTCGCTGACAGTCAACCGGACCACTTTCCGACAAAAGGTAGCAGTTTTTTTCGTATTTTTCACGAAATTTCAACGTTAATATGTAGTAAATTCGAAATAATCTAATGTATTTATGTACTAATCCGATAAAAATGCCGAGTCACTGTAAACATCCCATAATCCCTTGCCGGATGTACCCGGTCTTGCCCTAAATTGTGTCCGGTTGTATCAGATCATCCATTAACTTCTGTCCGGTTGCATCAATAACAACATAGGAATCCTACGTTAAGAGTGTGTAGTGAAACAAGGGTTGCTCAATCACATCCGCACCTGTCCCATAATCCCTTGCCGGATGTACCCGGTCTTGCTCTAAATTGTGTCCGGTTATATCAGGTCATCATGACGTCAGAGAGTGGCAGATAATTTGAAAAATAATGCAAAGTGGCGGGAATAAATTCACTCACACTACTACCTTTTAATAGACGCTAATATTCCTCCCACTCCCTTCCGTTATCATGATAGGCATTACCTCCTCTTTTCATGCCAAATTGGGGGGGGGGTGACGGCATTCGCCGGTGTGAGCGCCTATGTGCATTTATTTGCATTATTAATAGACGATAATATTCCCCCCCCTCCCTCCCTGTGGCCGTTCTGTAATCATGATAGGAATTACCTCCTCCTTTCAGGCCAAATTGGGGGGTGGGTACGGTATTCGCCGGTGTGAGCATTACCTCCTCCTTTTTTGAGAAGTGTAGGGGTAGGGTAGTATCGGTTCCGTTGTCATGATGCACTGATCCCATGCATTACCTCCTCCTTTTTTGAGAAGTGTTGAGGTAGGGTCGTATCGGTTCTGTTGTCATGATGCACTATTCCCATGTATTACCTCCTCCTTTTTTGAGAAGTGTTGAGGTAGGGTCGTATCGGTTCCGTTGTCACGATGCCCTCATCCCATGCATTATCTCCTCCTTTTTTGAGAAGTGTTGAGGTAGGGTAGTATCGGTTCCGTTGCCATGATGCCCTCATCCCATGCATTATCTCCTCCTTTTTTGAGAAGTGTTGAGGTAGGGTCGTATCGGTTCCGTTGCCATGATGCCCTCATCCCATGCATTATATCCTCCTTTTTGGAGAAGTGTTAAGGTAGGGTCGTATCGGTTCCGTTGTCATGATGCCCTCATCCCATGCATTATCTCCTCCTTATTTGAGAAGTGTTGAGGTAGGGTCGTATCGGTTCTGTTGTCATGATGCACTATTCCCATGTATTACCTCCTCCTTTTTTGAGAAGTGTTGAGGTAGGGTCGTATCGGTTCCGTTGTCATGATGCCCTCATCCCATGCATTATCTCCTCCTTATTTGAGAAGTGTTGAGGTAGGGTCGTATCGGTTCTGTTGTCATGATGCACTATTCCCATGTATTACCTCCTCCTTTTTTGAGAAGTGTTGAGGTAGGGTAGTATCG
Organism: Sepiola atlantica; assembly: GCA_963556195.1. NCBI lineage: Eukaryota > Metazoa > Mollusca > Cephalopoda > Sepiida > Sepiolidae > Sepiola > Sepiola atlantica. The sequence goes on from OY744518.1 coordinate 136,304,148, forward strand.
GTTCCGTTGTCATGATGCCCTCATCCCATGCATTATCTCCTCCTTTTTTGAGAAGTGTAGAGGTAGGGTCGTATCGGTTCCGTTGTCATGATGCACTCATCCCATGCATTACATGGGGAGGGGGGGCGGTATCGGCATTCGGCGGTGGAAGGGAGGGTCGGCATTTGACGGTGGGGCGCCTCAGGCCAAATCTGGGGAGGGGGAATGTCAGCAGTCGGCGGTGGGGCGCCTCAGGCCGAATTTGGGGGCGAGCGGGAGTGTCGGCATTCGGTGCGCCTCAGGCCAAATCTGGGGAGGAGGAGTGTCGGCATTCGGCGGTGGGGCACCTCAGGCCGAATTTAGCGAGGGGGAATGTCGGCATTCGCAGGTATGAGCGCCTCAGGCCAAATCTGGGGAGGGGGAATGTCGGCAGTGCGGCTCAGGCGAAATTTGGGGATGGGGGAGTGTCAGGCGAAATCTGGGGAGGGGGGGTGTCGGCATTCGGCGAGGCCAAATCTGGGGAGGGGGGATGTCGGCATTCGCCGGTATGAGCGTCTCAGGCCAAACCTGGGGCGGGGGAATGTCGGCAGTCGGCGGTATGAGCGCCTCAGGCGAAATTTGGGGAGGAGGAGGAGTGTCAGCATTCGCCGGTGGGGCGATTAACGCGAAGTGTCGGCATTCGCCAGTATGAGCGCCTCAGGCGAAATTTTAGGAGGAGCGTCGGCATTCGCCAGTATGAGCGCCTCAGGCCGAATTTTCGCCGGTGTGAGCGCCTCAGGCCGAATTTGGGGGATGGGGAGTGTCGGCATTCGTCGTTGTGAGCGCCTAAGACGAAACGAGTAATAGTAGGTAAGAGAGAGATCTCGACCGTGGGCGCTTATCAGCCCGTACCTTAGGGGAGAGGAAGTGAACAAAAGGAAAAGGGATTCAAAAATAAAATGATAATCTGATTTTTGATTCGGCAGTGTAAGATCGACACCTATCGGATAGGACTAGATAATACACTTTATCTCAAGGCAAAAATGCCGAGAACAGATACTACACTTTGATCTTAGCCAAAAGACCAAGTAAAGATCCGAAATTAAAATTCTGAGGTTTTACTGGGGTATTTATAACCAAACTACACCTGAACAGCGATCTATCCACTAGAGACTGTTCAAATGACATTATTAAATTAATAAGTAACAATAACTATGATTTTCTTTGAACAAACATTGTATAATACTATTTAACAAATTCTTATATAACTTTTGAATATCAAGAATTAATTTTAGACTCCCTTAGGCTGTTTTTCTCTAATTCAACATAGCTTTCATACGCATTACCGAAAATGACATTAATTCACTTCTTTTGGCTAAGATCAAAGTGTAGTTTCGATGGATACTGCACCCCATAGATTGGTATCGTCTTGGCCTTCGGGGCTTCATTCCGCCGGTCTATGGGTTTGTCCTGTGCAGTTCTAGGAGGTCAAATTCGATAGTAAATTCGAAATAATCTAATGTATTTATGTACTAATCCGATAAAACCACAGAGTCACTGTAAACATCCCATAATCCCTTGCCGGATGTACCCGGTCTTGCCCTAAATTGTGTCCGGTTGTATCAGATCATCCAATAACTTCTGTCCGGTTGCATCAATAACAACATAGGAATCCTACGTTAAGAGTGTGTAGTGAAACAAGGGTTGCTCAATCACATCCGCACCTGTCCCATAATCCCTTGCCGGATGTACCCGGTCTGGCTCTAAATTGTGTCCGGTTATATCATGACGTCAGAGAGTGGCAGATAATTTGAAAAATAATGCAAAGTGGCGGGAAGAAATTCACTAACACTACAACCTTTTAATAGACGCTAATATTCCTCCCCCCTCCCTTCCGTTATCATGATAGGCATTACCTCCTCCTTTCATGTCAAATTGGGGGGGGGGGGTGACGGCATTAGCCGGTGTGAGTCCCTCAGGCCAAATTTGGGGAGGGGGAGTGTCGGCATTCGCCGGCGCTCACACCTTTTTGAGAGGGTGGAGATAGTGTAGTATCTGTTGCGAGGAGAGAGTGTCAGCATTCGCCGGTGTGAGCGCCTCAGGCCAAATCTTTTCGGGGGGGGGGGGGGGGTATTAAGCAAATCTATAATAAAGACCAATGTGCATTTTTTTGTATCTATAATAAAGGCCAATGTGCATTTATTTGTATCTATAATAAAGGCTAATGTGCATTTATTTGTATCTATAATAAAGACCAATGTGCATTTATTTGTATCTATAATAAAGGCCAATGTGCATTTACCTGTATCTATAATAAAGGCCAATGTGCATTTATCTGCATCTATAATAAAGACCAATGTGCATTTATTTGTATCTATAATAAAGACCAATGTGCATTTATTTGTATCTATAATAAAGACCAATGTGTATTTATTTGTATCTATAATAAAGGCCAATGTGCATTTACCTGTATCTATATAATATTGTAATTTAATTACGTAATACCTCAAGTTCATAAACCAATTAATGTTTTGTAATGAAATTTATTATTTAGAGGATAGCTAAGGAAGTGCGTTAACTCACGTTTAAAAACACAATTATGGTGTTTAAAACAAGGTTAGAGAATATATACATAACATATAAAAGTGTATTCTTATGTAAAATTCACAAGGTAAGATGATGAGAGTATTCCCGAATCTATTAACCCAGCCCTTACGGGTCCATGGGGAATATTTCATCGGGGGGGGGGGGCTTTTCAGTTATTTTTCATTATATTTTATAGTAATTTGAAATTGCTGAGTCATATTGTAATTTAATTACGTAATACCTCAAGTTCATAAACCAATTAATGTTTTTTAATGAAATTTATTTTTTTGAGGATAGCTAAGGAAGTGCGTTAACTCACGTTTAAAAACACAATTAAATTTTAGGGGTCAGGACAACTTTTTTAGGGGTCAGGGCAAATTTTTTTGTTTTTTTTTGTTTTGAAGTCAAAATATTTCTCATGGTTGGGGGAGAGTTAAAAATTAGGGGGCTGGAGAGATTAAGGGGTCGGGGAAAATTTTAGGGGTCAGGACGAACTTTTTAGGGGTCAGGCCAAATTTTTTTGTTTTTTTTTGTTTTGAAGTCAAAATATTTCTTAGGGTTGGAGGAGAGTTAAAAATTAGGGGGCTGGAGAGATTTAGGGGTCGGGGAAAATTTTAGGGGTCAGGACGAACTTTTTAGGGGTCAGGCCAATTTTTTGTGTTTTTTTTGGTTTTGAAGTCAAAATATTTCTCATGGTTGGGGGAGAGTGAAAAATTAGGGGGCTGGAGAGATTTAGGGGTCAGGGAAAAATTTTAGGGGTCAGGACGAACTTTTTAGGGGTCAGGCCAAATTTTTTTGTTTTTTTTTGTTTTGAACTCAAAATATTTCTCATGGTTGGGGGAGAGTGAAAAATTAGGGGGCTGATGAGATTTAGGGGTCGGGGAAAATTTTAGGGGTCAGGACGAACTTTTTAGGGGTCAGGCCAAATTTTTTTGTTTTTTTTTGTTTTGAACTCAAAATATTTCTCATAGGTTGGGGGAGAGTGAAAAATTAGGGGGCTGGATAGATTTAGGGGTCGGGGAAAATTTTAGGGGTCAGGACGAACTTTTTAGGGGTCAGGCCAAATTTTTTTCTTTTTTTTGGTTTTGAACTGAAAATATTTCTCAGGGTTGGGGGAGAGTTAAAAATTAGGGGGCTGGAGAGATTTAGGGGTCGGGGAAAATTTTAGGGGTCAGGACGAACTTTTAGGGGTCAGGCCAAATTTTTTTGTTTTTTTTGGTTTTGAACTCAAAATATATCTCATGGTTGGGGAGAGTGAAAAATTAGGGGGCTGGAGAGATTTAGGGGTCGGGGAAAATTTTAGGGGTCAGGACGAACTTTTTAGGGGTCAGGCCAAATTTTTTTCTTTTTTTTGGTTTTGAACTGAAAATATTTCTCAGTTTTGGGGGAGAGTGAAAAATTAGGGGGCTGGAGAGATTGAGGGGTCGGGGAAAATTTTAGGGGTCAGGCGGAACTTTTTAGGGGTCAGGCCAAATTTTTTTCTCTTTTTTTGTTTTGAACTCAAAATATTTCTCAGAGTTGGGTTAGGGTTAGGGGGCTGGAGAGATTGGGGGTCGGGGAAAATTTTAGGGGTCAGGACGAACTTTTTAGGGGTCAGGCCAAATTTTTTTGTTTTTTTTTGTTTTGAAGTCAAAATATATCTCATGGTTGGGGGAGAGTGAAAAATTAGGGGGCTGGAGAGATTTAGGGGTCGGGGAAAATTTTAGGAGTCAGGACGAACTTTTTAGGGGTCAGGCCAAATTTTTTTGTTTTGAAGTCAAAATATATCTCAGGGTTGGGGGAGAGTGAAAAATTAGGGGGCTGGAAAGATTTAGGGGTCGGGGAAAATTTTAGGGGTCAGGACGAACTTTTTAGGGGTCAGGCCAAATTTTTTTGTTTTTTTTTGTTTTGAAGTCAAAATATATCTCATGGTTGGGGGAGAGTGAAAAATTAGGGGGCTGGAGAGATTTAGGGGTCGGGGAAAATTTTAGGGGTCAGGACGAATTTTTTAGGGGTCAGGCCAAATTTTTTTCTTTTTTTTTGTTTTGAAGTCAAAATATTTCTCATGGTTGGGGAAGAGTGAAAAATTAGGGGGCTAGAGAGATTTAGGGGTCGGGGAAAATTTTAGGGGTCAGGACGAACTTTTTAGGGGTCAGGCCAAATTTTTTTTTTTTTTTTGGTTTTGAACTCAAAATATATCTCATGGTTGGGGGAGAGTGAAAAATTAGGGGGCTGGAGAGATTTAGGGGTCGGGGTAAAAATTTTAGGGGTCAGGACGAACTTTTTAGGGGTCAGGCCAAATTTTTTTTTTTTTTTTTTTTTTTGAAGTCAAAATATTTCTCATGGTTGGGGGAGAGTGAAAAATTAGGTGCTGAAGAGATTTAGGGGTCGGGGAAAATTTTAGGGGTCAGGCCAAATTTTTTAAAGGTCTGCCCAAATGTAGGGGCGGCGATATGTTCGTATTTAGCTTCCACACCGGGGCGGCGAGAGGTACTTATTTAGCATTCAGCAGTGGTGATAGGTACTTATATAGCATGTGCACATGGGCAGTAATAAGTACGTATATAGTATGCGCACGGGGCTGTGATAGGTATGTATTTAGCATGCGCACTGAGGCAGAGATCGGTTCATGTATAGCACGCGCACCGGGGCGGCGATAGGTACGTATATAGCACGCGCACAGAGGTGGCGAAAGGTACATATTTAAAATTCACACCGGGGCGGCGAAAGGTACATATTTAAAATTCACACCGGGGCGGCAATAGGTACGTATTTAGAATTCACACCGGGGCGGCGATAGGTACGTATTTAGAATTCACACCGGGGCGGCGATAGGTATGTATTTAGCATTCGCACCGGGGCGGCGATATGTACGTATTTAGCTTCCACACCAGGGCGGCTATAGGTACGTATTCAGAATTCAGGGGTGACGATAGCTACGTATATAGCATGTACACATGGGCAGCAATAAGTACGTACATAGCATGCGCTCTGCGGCGGCGATCAGTACATATATAGCACGCGCACCGGTGCGGCGAAAGGTATGTATTTTGCATTCGCAGGGTGGTGGTGATAGGTCTGTATTTAGCATTCGCAGCTGGGCGGCTATAGGTACGTATTTATTATTCGCACCAGGACGGCTATAGGTACGTATTTAGCATTCGCACTGGGCCGGCGATAGGTACGTATTTAACATTCACACCAAAGCGGCAATATGTACATATTAATTATTCGCACTAGGGCAGCGATAGGTACTTATGTAGCATGCACACCGGGGCGCAATAGGTATGTATTTAGCATTCACACCGGGGCAACGATAGGTACTATTTAGCATTCACAACGGGGCGGCGATAGGTACGTATATAGTATGTGCACTGAGGCGGCGATAGGTACGTATATAGTATGTGCACTGAGGCGGCGATAGGTACGTATATAGTATGTGCACCGGGGTGATGATAAGTACCTATATAGAAGGCGCAGATAGAGGTGTTACTTTTTATAGAAATATGTCATACTATTACCCTGGGCAATAGGAGAAATGGTGGGGAAGAAACAGCTTTTGCAAAAGGTAAAATTAGAAAGTAGCGGCGAAATGGGGCGACCAGGGAAGAGAAAGGTAGCAGATAAAGAGACGGCTATAGAGAGAGGGGGCGGACATAGAAGTTTGAATATAAAGATGTTACACACACGATCTTTCTTCAAATATATGTTTTTATGACCCCGAGCAACGCCGGGTAGCCCCGCTAGTCTCCTCCTATAAAGGGCAGTTGTCTGTATGTCTGTCTGTTTGTTTGTATGTCCAGCTTCTCCTCAAAAACTACGCGGCGACATGTCAAAAAGTTGATATCTTCAGCACCGTACAACACCTGGGATCATAATATCTCAAAATTACAACAAAAAAACATGTTGCTGGAGGTCAACGGAGCCAGTCTTCGGCAGCGGGTCTGCTTTTTTCAAACTTTTCTAATGTTATTCAGTAGTAATTTGGAAATCAGCCAATGTAATTATGTAATAATAATTTTGTTTTCAACCAGCATATTCTTGTGCACGTGACGTCACAGTAATAGGTATATGACGTCATCGTTATAGGTTTTGAATTGTTTTTCTCTTCAAAATTTATTTTACTTCATTTTTATACATAACATATAAAAGTGTATTCTTATGTAAAATTCACAGAGTAAGATGATGAGAGTATTCCCGAATCTATAAACCCACCTCGTAAGGGTCGTTTACAGTGACCCGTTGGGTCAGAACCACTCTATATATGTATAAAAAAAGAAAAAAAGAATAATTTAACAAGTACACGTTTACAGTGACCCGTTGAGTCATAACCACTCTATATATGTATAAAAAAAGAAAAAAAAGAAGAATTTAACAAGTACACGTTTACAGTGACCCGTTGAGTCATAATCACTCTATATATGTATAAAAAAAGTATATAACCAGTACATGTTACCAGTGACCCGATGGGTCATAACCACTCTATATATGTATAAAAAAGACCCAGAACCGGGGGTGCTTCTACAATATAGAACCCGGAGGCTTCTGCAGAATATGGACCATGGGTGCTTCTACAGTATAGGACCCAGAACCGGGGGTGCTTCTACCATATAGAACCCGGAGACTTCTACAGAATTGGGACAATGGTGCTTCTACAGTATAGGGACAAGAGGTGCTTCTACAGTATAGGGACCAGAGGTGCTTCTACAGTATAGGACCCAGTACCGGGGGTGCTTCTACAATATTAGAACATAGAGGCTTCTGCAGAAAAAGGACCATGGGTGCATCTCCAGTATAGGGACCAGGGGTGCTTCTACAGTATATGACCCAGCACCAGGGGTGCTTCTACATTTTAGGACCCGGAGGCTTCTGCAGAATAGGGACTATGGGTGCTTCTCCGGTATAGGGACCAGGAGTGCTTCTCAACTATAGGGACCTGGGGTGGTGCTTCTAAAGTATCACATCCCGCCAGGAATGTTGGTGATTCTATAGTATAACGGTCCCTAGAAATATTGGTCCTTCTGAAGTATAACGGTCTCACCCCAGGAATGTTGGTGCTTCTAAATTATAATAGTCCCTACAAATGTTGGTGCTTCTAAAGAATAACGGTCCCCCAAGGAATGTTGTTAAAGGATAGCTAAGGAAGAGCGATAACTCACGTTTTTACAAAAAAGTTGGGGGAGGGGGGTGGAGAGATTGAGGGGTCGGGGAAAATTTTAGGGGTACGGCCTAACTTTTAAGGGGTCAGGCCAAGTTTTTTTTTTTTGTTTTGAACTAAAAATATTTCTCAGGGTTGGGGGAGAGTGAAAAATTAGGGGGCTGGAGAGATTTAGGGGTCGGGGAAAATTTTAGGGGTCAGGACGAACCTTTTAGGGGTCAGGCCAAATTTTTTTGTTTTGAAGTCAAAATATTTCTCAGGGTTGGAGGAGAGTTATAAATTAGGGGGCTGGAGAGATTTAGGGGTCGGGGAAAATTTTAGGGGTCAGGACTAACTTTTAAGGGGTCAGGCCTTATTTTTTTGTTTTTTTTTGTTTTGAAGTCAAAATATTTCTCATGGTTGGGGGAGAGTGAAAAATTAGGGGGCTAGAGAGATTTAGGTTTAATGGGGTATTTATAACCAAACTACACCTGAACAGCGGTCTATCCACTAGACACTGTTCAAATGACATTATTAAATTAATAAGTAATAATAACTAGGATTTTCTTTGAACAAACATTGTATAATACTATTTAACAAATTCTTATATAACTTTTGACTATAAAGAATAAATTTTAGACTCCCCTAGGCTGTTTTTCTCTAATTCAACATAGCTTTCATACGCCATTACCGAAAATGACATTAATTCACTTTTTTTGGCTAAGATCAAAGTGTAGTATCTGTTTCGATGGATACTGCACCCCATAGACTGGTATCGTCTTGGCCTTCGGGGCTTCATTCCGCCGGTCTATGGGTTTGTCCTGTGCAGTTCTAGGAGGTCAAATTCGATAGTAAATTCGAAATAATCTAATGTATTTATGTACTAATCCGATAAAAATGCAGAGTCACTGTAAACATCCCATAATCCCTTGCCGGATGTACCCGGTCTTGTCCTAAATTGTGTCCGGTTGTATCAGATCATCCAATAACTTCTGTCCGGATGCATCAATAACAACATAGTAATCCTACGTTAAGAGTGTGTAGTGAAACAAGGGTTGCTCAATCACATCCGCACCTGTCCCATAATCCCTTGCCGGATGTACCCGGTCTTGCTCTAAATTGTGTCCGGTTATATCATGACGTCAGAGAGTGGCAGATAATTTGAAAAATAATGCAAAGTGGCGGGAAGAAATTCACTCACACTACAACCTTTTAATAGACGCTAATATTCCTCCCCCTCCCTTCCGTTATCATGATAGGCATTACCTCCTCCTTTCATGTCAAATTGGGGGGGGGGTGACGGCATTCGCCGGTGTGAGTCCCTCAGGCCAAATTTGGGGAGGGGGAGTGTCGGCATTCGCCGGCGCTCACACCTTTTTGAGAGGGTGGAGACAGTGTAGTATCTGTTGCGAGGAGAGAGTGTCAGCATTCGCCGGTGTGAGCGCATCAGGCCAAATCTTTTCTGGGGGGGGGGTATTAAGCAAATCTATAATAAAGACCAATGTGCATTTATTTGTATCTATAATAAAGGCCAATGTGCATTTATTTGTATCTTCTATTATATAAAGGCCAGTTGTCTGTATGTCTGTCTGTTTGTCTGTTTGTATGTCCAGATACTCCTCCGAAAGTACCCAACAAACAGTCACACGGTTGACGTCATTATGACCGGCCAGCCCCGGGACGTATACTATCTCAGAACCGGAAAAAAAATGGACTCTTCGAGGGTCGACTGCCTTTTTCCTCGATTTTCAACGTTGTTTAGTACTAATTTGAGAAAAAAACAATGACATCATGTAGAATTTGAGAAATAATGCACCGTCATGCTTTTAACAGGAAATGACGTCAGAGGAAAAGAGTGTAGGGAAGAAAATCCCTCACACTAAAACTCTTCTTTCCCTCTCACTCCCACCCCTTCTACCTTCCTTTCCTCCCCTACGCCCGTTCTGTTGTTATGATACCACCCTCCTAGGCATTACCTCCTCCTTTTTGAGAGTTGTAGAGATAGAGCGGCGGTGTGACTGATTCAGGTCAAATTAGGGGGGGGGGAGTGTCGGCATTCGCCGGTGAAGATCATCATGCCAAATTTGGAGATGGGGGATTGTCGGCATAATGCAAAGTCACGATTTTAACAGGAAATGACGTCAAAGTGGATCCCTAACGGAACTTTTTTGAACACGAGTTTATAGTGAAGCAAGGGTTGCTTAATCCTAACCGCATTTCTTCTGTTGACATGATACCATCCTCCCAGGTATTACCTCCTTCTTTTTGAGAGGTGTGAAGTTAGTGTAATAAATAATTATGCTCCACCATTGTTTTCACTAATATTTGTATACATATTAAATAACGTTTCAAGAAGTAAAGTAAAAAGAGAAATAATTATGCTCCACCACTGTTTTCACTAATATTTGTATACATATTAAATAACGTGTCAATAAGTAAAGTAAGAAGAGAAATAATTATGCTCCGCCACTGTTTTCACTAATATTTGTATACATAGTAAATAAAGTCTCAATAAGTAAAGTAAGAAGAGAAATAATTATGCTCCGCCATTGTTTTCACCAATATTTGTATACATATTAAATAACGTCGACATGTAACTTAAAAAATTTCTCAGGGTTGTGGGAGGGTGAAAAATTAGTGGGCTGGGGAGATTGAGGGGTCGGGGAAAATTTTAGGGGTCAGGCCAAATTTTTTTGTTTTTTTTTGTTTTGAAGTCAAAATATTTCTCAGGGTTGGGGGAGAGTGAAAAATTAGGGGGCTGGAGAGATTTAGGGGTCGGGGAAAATTTTAGGGGTCAGGACGAACTTTTTAGGGGTCAGGCCAAATTTTTTTGTTTTTTTTTGTTTTTTTTTGTTTTGAAGTCAAAATATTTCTCAGGGTTGGGGGAGAGTGAAAAATTAGGGGGCTGGAGAAATTTAAGGGTCGGGGAAAATTTTAGGGGTCAGGACGAACTTTTTAGGGGTCAGGCCAAATTTTTATTTTTATTTTTGTTTGTTTGTTTTGAAGTCAAAATATTTCTCAGGGTTGGGGGAGAGTGAAAAATTAGGGGGCTGGAGAGATTTAGGGGTCGGGGAAAATTTTAGGGGTCAGGACGAACTTTTTAGGGGTCAGGCCAAATTTTTTTTGTTTTTTTTTGTTTTTTTTTGTTTTGAAGTCAAAATATTTCTCAGGGTTGGGGGAGAGTGAAAAATTAGGGGGCTGGAGAAATTTAAGGGTCGGGGAAAATTTTAGGGGTCAGGACGAACTTTTTAGGGGTCAGGCCAAATTTTTTTTTTTTTTTTGTTTTTTTTTGTTTTGAAGTCAAAATATTTCTCAGGGTTGGGGGAGAGTGAAAAATTAGGGGGCTGGAGAGATTTAGGGGTCGGGGAAAATTTTAGGGGTCAGGACGAACTTTTTAGCGGTCAGGCCAAATTTTTTGTTTTTTTTTGTTTTGAAGTCAAAATATTTCTCATGGTTGAAGGAGAGTGAAAAATTAAGGGGCTGGAGAGATTTAGGGGTCGGGGAAAATTTTAGGGGTCAGGACGAACTTTTTAGGGGTCAGGCCGAATTTTTTTCTTTTTTTTTGGTTTTGAACTCAAAATATTTCTCAGGGTTGGGGGAGAGTGAAAAATTAGGGGGCTGGAGAGATTTAGGGGTCGGGGAAAATTTTAGGGGTCAGGCGGAACTTTTTAGGGGGCAGGCCAAATTTTTTTGTTTTTTTTGGTTTTGAACTCAAAATATTTCTCATGGTTGGGGGAGAGTGAACAATTAGGGGGCTGGAGAGATAGAGGGGTCAGGGAAAATTTTAGGGGTCAGAACAAACTTTTTAGGGGTCAGGCCAAATTTTTTTCTTTTTTTTGGTTTTGAACTGAAAATATTTCTCAGGGTTGGGGGAGAGTGAAAAATTAGGGGGCTAGAGAGATTTAGGGGTCGGGGAAAATTTTAGGGGTCAGGACGAACTTTTTAGGGGTCAGGCCAAATTTTTTTGTTTTTTTTTGTTTTGAAGTCAAAATATTTCTCAGGGTTGGGGAGAGTGAAAAATTAGGGGCTGGAGAAATTTAAGGGTCGGGGAAAATTTTAGGGGTCAGGACGAACTTTTTAGGGGTCAGGCCAATTTTTTTTTTATTTTTTTTTTTTTGTTTTGAAGTCAAAATATTTCTCAGGGTTGGGGGAGAGTGAAAAATTAGGGGGCTGGAGAGATTTAGGGGTCGGGGAAAATTTTAGGGGTCAGGACGAACTTCTTAGGGGTCAGGCCAAATTTTTTGTTTTTTTTTTGTTTTGAAGTCAAAATATTTCTCATGGTTGGAGGAGAGTGAAAAATCAAGGGGCTGGAGAGATTTAGGGGTCGGGGAAAATTTTAGGGGTCAGGACGAACTTTTTAGGGGTCAGGCCAAATTTTTTTGTTTTTTTTGTTTTGAAGTCAAAATATTTCTCATGGTTGCGGGAGAGTGAAAAATTAGGGTATCTGGAGAGATTTAGGGGTCGAGGAAATTTTTAGGGGTCAGGACGAACTTTTTAGGGGTCAGGCCGAATTTTTTTCTTTTTTTTTGGTTTTGAACTCAAAATATTTCTCAGGGTTGGGGGAGAGTTAAAAATTAGGGGGCTGGAGAGATTTAGGGGTCGGGGAAAATTTTAGGGGTCAGGCGGAACTTTTTAGGGGGCAGGCCAAATTTTTTTGTTTTTTTTGGTTTTGAACTCAAAATATTTCTCATGGTTGGGGGAGAGTGAACAATTAGGGGGCTGGAGAGATAGAGGGGTCAGGGAAAATTTTAGGGGTCAGAACAAACTTTTTAGGGGTCAGGCCAAATTTTTTTCTTTTTTTTGGTTTTGAACTGAAAATATTTCTCAGGGTTGGGGGAGAGTGAAAAATTAGGGGGCTAGAGAGATTTAGGGGTCGGGGAAAATTTTAAGTGTCAGGCAGAACTTTTTAGGGGTCAGGCCAAATTTTGTTGTTTTTTTTTGTTTTGAAGTCAAAATATTTCTCAGGGTTGGGGAAGAGTGAAAAATTAGGCGGCTAGAGAGATTTAGGGTCCGGAAAATTTTAGGGGTCAGGCGGAACTTTTTAGGGGTAAGGCCAAATTTTTTTGTTTTATTTTGTTTTGAAGTGAAAATATTTCTCATGGTTGGGGGAGAGTGAAAAATTAGGGGGCTGGAGAGATTTAGGGGTCGGGGAAAATTTTAGGGGTCAGGACGAACTTTTTAGGGTCAGGCCAAATTTTTTTCTTTTTTTTGGTTTTGAAGTCAAAATATTTCTCATGGTTGGGGGAGAGTGAAAAATTAGAGGGCTGGAAAGATTTAGGGGTCGGGGAAATTTTTAGGGGTCAGGCCAAATTTTTTAGGGGTCTGCCCAAATTTAGGGGCGGCGATATGTACGTATTTAGCTTCCACACCGGGGCGGCGATAGGTACTTATTTAGCATTCAGCGGTGGTGATAGGTACTTATATAGCGATCGGTTCATATATAGCACGCGCACCGAGGCAGCGATAGGTACGTATATAGCACGCGCACAGGAGCGGCGAAAGGTACAGATTTAAAATTCACACCGGGCGGCGAAAGGTACATATTTAAAATTCACACCGGGGCGGCGATAGGTACGTATTTAGCATTCACACCGGAGCGGCGATAGGTATGTATTTAGCATTCACACCAGGGTGGCGATATGTACGTATTTAGCTTCCGCACCGGGGCGGCGATAGGTACGTATTTAGAATTCACACCGGGGCGGCGATAGGTACGTATTTAGAATTCACACCGGGGCGGCGATAGGTATGTATTTAGCATTCGCACCGGGGCGGCGATAGGTATGTATTTAGCATTCGCACAGGGGCGGCGATATGTACGTATTTAGCTTCCACACCAGGGCGGCGATAGGTACGTATTCAGAATTCAGGGGTGGCGATAGCTACGTATATAGCATGTACACATGGGCAGCTATAAGTACGTACATAGCATGCGCTCTGCGGCGGCGATCAGTACATATATAGCACGCGCACCGGGGCGGCGAAAGGTATGTATTTCGCATTCGCACTGTGGTGGTGATAGGTACGTATTTAGCATTCGCACCGGGGCGGCTATAGGTACGTATTTAGCATTCGCACCAGGGCGGCTATAGGTACGTATTTAGCATTCGCACTGGGCTGGCGATAGGTACGTATTTAGCATTCACACCAAAGCGGCAATATGTACATATTAATTATTCGCACTAGGGCAGCGATAGGTACTTATGTAGCATGCACACCGGGGCACAATTGGTATGTCTTTAGTATTCGCACTAGGGCAGCGATAGGTACTTATGTAGCATGCACACCGGGGCGCAATAGGTATGTATTTAGCATTCACACCGGGGCAACGATAGGTACTATTTAGCATTCGCAACGGGGCGGCGATAGGTACTTAAATAGTATCTGCACCGGGGCGGCGATAGGTACGTATATAGTATGTGCACTGGGGCGGCGATAGGTACGTATATAGTATGCGCACCGGGGTGATGATAGATACGTATATAGTATCAACACCGGGGTGGAGATAAGTACTTATATAGAAGGCGCAGATAGAGGTGTTACTTTTACTAGAAATATGTCATACTATTACCCTGGGCAATAGGGGAAATGGTGGGGAAGAAACAGCTTTTGCAAAAGGCAAAATTAGAAAGTAGCGGCGAAATGGGGCGACCAGGGAAGAGAAAGGTAGCAGATAAAGAGACGGCTATAGAGAGAGGGGGCGGACATAGAAGTTTGAATATAAAGATGTTACACACACGATCTTTCTTCAAATATATGTTTTTATGACCCCGAGCAACGCCGGGTAGCCCCGCTAGTCTCCTCTATAAAGGCCAGTTGTCTGTATGTCTGTTTGTCTGTTTGTATGGCCAGCTTCTCCTCAAAAACTACGCGGCGACATGTCAAAAAGTTGATATCTTCAGCACCGTACAACACCTGGGATCATAATATCTCAAAATGACAACAAAAAAACATGTTGCTGGGGGTCAACGGGGCCAGTCTTCGGCAGCGGGTCTGGTTTTTTCAAACTTTTCTAATGTTATTCACTAGTAATTTGGAAATCAGCCAATGTAATTATGTACTAATAATTTTGTTTTCAACCAACTTATTCTTGTGCACGTGACGTCACAGTAATAGGTATATGACGTCATCGTTATAGGTTTTGAAATTTTTTTTCTCTTCAAAACTTATTTTACTTCGACAGATTTTTATACATAACATACAGAGTAAGATGATGAGAGTATTCCCGAATCTATAAACCCACCTCTTAGGGGTCCATGGGGCATATTTCATCGGGGGGGGGGGGGCCTTTTCAGTTATTTTTCATTATATTTTATAGTGATGAAACAAGTTTACAGTGACCCGTTGGGTCAGAACCACTCTATATATGTATAAAAAAAGAAAAAAAGAATTTAACCAGTATGTGTTACCAGTGATCCGTTGGGTCATAACCGCTCTATATATGTATAAAAAAGACCCAGAACCGGGGGTGCTTCTACAATATAGGACCCATAGGCTTCTGCAGAATAGGGACCATGGGTGCTTCTACAGTATAGGGACCAGAGGTGCTTCTACAGTATAGGGACCAGAGGTGCTTCTACAGTATAGGACCCAGTACCGGGGGTGCTTCTACAATATTAGAACATAGAGGTTTCTGCAGAAAAAGGGCCATGGGTGCTTCTCCAGTATAGGGACCAGGGGTGCTTCTACAGTGTATGACCCAGCACCAGGGGTGCTTCTACAATATAGGACCCGAACGCTTCTGCAGAATAGGGACCATGGGTGCTTCTACAGTATAGGGACCAGAGGTGCTTCTACAGTATAGGGACCAGAGGTGCTTCTACAGTATAGGGACCAGAGCTGCTTCTACAGTATAGGACCCAGTACCGGGGGTGCTTCTACAATATTAGAACATAGAGGTTTCTGCAGAAAAAGGACCATGGGTGCTTCTCCAGTATAGGGACCAGGGGTGCTTCTACAGTGTATGACCCAGCACCAGGGGTGCTTCTACAATATAGGACCCGAAGGCTTCTGCAGAATAGGGACCATGGGTGCTTCTACAGTATAGGGACCAGAGGTGCTTCTACAGTATAGGGACCAGAGGTGCTTCTACAGTATAGGGACCAGAGGTGCTTCTAGAGTATAGGACCCAGTACCGGGGGTGCTTCTACAATATTAGAACATAGAGGTTTCTGCAGAAAAAGGACCATGGGTGCTTCTCCAGTATAGGGACCAGGGGTGCTTCTACAGTGTATGACCCAGCACCAGGGGTGCTTCTACAATATAGGACCCGAATGCTTCTACAGAATAGGGACCATGGGTGTTTATGCAGTATAGGCACCGGGGGTGCTTCTACAGTATAAGATCCAGAGGCTTCTGCAGTACAGGCACGGGGGGGGTGCTTCTGCAGTATAGCCACCGGGGCGCTTCTACAGTATAGGCCCCAGCACCGGGGGTGCTTTTACAGTATAGGACCCAGCACCGGGGGGGGGGGGCTTCGTCAATTTAGGACCCAGAGGCTTCGGCGTTGTCCGGGAAAAAAGTGCTCAATATCCTATTTTGCTTGAGGAGAGGAGGAGGAGGGAGAGCCCCGGGCAACGCCGGGTACCCCTGCTAGTCTATTATATAAAGGGCACTTGTCTGTATGTCTGTCTGTCTGTCTGTCTGTCTGTATGTCCAGATACTCCTCCGAGAGGACCCAACAAACAGTCACACGGTTGACATCATCATGACTGGCCAGCCCCGGGGCGTGTAATATCTCAGAACCGGAAATAGAAATTGACTCTTTGGGGGTCGACTGAGCACTTTTCTCCAATGGGGGTGTGGTTTTTTCCTCGATTTTCAACGTTGTTTAGTACTAATTTGAGAAAAAACAATGCTATCATGTATAATTTTAGAAATATGCAAAGTCACGCTTTTATTTAACAGGAAATGACGTCAGAGGAAAAGAGTGTAGGGAAGAAAATCCCTCACACTAAAACTCTTCTTTCCCTCTCACTCCCACCCTTTCTACCTTCCCTTCCTCCCCTACGCCCGTTCTGTTGTTATGATACCACCCTCCTAGGCATTACCTCCTCCTTTTTGAGAGTTGTGGAGATAGTGCGGCGATGTGACTGCTTCAGGGCAAATTAGGGGGGGGGGTGTCGGCATTCGCTTAATTTGGGGGAGCGGCGCGTCAGGCGAAATTATGGGAGGGGGGAGTGTCGGAAAAAAAATTGACTCTTCGGGGGGGGGGGGCTTTTTCCATCACTTGTTTAGTACTAATTTGAGAAAAAAAAATGCTATCATCGTCACGCTTTTAACAGGAAATGACGTCAGAGGAAATCCCTAACGGCACTTTTTTGAACATTGGTTTATAGTGAAGCAAGGGTTGCTTAACTACTAACGGCATTTTTTGAAACATGCGTTTATAGTGACGCAAGTGTTGTTTAATCAATAACGGCACTTTTTTGAACATGAGTTTATAGTGAAGCAATAGTTGCTTATACTAACCGCATTTCTTCTGTTGACATGATACCATCCTCCCAAGTATTACCTCCTCCTTTTTGAGAGGTGTGAAGTTAGTGTATTATCAGTGAAATTAAAGTAATAAATAATTATGCACCACCATTGTTTTCACTAATATTTGTATACATCTTAAATAACGTCTAAATAAGTAAAATAAGAAGAAAAAAATTATGCTCCGCCATTGTTTTCACTAATATTTGTATACATGTTAAATAACGTGTCAATAAGTAAAGAAAGAAGAGAAATAATTATGCTCCACCATTGTTTTCACTAATATTTGTATACATGTTAAATAACGTGTCAATAAGTAAAGTAAGAAGAGAAAAATTATGCTCCGCCATTGTTTTCACTAATATTTGTATACATGTTAAATAACGTGTCAATAAGTAAGTAAAAACAGAAAAATTATGCTCCGCCATTGTTTTCACTAATATTTGTATACATGTTAAATAACGTGTCAATAAGTAAAGTAACTAGAGCCAAATTATGCTCCGCCATTGTTTTCACTAATATTTGTATACATGTTAAATAACGTGTCAATAAGTAAAGAAAGAAGAGAAATAATTATGCTCCGCCATTGTTTTCACTTATATTTGTATACATGTTAAATAACGTGTCAATAAGTAAAGTAAGAAGAGAAATAATTATGCTCCACCACTGTTTTCACTAATATTTGTATACATGTTAAATAACGTGTCAATAAGTAAAGAAAGAAGAGAAATAATTATGCTCCACCATTGTTTTCACTTATATTTGTATACATGTTAAATAACGTGTCAATAAGTAAAGTAAGAAGAGAAATAATTATGCTCCACCACTGTTTTCACTAATATTTGTATACATGTTAAATAACGTGTCAATAAGTAAAGTAAGAAGAGAAATAATTATGCTCCATTATGCTTTTGTTTTGAACTCAAAATATTTCTCAGGGTTGGGGGTAAGTGAAAAATTAGGGGCTGGAGAGATTGAGGGGTCAGGCCGAACTTTTTAGGGGTCAGGCCAAATCTTTTTGTTTGTTTTTGTTTTGAAGTCAGAATATTTCTCATGCTTGGGGAAGAGTGAAAAATTAGGGGGCTGGAGAGATTTAGGGGTCGGGGAAAATTTTAGGGGTCAGGACGAACTTTTTAGGGGTCAGGCCAAATTTCTTTCTTTTTTTTTGGTTTTGAACTCAAAATATTTCCAATGGTTGGGGGTGAGTGAAAAATTAGGTGCTGGAGAGATGTACCCGGTCTTGCTCTAAATTGTGTCCGGTTATATCAGGTCATCATGACGTCAGAGAGTGGCAGATAATTTGAAAAATAATGCAAAGTGGCGGGAATAAATTCACTCACACTACAACCTTTTAATAGACGCTAATATTCCTCCCACTCCCTTCCGTTATCATGATAGGCATTACCTCCTCCTTTCATGCCAAATTGGGGGGGGGGGGTGACGGCATTCGCCGGTGTGAGCGCCTATGTGCATTTATTTGCATTATTAATAGACGATAATATTCCCCCCCCCTCCCTCCCTGTGGCCGTTCTGTAATCATGATAGGAATTACCTCCTCCTTTCAGGCCAAATTGGGGGGGGGTACGGTATTCGCCGGTGTGAGCATTACCTCCTCCTTTTATGAGAAGTGTAGGGGTAGGGTAATATCGGTTCCGTTGTCATGATGCACTGATCCCATGCATTACCTCCTCCTTTTTTGAGAAGTGTAGATGTAGAATAGTATCTGTTCCGTTGACATGATGTGCTCATCCCATGAATTACCTCCTCCTTTTTTGAGAAGTGTAGGGGTAGGGTCGTATCGGTTCCGTTGTCATGATGCCCTCATCCCATGCATTATCTCCTGCTTTTTTGAGAAGTGTTGAGGTAGGGTCGTATCGGTTCCGTTGTCATGATGCCCTCATCCCATGCATTATCTCCTCCTTTTTTGAGAAGTGTTGAGGTAGGGTCGTATCGGTTCCGTTGTCATGATGCCCTCATCCCATGCATTATCTCCTCCTTTTTTGAGAAGTGTTGAGGTAGGGTCGTATCGGTTCCGTTGTCATGATGCACTATTCCCATGCATTACCTCCTCCTTTTTTGAGCAGTGTAGAGGTAGGGTATGTGTGGGTACCCTGCGACCTGACGAAGTATGTGTGGGTACCCTGCGACCCCACAAAGTATGTGTGGGTACCCTGCGACCGAACGAAGTATGTGTGGGTACCCTGCGACCGAACGAAGTATGTGTGGGTACCCTGCGACCGCACAAAGTATGTATAGGTACCCTGCGACCGCACGAAATATGTGTGGGTACCCTGCGATTGAGAGGGTGGAGATAGTGTAGTATCTGTTGCGAGGAGAGAGTGTCAGCATTCGCCGGTATGAGCGCCTCAGGTCAAATTTTTTATTGGGGGGGGATATTAAGCAAATCTATAATAAAGACCAATGTGCATGTATTTGTATCTATAATAAAGACCAATGTGCATGTATTTGTATCTATAATAAAGACCAATGTGCATTTATTTGTATCTATAATAAAGGCCAATGTGCATTTATTTGCATCTATAATAAAGGCCAACGTGCATTTATTTGTATCTATGATAAAGAGATTAGGGGGTCGGGGAAAATTTTAGGGGTCCGGCCAAATTTTTTTTCTTTTCTTTTTTTGAACTTAAAATAATTCTCAGGGTTGTGGGACACTGAAAAAAAAAGTTGGGAGGGGAGGGCTGGAGAGATTAGGGGGTCGGGGAAAATTTTAGGGGTCAGGCCAAATTTTTAGGGGTCAGGCCACATTTTTTTTTTTTGAACTTAAAATATTTCTCAGGGTTGTGGGACACTGACAAAAAAACTTGGGGGGAAGGGGTGTTGGAGAGATTAGGAGGTCGGGGAAAATTTTAGGGGTCAGGCCAAATTTTTTTGTTTTTTTTGGTTTTGAAGTCAAAATATTTCTCAGGGTTGGGGGAGAGTAAAAAATTAGGGGGCTGGAGAGATTGACTGGTCGGGGAAATTTTTAGGGGTCAGGACGAACTTTTTAGGGGTCAGGCCAAATTTTTTTGTTTTTTTTTTGTTTTGAAGTCAAAATATTTCTCATGGTTGGGGGAGAGTGAAAAATTAGGGGGCTGGAGAGATTGAGGTGTCAGGGAAAATTTTAGGCGTCGGGACGAACTTTTTAGGGGTCAGGCCAAATTTTTTTTTTTTTTTTTGAACTAAAAATATTTCTCAGGGTTGGGGAAAAGTGAAAATTTAGTTGGGAGGTGGGCTGGAGACATTGAGGGGTCGGGGAAAATTTTAGTGGTCAGGCCGAACTTTTTAGGGGTTAGGCAAAATCTTTTGTTTTTTTTTTGTTTTGAACTCAAAATATTTCTCAGGGTTGGGGGAGAGTGAAAAATTAGGGGGCTGGAGAGATTGAGGTGTCAGGGAAAATTTTAGGGGTCGGGACGAACTTTTTAGGGGTCAGGCCAAATTTTTTTCTTTTTTTTTAGTTTTGAACTGAAAATATTTCTCAGGGTTAGGGGAGAGTGAAAAATTAGGGGGCTGGAGAGATTTAGGGGTCGGGGAAAATTTTAGGGGTCAGGCGGAACTTTTTAGGGGTCAGGCCAAATTTTTTTCTTTTTTTTGGTTTTGAACTCAAAATATATCTCATGGTTGGGGGAGAGTGAAAAATTAGGGGGCTGGAGAGATTTAGGGGTCGGGAAAAATTTTAGGGGTCAGGCGGAACTTCTTAGGGGTCAGGCATAATTTTTTTGTTTTTGAAGTCAAAATATTTCTCAGGGTTGGGGGAGAGTGAAAAATTAGGGGGCTGGAGAGATTTAGGGTCGGGAAAATTTTAGGGGTCAGGCGGAACTTTTTAGGGGTCAGGCCAAATTTTTTTGTTTTTTTGTGTTTTGAAGTCAAAATATTTCTCGTGGGTGGGGGAGAGTTAAAAATTAGGTGCTGGAGAGATTTAGGGGTCGGGGAAAATTTTAGGGGTCAGGCCAAATTTTTTAGGGGTCTGCCCAAATATAGGGGCGGCGATATGTACGTATTTAGCTTCCACACCGGGGCGGCGATAGGTACTTATTTAGCATTCAGCGGTGGTGATAGGTACTGATATAGCATGTGCACATGGGCGGTAATAAGTATCTATATAGTATGCGCACCGGGGCAGTGATAAGTATGTATTTAGCATGCGCACTGAGGCAGCGATCGGTTCATATATAGCACGCGCACCGTGGCGGCGATAGGTACGTATATAGCACGCGCACAGGGGCGGCGAAAGGTACATATTTAAAATTCACACCGGGGCGGCGAAAGGTACATATTTAAAATTCACACCGGGGCGGCGATAGGTATGTATTTAGCATTCACACCAGGGCAGCGATAGGTATGTATTTAGCATTCGCACCGGGGTGGCGATATGTACGTAAATAGCTCCACATAGGGGCGGCGATAGGTACGTATTTAGAATTCACACCGGGGCAGCGATAGGTACGTATTTAGAATTCACACCGGGGCGGCGATAGGTATGTATTTAGCATTCGCACCGGGGCGGCGATATGTACATATTTAGCTTCCACACCAGGGCGGCGATAGGTACGTATTCAGAATTCAGGGTGGCGATAGCTATGTATATAGCATGTACACATGGGCAGAAATAAGTACGTACATAGCATGCGCTCTGCGGCGGCGATCAGTACATATATAGCACGCATACCGGGGCGGCGAAAGGTATGTATTTCGCATTCGCACCGTGGTGGTGATTGGTACGTATTTAGCATTCGCACCGGGGCGGCGAATGCTAAATACGTACCGTATTTAGCATTCGCACCAGGGGTGCTATAGGTATGTATTTAGCATTCGCACTAGGCCGGCGATAGGTACGTATTTAGCATTCACACGAAAGCGGCAATATGTACATATTAATTATTCGCACTAGGGCAGCGATAGGTACTTATGTAGCATGCACACCGGGGCGCAATTGGTATGCCTTTAGTATTCGCACTAGGGCAGCGATAGGTACTTATGTAGCATGCACACCGGGGCGCAATAGGTATGTATTTAGCATTCACACCGGGGCAACGATAGGTACTATTTAGAATTCGCAACGGGGCGGCGATAGGTACTTAAATAGTATCTGCACCGGGGCGGCGATAGGTACGTATATAGTATGTGCACTGGGGCGGCGATAGGTACGTATATAGTATGCGCACCGGGGTGATGATAGATACGTATATAGTATGAACACCGGGGTGGAGATAAGTACTTATATAGAAGGCGCAGATAGAGGTGTTACTTTTTATAGAAATATGTCATACTATTACCCTGGGCAATAGGAGAAATGGTGGGGAAGAAACAGCTTTTGCAAAAGACAAAATTAGAAAGTAGCGGCGAAATGGGGCGACCAGGGAAGAGAAAGGTAGCAGATAAAAAGACGGCTATAGAGAGATGGGGCGGACATAGAAGTTTGAATATAAAGATGTTACACACACGATCTTTCTTCAAATATATGTTTTTATGACCCCGAGCAACGCCGGGTAGCCCCGCTAGTAACTAATAAATAATAACTAATAATAGTTAATGATAAATAATAAATATTAGTTAATAATTACTAATAAATAATAACTAATAATAGTTAATGATAACTAATAAATATTAGTTAATAATAAATAATAACTAATAATAGTTAATGATAACTAATAAATATTAGTTAATAATTACTAATAAATAATTACTAATAATAGTTAATGATAACTAATAAATATTAGTTAATAATAACTAATAAATAATTACTAATAATAGTTAATGATAACTAATAAATTTTAGTTAATAATTACTAATAAGTAATAACTAATAATAGTTAATGATAACTAATAAATATTAGTTAATAATAACTAATAAATAATAACTAATAATAGTTAATGATAACTAAAAAATATTAGTTAATAATAACTAATAAATAATAACTAATAATAGTTAATGATAACTAATAAATATTAGTTTATAATAACTAATAAATAATAACTAATAATAGTTAATGATAACTAATAAATATTAGTTAATAACAACTAATAAATAATAACTAATAATAGTTAATGATAACTAATAAATATTAGTTAATAATAACTAATAAATAATAACTAATAATAGTTAATGATAACTAATAAATATTAGTTAATAATAACTAATAAATAATAACTAATAATAGTTAATGATAACTAATCTATATTAGTTAATAATAACTAATAAATAATAACTAATAATAGTTAATGATAACTAATAAATATTTGTTAATAATAAGTAATAAATAATAACTAATAATAGTTAATGATAACTAATAAATATTAGTTAAAATATTGGGTTGGCCGAAAAGTTCGTTTGTTTTTTTTTAAGAAAGGAGGAACCAAACATCAAGTTTAGAAACATAACTAAGTTTAAGCAGTTCATTTTCCACGCTTGATTTTAACATCTTAATAATGTCTGTGATTTGTCTGGTTGTGAAACGGCAATCTTGTTCAACTACAGCTTTCACTTAGTTACTGTCAATCATCTTTGGCCGGCCAAAGCGAGGAGCATCTCTCACTGAAAATCTCCCTTTTCGGAATCGAGTGAATAATCTTTGACACACTGTAACAGCAAACCATTTATGGCACACTTGCTCTGTAACAGCATTCTCCCCATACACATGGCATATCTTCATGCATGTTTCTCTAGCTTTTATTTCTTTTTCTGTAGTAAAAGATCATCAGATGTCGATAGTGCTCTGCTTGATCTTCCATTTCAAGGCCTGAAATACAAGCAAAAATGTAAGAACTCCGCTCGGAGGCTTATTAAACACTGACGTCAACATACTGCGCCAAATACAGGATTTAAAGAATAGGAATATAAAACGATCTTTAGTCGGCCGGAAAGATGACATTCAAAACACAAACGACTTTTTTAGCCAATCCAATATATTTATTCGGGTTAATCAGGCCTTATGAGTAAACAGGATGTATTCTAGATAAGAGATCACGATGAGGTTAAGATGTCTATCCCGTCAAGAAATACGATATTTCTAATTTCAATATTAAGCAGGTTGTACAGTTTTACTTTCATCATTTTCTGTAATCTACGGAAATTAAGAGTCCGGGCAAAGCCGCGTAACTCTGCTAGTATTTTATGAATTTCTGAAAGTATGTTCGGATTCGTTGACACGTTGTAAAACCTTCTAGCTGATTTGAGGCAAAAATGATGGCCAGAAACCGGGATGAAAAACCGTTGCCATCAAAATCGGAACAAATGTTCTGTCCTCCCTCAGAAATCAATGCCTTTTTTATTGCACCTGCAAGCGGAGCGAGTAAAAATGAGGCGGGCCCTAAAAGCACGCATGCGTATAACGACTAAATCAATCTGAAATTTGTCTACCACTTTATATTCATTTCTTCCGACGGTTTTGCCTTTATTATCTCCCCTTTTGTATTTTCGGCGCCATCTTCCGCTGGCAAAACTTGTCCGCTGTTTTTGCTTAATAGCTGTCCTATGGCCGTGCAAAACTCGAAAGAGCAATTACTTCCGCCCGGCAAGCAGTTACCCCGGCAGCCATTAGTCAGAGAGATGTCCAATTTATGGCTCCCTACTCGCCACGAAACCGAACCTCGAGATATTTAACGCGGTTGCCTGCCGGACGAAAGCTGACCCCCGGCTTGTGTCGGTCACTTTGTTTGATGGGTTATCGGCGGACGAGAATCGATATGTCAGAACTTGACCAGTGGCCGAAGAAGCGAGCGAAAGAAAGATGATCTTCGCTCGGTCGGATGAAATTGATATGCTTTAATCTATTTTCGACTTTGAATTTCCGGCTCTTTCTTTGCGTAATGGCGACTTGTTCGCCTCGCATTCTTCATATCAATTTGAACTTAAGTTCTCATGTAATAATATCGGAACCTTCAAAGATATCCGTCGACATGTATATATATATATATATATATATATATATATATATATATATATATATAATATTTATAAATAAATATTAAATTATTAATATATATATATATATATATATATATATATATATATATATATATATATATATATATATATATATATATATATATATATAAAGAAATTGTAGTCTGCTTGAAGCATTGTTGGTAAATAGAAATGTAAGTTCGTAATCCGAGGCAGGAGCAATGCGATATAGGTACCGGAAGGTGGAACAGATGAACAAAAATAAATCGCCTCGCATTCTTCATATCAATTTGAACTTAAGTTCTCATGTAATAATATCGGAACCTTCAAAGATATCCGTCGACATTTATATATATATATATATATAATAATGGTAATAATCCAGGTGAAAAATATCCACAGGGTGGTAATCCAGAGAATTTTAACCGGGTTTATAAAAAATGCTCAATATCAAAATAGAGCTTTATATATGATAATTTTATTTACACAGACATGTACAAAATCTGCGACACTGGCATGTCGATGTTATCGATCAACAGTTACTATAAACTGAGATCTCATCAGGAAGAGTTAGAATCCGATCTTAACCTCAGATCATATTTAGAGATTTGGTTCTCTCCAAATATGATCTGAGGTTAAGATCGGATTCTAACTCTGCCTGATGAGATCTCAGTTTATAGTAACTGTTGATCGATAACATCGACATGCCAGTGCCGCAGATTTTGTACATGTCTGTGTAAATAAAATTATCATATATATATATATATATATATATATATATATATATATATATATATATATATATATATATATATATATATATATATATATATATATATAAGGAAATTGTAGTTTGTTTGAAGTATTGCTGGTAAATAGAAATGTAAGTTCGTAATCCGAGGCAGGAGCAATGCGATATAGGTACCGGAAGGTGGAACAGATGAACAAAAATAAATGAGAAGAGAAAATATGAATGGAATCTCAAATCAATTTATTAATATTTTACGGTTTAAATACCAGAACAGTAAATAGAAAAAAGTTTACTATCAAGCAATTTAAAAGGTCCGGAAAAGGGGTAAACTTTAAACTTTAATTTTCGAGAGTGAAACCTCACATTATCAAAAGAAACAGATAAAAAAATATGACCGAGTGGTCAAAAAGGTGAGATCGACATAACTGTTAACGAAACGCCGCAGAAAATTGGTGGCAGATTCGCAGAAAATGAGTTTAGATAAGCTAATTGGATATCAATATTAAATTGTTCCTATCATAATTTTTTTTTAATTTATTGTATAATTATTCAGCTTTAAGCTTGTCATCTTATTAATATTTATTTATTTATATACTTTATTATTTATTATTATTTTATTTATTTTTATTTTTTTAATTCAATTTTAATTTTAAATTTGATAAGTTTTTGTTAGCGAAAGTTGTTATATATATATATATATATATATATATATATATATATATATATATATATATATATATATATATATATGATAAATAAAAGAAAAAAGTGTTCCGACGTAATGGAAATTGAAAAAGGAAATCCCCAAAAATATTATTTATGTATTCATCAACGTTTCGTCTTATTTCAAGACTTTTTCAGGATGATAGTCTGAAGAAAAAGAAAACAACACGCAATTACAAAATGTTTAACATTGGATAGGTGGCAGTTGCCGGCTCCAAACCATCGGCCACTTAATTTATTTTCTCCTATCCATTCTAAAAATGTTGTACCTGTGTGTTGTTTTTCTTCAGACAATGATCCTGAGGAAGTCTTGAAATAAAGACGAAACGCTGATGAATACATAAATAATATTTTTTGGTTTTCCTTTTTCAATTTCGATTACGTCGGAACACGTTTTCCTTTCTTTATCATGTATATATATATATATATATATATATATATATATATATATATTTCATTACTTTTTTCAATTTATATATATATATATATATATATATATATATATATATATATATATATATATATATATATATATATATATATACTAGCTTACTATTTCTTCGCAAAGTACGCTAATTTAAATACGTGAAACCAACGTGTTATTATTTTTTTTTTCCCCGTAACCATGCATATTAACATTTTGGTAATTTCGATTTTTTTAATAAAACCGCAAAGACATGAACAGAAAGAGAAAATCAATTCGTTCTGTGTGTGCGTACGTGTGTGTGTGGGGGGGGGGTCCTTTATTTTTATTTATTACTAGCAGGACCATTTGCCTGGCGCTGCCCTGGAAAATATAAAAGAATGAATTAAATAGCCGACTGAACGCAAATAGACTACATCGGATAGTTATATTGTTTAGACAAAAGGTTTTAATTGTGGAAAATGTATGTACCCACAAAAAGGAGCAGTTCGAAGTGGGAAAATAGACAAAATTGCCAGTGTAGAAGGATGTCTCCTTCACTGGCCGATTATAGAAAAGAGTACTTCTGTCGGACCGTGGTATTTGTTAGATATGTTATTGTTGTCTTCTCCTCGTTCATTGATGGCCAATCCTTCTAGACTGCGACAATTTTTATTTATGTTGTTAATCTGCAAAATATAATGAATGTTTGTGGATTTTCGCCGCATTAAGAAGTGACATTGTGTTTAACTATTCTCGCGTGTGGAGCCAAGTAAACTTGATAGGACAGAATTCTTCAGGTGTATCTTTTCGAACTCGAGAATATTTCTGTCGAACTCGGGAATCTGGACGGAATTTTGAACTGAACTCCTTTTTTAATCAACGGGCGGAGATTGTTCTTGTTCCTTCAGTCATGAGCGAGTAGAAATGTTTAAGTTATTATCACAACGTTTCCACCGCTGTAACTTCCGGTATCTTTTCGAACTCGGGAATATTTCTGTCGAACTCGGGAATCTGGACGGAATTTTGAACTGAACTCTTCATTTAATCTACAGGGTAGCATGCGCTTGTTCCGCCAGCCATGACTGGTAGAAGTCTTCAGTAATTCGCAATTATTCGTATCGCTCGCACCGAGGATTGAACTGTCAACCTTCAGATGACTATCACTTGGAACTGAATTTAACTACATCCACTGCGCCACGGGTCATTGCGGAGGTTACAGCGGCCGAAACGTGATGATGACACTCAAGATGAGAAATGTAGTCCGAATAACCAAAATTATGCAAATTATCAATCGTCATCTGAAAACTTGAGAAATAAGATAAGAAATGATTTTATTGGTTCAATTGTTTTTCAAAGTCCAAACTTAAAACTAAAAGAATTCATTTATTTAATTATTATTAACTTTTTTCTTTCCTTTCTATCCTCACCTTTCAAGAAGAGGCGATAAAAAAACAGGGATCATTTACAGGACAAAAACGTGAGTATTATCAAATTAAAATGCGAAAACATTATTTCCAGACATTAGAAAATAAATGATTTCTTTTATTTTCTTTTTTTCTTTTTTATATGTTTAATAACATTTAATTAAATCTAATCTCATTGTAATGAGTAACCGAGAGTAACCTCCCTTTGTTTTATTATTACTTCCCTTTATGGGAACATTTTGATTAAGTAAAAACAACTCTAAAATCGCACTAGACGTGGAGCAGAATAAAACATTCTCAATTCTTCTTGTTGATCTGTAGAAACGCGGACCTTAGCTTAGACCTGGATTTGTAAGCGCGCGGACCTTAGCTTAGTAAGATATTGTGTCTTAGAGAAAATGCTAAGATCTACGCTTACATGAGATTTGTTGAAATGTTTAAAAGAGTAAAAACAGATAAAACATTGAAAAACATTATGAAAGTTGAATTAAGGATAAGGCATGCATATAGTTGAAGGACGAATAAAACGTAGTTTAAAAGTAACACAAAATATTTATATATTTACAAATTACAGAGCATTAAGTGATCATTTCAAGTGTCCAGTTAGAGAAACGATAAATGTCCATGCCTGTGATTTATGAATGTGTATGTATGTGTGTAGTGTAGCCATGTGTGAGGCTTGACGTTAGTACGTCGAAGTGTGTGAATGTGCGTGTCGCCTTTTGTTCGTGGTTGTACGAATGTGTGGGCGTGAGAATTGATAATTCGTTTAGGTATTTGTATGTGTGTGTGTGCCTTTGTCAACAGTGTGTGGTTGTATGCGTTGAAGAATGATAGGAGTGTAAGCCTTTGTGTGTGGGGGAGAGGTGTGGGTGTGGAGGTGTGGGGTGTGGGTGGGTGTGGGGGTGTTTAGTAGTGAGCCGACACGCTGGTCCCCTCGCCCAAAGGTGAGGGTAGCCGAACCTGTATTCTCTGTTAAGTGTACGAAAGGCAAAGGGAAAAAGAGGAAAGGGAAGAGACAGATTTTTTAGCAAAGTCTGCTTTTATATTGTTTCACCAGTGGTTTGGCCGACGTAGTTGGGAGCACCCAACGTGATCAACATATTTTGGCGTTTTTGCGCCTTTTTATTAGATTGTCTCTGGGAGCTGGTTTTTATGGCCCCAGTTTGAGCTTTTGTTGTTGAGGTGAATTTCGCATTGCTTTCTGTTTTTTTGCGTGATGATAAAATATAAGGATGTCAATCCCATAGTTTTCGTTCGTCATCGAACTCAATCGAACAGCAATATATCTTAAATTATTTTATTTATAATACAAACAGTTTCAGTATAAACAAGCCGCGCGTGCGTGATCTCCCTCTGTATGTGACTCGATGTGGCGAGTGTAAAATGCAATAAATTTGGGCAATTTGGGGCATTTTTGACCCCCCTTTGACCTTCCTTTGGGGGCGCGAACCAGAATTGTTCTGAGGTCAAGGATGCTCATTTTATATCCAGAACAATTGCCTCTACATTTTGGCCAAGTTTCAGAAAAATTGAATGGATGGATCAAACGTTATGGGAGAAAAGTGTCATTTTTTGCCATTTTGGGGGCTTTTGACCCCCTCGGGGCGCGAACTAGATTTTTTCCAAGGTCAGCGATACTTATTTTCTATTAGGAACAATTGGCTCCATATTTTGGCCAAGTTTCAGAGAAATTAAATGGATGGATGAAAAGTTATGGGGCAAAAAATGTCATTTTTTTGCCATTTGGGGCCTTTAGACCACTGGGGGGCTAACCAGATTTTTTTTCAAAAATCGGAGAATGTCACTTTCTAACCTGACTAAAGTTACAATTTTATGCAAAATTTCAGAGAAATTCAATGGATGGTTGCGGAGAAAAATCCGAACGGACGGACGGACATGCCTCAAAACATAAGTCCCCCGATTTTATAAATCGGGGGACCAATAACAACCTAAAAATAAAATTGGAGATCACTTTCATATAATAAGTAGCGTATAAACAGAACATTTACTTTAAAAATACTGATCTAAACCTTTTTAATATCGAAACTAAAACATATTGTTTAGTTTCGATATTAATTCGGCAAATAAAACAGTTTTGCATAACTTTTATGTCGCCTTACAAAGATTAAAATCAAGATATAATTATACTAAACGCTATGTCTAGAATCCTTACTTTAATTTTTATTAAAATCCATTACAACTTTCTGGTATCATTTTTATTTTTATTTTATTTTATTTTTCTAAATTTAGAATGCATTCATTTAACTCTTCAAGATGTATCCAAATATAATGTCAATTGCAATATATTGATAGATCGATAGATAGATACATATGAATAGACTGCGATATGAACACATTTAGATCGATATATAGATACACATACATACATACGTAAATATGATTGGACTTAGATGCACATATATATGATATGAACATATTTAGATAGATAGATAGATAGATAGATAGATAGATAGATAGATAGATAAGTGGATGAGATAGATGGATGGATAGATACATCTAAGTAAACTTCGTTATGAACATACATAGATAGATAAATAGAGAGAGAGAGAGAGAGCGGAGATAGATAGATAGATAGATAGATAGATAGATAGATAGATAGATAGATAGATAGATAGATAGATAGATAGATAGATAGATAGATAGATAGATATCGTGATTCCAATTTTTATCAAAATCCATTACATGATTTTAATTCTATAAAATGTCTAAAAATGTAGACTTCAGCTTATGAAGAAATTGAAATTCGGGAAATCTTGCTTAATTGGTGTCTAATGACTACGGATCAAATTTAATGCAAATCTGAAATATTTGAATTTTCAAATTAGAGATTGTGTCTATATTATGACTCCTAGAATTTCATCACGGTGTTATTCAAAAGTTAAATGCATTTGTATAAAAATTACGAAAATGTTAATGTTTAACTATTTATGTGAACCAATTCGAAAAATTCAGTCTTATGTTTACAAGAAACTTATGAAAGACATGTTTATCATTTAAATTTTTGATTTCATATATTTCAGTTAGCGAAATTTGCGAAGTGATAGCGAACTCGCAAAGCTAGCTAGTACATATATATATATATATATATATATATATATATATTCATAAAGTGCCAGATCATTCAATCGTCGTCGTTATGAAAATATTGGCGCAATTTTATTATAAATAATTTCTGCCAATAAACTTTCTCTAAAATGTTTAAATCATTTTTTATTCTATTCTATTTTGTCAATGTTGTCATCTTGTTCAACATCGAAATTTCTAGTATTTGTTTTGGACTTGAGAGCGTCGTCCATTTTATTTACGTCGTATTAACGATTCAAAATGGCGATAACTGAACCTTCATCTCGTTCGGTGATAAGAATCTATTTGTTGTTTTGTAGGGCTGTAACTCGAATATTTCCCTTTTTTTTTAATGCCATTGTTAATGCTATTTTTAGTGTTCAGCTTCGGGGGGTAAAAGTAACTTTCTGCTATGATTTTTATTTTTATTTTATTTTTCTAAATTTAGAAGACTTTCAGTTAACTCTTAAGGATGTATCCAAATATAATGTCAATTTCAATATATTGATAGATCGATAGATAGATACTTTCTTCTCGGCCTTTTGGTGGAGGAAAGAAAAACAGCATTCCGGGGGTTTAAGCTTATTGACGAGGAGCACCCTTCACTAAAAAATGTATCGTTCAAATGTCCTGGGAGGGTCCCCGTTTTCGTTCACCCCTTTTTTTTTCGGGCACTAAAACTAACCTTCCCCTTGAACGTGGGAGGTTTGGCAGGAGACGGACGGATTTCGTCCGAACTGTTGACCGGCGTCCTCACTCCGGAGGACTTTAGCCCAGTCTGTGACACTAGCTAATGGGGATCACGAATTTTAACTTGGCTTGTTGGAATGTGAGGGGCATGAGATCCCGAGGCAAAGCTGATCGGGTGCTAAGGGATCTCGTGGCCCATAAGGTAGATGTAGCTGCGATTGAAGAGACCCACTTCTGTTCGTACGGGGATTGTGATGTGCTGACTGACGACTTTGACGTCTACTCAGCATATGGCAATGTTCGTAGTTGTGGCATCTCTGTGATAGTGAGACGCACCCTGTCGGCGAACGTTAGCGTTGTTCATACGGATCCGGCGGGACTGCTGGTCGTGGTCGATGTTGCCGTTGAAAATAGTAAGTTTCGGATCGTTGCGGTTTATGCGCCCAACATTGCTGGCGAGAGGGTTTCCTTTTTTCGACGATTGGAGTCGTTCCTCGGGGGTCCGGAGCGAGTAGTTTTAATGGGTGACTGGAATGCCATCCTAGACCCCAAGATAGATAAGGTCGGTGGGAATAGAGGGTCGGCGTGGTGTGAGAGCAGTCTGTCTGACTTGAATTGAGAAACATAATCAGGAAAGACATTACTCCAAGTTTTAAACAGCAGTCCATATACGTAAAATTGAAGGAGCTGACAAAGTTATCCAGTCGCGAAATGTGTCAATATTCAATGTTAATGATAAATAAATCAAATAATATACAAAGTTCAATTAAAATTCCAAAATCCCGATATGTGCAACCCAAATCAAATCAAAGTTCGTTGTTCAATTAGAAAACCCGTTAAATCCGAATTGAGCAAAATAAGACTGAATCCCGGTCGCATCTTGCCAGCAGAGCGAAAAAATAAGTAATCTTCTCTCCCCAGCGATTCAGCCAGACATGACAAATCCCTAACGAACAGAAGGCGATATTAAATTGTCTACATCTCTGAATGACTTTAATAGATCGGGATGTATTTTTATGTATTTGTGTATATAATTTTATATATTTTCAAAGCGTAATTTTATTACCTGTAGTAGTATAACTGCGGTAATGGTCCTCTGAAGAGAAGAATTATCTTTGAAAACTCATGAGCTAAGGACTTAAGGATACTTTGCTTGAACTTTGAATTCCAATAAAATTTGATTGACACCTTATTTTATTACTTCATTTTATATTATAATATTAATGCTCTATCCAGTATATTGAGCTTCAGTTTTTATCCGGATGTTTCACTAATTATAAGATATTAGTTGACGCTTATATCTTTTGTTGGATTGCTTCATAGTTATATATATATATATATATATATATATATATATATATATATATATATATATATATATATATATATATATATATGAGGGAGGGGGACAGACAGACAGATAATGTTTCTTTTTATCAGAGCAAACATCACCATTGAAGCCAGACAACATCCTTAGCAAACAAAACAACGCACGACTTGCAGCTCGGGTTTAGAGCTCCGACACGTAATGCAGAAATGACATTCCGCGAAGCCATGCAACGTGGAACGCCATTCAGACTATACAATCCTTTGTGGAGAATAGAAAAGGGGGTTAGGGTTAGGGTTAGTTCCGTTTGTTATTCCGTTTTGCTTTGTTAGTTTATAACTTCAACAATAAACGTCAGAATTAAACCAAGAAAGTTACGTGTGTACACGTTTTTTTTTAAATGTCGATCCGTACTTCGAGGCTATTGAATTCAGTTTTGTTCACTGGTAAAAATTTCCAACAGTTAATTTTGAAATAATTCTTTAAACTTTAAAAGTATTTTTTAACCTTTTTTAAATGGTTAAAAAAAAGAATTTATAACTCGTATAATATATATAATTTAAATATTAAGTTGCTGACCGATTTCACAAATAAATATTTATCCATTGACCTTTAAACAACAAAATTATTGACCTTTAACAACAAAATTATCCGAGTTATCTCCCTTGTACTTATATCCGAGTTATCTACCCGGGACTTATTCTGCTTAATGTATGCGTTCTCTTGTCTGTTCAGAAAATTGGTTACACACATGTGCGAAAGTGAAAACGAGATCTCACCCTATTTCTGACTGGCCCTTCAAAGCCACCGGACGTAGCCCGACCGCTTGCTATTTTGATCTTGACATCGCCTTTACGAACCATGGCGCTGAGCTCGCCAGACGTTTTTTCTGGTAGCAGTCGCATAGACTTCTAGATCACCACACCGAAGTAAGTGATATTTACTCTTATTTTCTCTATATACAAAACTAGAAACACAAATATATTTCTCATGGCATTGGGACTTATTATATCTTTAGTAGTTATATTTGTGGTTATATTTGTATGAAAGTACATGAGTGTGTTCACTGCACTGACCGCGATCATCCCACTCGTTGTGCCTGCCCAAAGTTGCTGTTCGATTCAATCAGAACTCGTCCTAAGTGTAATCACAACTCCAGTTTTAAAACAAGTAACATGTGTATTTGTTAGAGATTACAAATGATACTCGTGTTCTTAGGTTGAATAGCAAACTTGCAAAATGAGATTCTTTCGTCTGGAGAGTTAAATGGATCCACCGGTCTTTTATAGTCGTTCACTTATTTACTTCCTTGTTAACATTTTCCGGCGGTCCCGGTTGCGGGGGAGGGGTCAGTCTATAGTATCACACTTGTAACCGTGTTACTCACATTAATAAACAAAGTAGAACTAGCAAAACCAAAAAGATAATTGTACGTCTTTTCTTTTTGTGTCTTGTACTATCACCAAGAACTAGCAAGTGTAGGGAACGAACTAACCGATAACAACACGTCTGTCTACCTGTTTTCAAATAATCTTAAGTAAATTAAGAGAACTTTACCAGGTGAAAGCTCTACACCCTGTTTAAATTGTAAGATTCATCATTAAATATATTTCCAATGATTGTTATATTTGTAAATAATAACTTAGATACAATTGCTTTGGTTCTTGTGTTCGCTTGACAATGAATTCCAACATTTTTTCAAAACTTTTGTTATTTCTTTGCTGGTATTCCACTTGTATTTTTAAAAGTTGGACCATAGTTTGCTGCAATTCCTCCAATTTTTAATAAAATATTTTTTTCCTCAGACAACAGTTGTTTAAAATACGCTGTAGCCTTTTATAAAAGAAAAAATAATACGTAAGTCCAAATACAATGAAAACAAAAATATCTTTTCTTCTCAAATTCATTTTTTTTAAAGTCACTGTCAAATTGTAAAAACAATTTGGTTGGCAATTTTCTTTGGAAGGGGAAAAATTGTTCTTACATGAGAAGCGTTTCCTTGTCTTGTCATGTTACCATCGAGGGTTTTAAATTCACTGTTCGAATTTTCTTTTTACGTGAGTCCTGATTGAAGATCGTCAATTTGTTATGTGTTAACAAACTGGGTTTTAAATCGTAATCTCTCGTCGCCAATTTGTTATATCGTAAGAATAACACTAAGTAAATAAGAACCCAAGACAGGAATTGAAAGGAATAGGAATTGTATTAAGAATACTTAATTACAATAAGTTGGTCGCCATTACCGGAGACGTGCTAAGCGGTTCGTTAAGCGGTTCTCCTTGGTAAGGAAAAAGGTGTCGACTTCATAGTGACCTGACGAATCCATCTTGTCACTACGGGTGAATCCGGATCAGTAAACAACATAAATAATCACTTAGATACAATTATGTCTATATTACAATATTATAATATTCATGGTTAGTACCTATTTAGGGAGCAGAGTTAGACATAAGGTTGTTTTTATGTGAGGAACATCTCGTTTCCCAAAAGGGGGCGCTTTGAATTGAGATAAAAATAGTCTTAGTCTAGAAGGCTTTCTCTATCACTGACCGAGGACAGCAACTATGTAGTATGAGAACAGATACTACACTTTGCTTCTAGCCAAAAGGTCACTTGTTCTTATGGAACCCTTGGTGACCATTTTAGGTTACCTTAGGATTCCGGGGAACCCCTGTTGATAGGCACTACTATATCGCTTTAGCCATCTCCGACCAATGTTTAAGTAAAATTATATGGTTCGGAATTTTTTAGATGAAGATTGATAATTTGTATTATTTGGATTATTCGGACTACTGTTCTCATCTTGGATGTTATTCTCACAACGTGTCGGTCTATGTAATCTCCAACATTCTTCAGGTGTGTCTGGTCGAACTCATGAATCTTTATGTAGAACTCGGGAATCTAGGCGGAAATTCGGACGGAACTCTTTATTTAATCCAAGGGGGTAGTTTGCTCTCGTTCCGTCAGCCATGGCCGGAGAAAAGCCTTAAGTAATTCGTAATTGTATTCTTAGTATCGCCCGTACTGAGGATTGAACCTTGAACTTCCAGAAGACTGTCACTTAGAAGTGATTTTACTTAGCACTTTTATCCGGTGTAAAAATATATCCTGGTCGAGCCTACGTAGATTATGCTACACACTATGTGGGTGATTTTGAATAGACGTAGTAATGTTTCCAGGGGTTAGGCATAGGTAGTTAGGGTTAGGGTTAGACAATTTAAAACCCATTTGTAAGCTTCAATGAACTTGCTGACTCCATTGTGCTGCAGCGACTCGTGATGAGGATGTTGTTGTTGTTGCTTTTTATAACCGTTGGTTTTAAGACCTTCACCACAAGCCTGCGTCGCATTATTCCGCCCTATTGGCCACACACACACGCATGCGCACAGTGGGCGTCGGTTGGTTGAACTGTCAGCCGTTTAAGATTGTGCCTCATTGATTTCAGTCCCTTTTTCCACTGAGCCTCGTTATCATTCGTTCGCTTCCCTTCCCACAATTCCCCGCCGTTCGATTTCGGCGTCGTTTTGCTAGATTAATTCGTTCGCTGTCATCTATCAGCAGATTCGATTGCTGAATTGTTGTTTTGTTTTTGTTTCTTTTTGTGTTTGTTTGTTTTTGTTTGTGTTTGTTTTTGTTTTTCGCCGAACTATTTTAACCTATCAGCGTCATTTACCAATTGCCATTGTCGTTCTCCCCCTTTATAATCCGCAAAGGGAGACAACTATTCTCACATTATCCCGCTTATTGGAAGAGATTAGGAGTATCAATGCCTTATTTATTGCGAGAGAAAATGTGACCCGTTGAGTCACCCGTTGGGCTCGAGTTAGATTGTTTGAATCAAGAAAAAATTGTTTTTGCAAAGCCAGTTAAATTTAAATTTCTCCCTCTCTCTCTCTCTCTCTCTCTCTCTCTCTCTCTCCCTCTCTATCTCCCTCTCGCCCTCTCTCTCCCCTCTCTCTGTCCCTGTCTCTCTCTCCCTCTCTGTCCTTCTCTCTCCCTATCTCTCCGCCGGTCTCTCTCCATCTCTCTCACCTCTCTCTCTCTCTCTCCCTCTATCTCTCACCATCTCTCTCCCTTTCTATTTTCCCTCTCTCCCATCTCTCCCCTCTCTTTCTCTTTCTCTTTCCCCTCTCTCCCCATCTCTCCTCTCTCTTTCTCTTTCACTCTCTTTTTCTCCTTCTCCTTCTTCTTCTTTCACTTCTTTCCTCTATGTTTTAAATAGTATCAATACTCGTGGTGATACTCTCTATTGTTCAAATATATTCCAGCCTTCTGTTTTATAGTCAGTTTTATTACCTTTGATGTAAATCAAAAGAGAGCGAGAGGAAGATAGAGAGATACAGAAGCGAGTATAATAGAAGCCATATAAAATGACGACGACGGCGGCGGCGGTGGTGGCGGCGGCGGCGGCGGCGGCGGGGGCGATGATGATGATGATGATGATGATGATGATGATGATGATGATGATGATGATGATGATGATGATGATGATGATGATGATGATGATGATGATGATGATGATGATGATGATGATTCATCGCTTGCGAGGATGGCCGTGATCATGTAGTTGTTTTGGAGATGGCTCGTCAGTCCGATCCGAGCCTTGGTGTGTCTTCTGCATGTAGAGCACCTGTTGGATGATTCTGTCGCAGAGGTGATAACTGCTCTCTAATTGCGTTTCTCAATGCGTGCTGATTCAGCAATGGTGGCCTTTTTGTGGCTTGCAGTACGCCAGAAACATCTGTTCTGAACTAGATTTTCCCACGATTCGGAATACAACCCAAACTGTTTGAGGTACACCTGCAAGTTTTCCTTGAACCGTTTCTGCTGTCCTTCTACGGTCTTTTTTTTTGCCTTTGGCCAGCTCAGCGTAAATGAACTGTTTTGGTAGTCTTTAATCTGACCTGCGGCATATATGACCCGCCCAACGAACCTGACACTGTTGCAGCATGCTGTGTGCTGACGGGAGGCTTGACCGGGCTAAAACCTCTGTGTCTGGTATCTTGTCTTGCACATTTGATTTTCATAAATCTACGGGAATAGGTCATGTGGAAATGGTTCAATTTCTTGGCGTGTCTGGCATATACAGTCAAAGTCTGGCAGGCGTACATGAGGATGATAAGAATCACAACTCTGTATGCCTGAAATTTGGTCTGCAGCCGAATTCCTCTACGCTTCCATACAGTGGATGGAAAACGTCCAAAGGCAGCGCTAGCTTTGGCTATTCTGCAGTCGACTTCATCGTCTATGCGCTTGACAAGGTACTGCCTTAGCAAGTGAACTTGTTCTTGGATTTTAGGTTGGTTCCATGAACTAAGATCTGTGGTTCAATATATCGCTTCCCCGGTGCAAGCTGGTACATTACCTCGGTTTTCTTTATGCTGATAGTCAGCTCAAAGTTGTCACACGTTTCGGAAAAACGATTAACAATGTGTTGCATGTTTGTCTCTATGTTGACATTGAGGGCACAATCATCATTAACCGTAAGGTCTCGTATGATGGTGGTCTTAACCCTGGTGAGAGCACTAAGTCGTTTTAGGTTGAACAACCCTACGTCTGTCCGGTAACTGATGCATACGCCGAGGTCTTCTGTGTCGAATGCATCAGTCAGCATCGCTGAAAACATCATGTTGAAGGGCGTTGGAGCCAGGACACAGCATTGTTTAATGATTGAAGTCATTGGAAGTCTCTCCATCATCTGTGACACGAGCCATCATGCCAAAAGTTACTTTTAATCAACTAATAAAATTAACCGCGGGAAAATATTTCCCTACAAGATTTTGATTCGTCTTTTTTTAACTTTCATTCACCCCTAAACAAGGGGGAACATTGCCACGGAGACGTAAAGGGCTACTGTGAATTAGGGTCCAGATTTATATGGGGGCATCCTAAGTGGGGAGTTGTGCAGCAAGATGCTTGTTCACATAACTAAGTGCTAAGGTGGAATATCAGAGGAACAAGTGCATAAGATGCTGACTACATCAAGTGAACAAACATTTGAGCTGTCCCCATCGACAATCAATGTAAGTAATGTTCTGACCATCTCGCCCATTGCGTTTGTCCTATTATGGGGGCGGTTATAACTAACGAGCTTTTTAACCCTTATCCTCAAGTTCCCCCCGGCCTTGATAAATGGTGAACCTTTAGAAAAAAAGTAGTAGTAGTCTTGCTGACAACAGTTAGTCAATCTTTTCTCGGCATTTTGGCTGAGATCAAAGTGTAGTATTTGTTCCGATGGATACTACACCCTATAGACCGGTATCGTCTTGGTCTTCGGGCCTTGATTCCGCCCGTCTTAGGATTTGACCTGTGCAATTCTAGGAGGTCCACCCTCCCAGGCTTTGCCTTCTCACCCTTTGAGAAGAGATTAATTTATTGCTAATCGCTTGAGGCGCCCCTATCGCGAAATGCCGACGGGGATGCCCAGGCATTTTTTTTTTTGTAGGCCAGAGTGTTCTTATTCTAGGGCGCTGGCTTTTCAACCCCAGTTTTCGACCTTGTGTCACATCTTAGCACTGTAGGAGAGAGATTAAAAAAAATAAAACAGTTAGTCAATTCACGTCTAGTTACTTATAAACTGATTGCATATAAGTCTACAGGTAGATATCGAGGTATAAGTCATCATCTGAGTTCATAGGAAGTAGAGGAAGACAAATGTAATTATTCTAAGTGTCTGTTGGCTGATAAATCAAACGGGAGACGCATCGTCAGATTTAACGGCCGATTAGACATCAACATGTTTAGATATTATTAAATAATGGCAGATGGAGGGGGGAGTGAGTCTGATTTCGCCATTGTCTTCCATATTAAAGAGATGGGGAATTTGGCAAATGAGAGACGCTCATCTGAGTAGAACAAAATCAATTTGCAAGGCAGCCATCCATAGAAAGCATATTCTCTTAATATGGCGGCCATCAAGGAAGTCGGCTGAGAGAAACCAATTGCGAGGCAGACGGTGTTGTGCGCGTGCGCAGTAGACAAGAGGAATAATTTGCATCCATTTGGGTGACGTTGCTCACTGAATTAATCGAGGCTCGTGAAAATGCATTAAATTTAGTTTAGTATTGTGTAGAATAGGGGTTCCCAACCTTATTTTGCTCGTGGACCCCTTAGGAGTTATTTTATCACCCATGGACCCAATATGTGCATATATATATATATATATATATATATATATATATATATATATTATTTTTTTATTTAAACAGTTAGAATCTGATCTTAACCATAGGTCATTGGAAAGAATGAAATGGAGAAAAATATTTTATATATTTTATTTTATATTTTATATTAATATATTTTTTTTGTTATTCCTTTATATATTTTTTTGATTTTTGGATTTTTTTATTTTGATTCTTAACGGTCCCAACCACGTGACTTTCCAAATTTAAATTTTAAATTTCTTTGCTTTATTTCTCCATTTCATTCTTTCCAAATATGACCTAAGGTTAAGATCGGATTCTAACTCTGCCTGATGAGATCTCAGTTTATAATAGCTGTTGATCGATAACATCGACATGCCAGTGTCGCAGATTTTGTACATGTCTGTGTAAATAAAAATAATCATATATAAAAAGTCTATTGTATATTGAGCACTTTTTATATACCCGGTTGAAATTCTTTGGATTACTACCCTGTGGATGTTTTACCAAGATTATTATTATTATTATTATTATTATTATTATTATTATTATTATTATTATTATTATATATATATATATAAGTTTAAATATTAAAAAAATGAACAAAACCAATATTTTTCAAAAGTGCTCAGTATATATTAGAGTTTTTTATATTAAAATAAACATAGTTTGAGTATCCGGCAATTGTTTCAGAACCTCTTCGGCTCCTTTCAGGGATATACTTCATACGGTATATCCCTTAAGAGGAGCCGAATAGGTTCTGAAACAATTGTCGGATACTCAAACTATATATATATATATATATATATATATATATATATATATATATATATATATATATATATATATATATATATATATATATATGAAGCAATCCAACAAAAGATATAAGCGTCAACTAATATCTTATAATTAGTGAAACATCCGGATAAAAAACTGAAGCTCAATATACTGGATAGAGCATTAATATTATAATATAAAATGAAGTAATAAAATAAGGTGTCAATCAAATTTTATTAGAATTCAAAGTTCAAGCAAAGTATCCTTAAGTCCTTAGCTCATGAGTTTTCAAAGATAATTCTTCTCTTCAGAGGACCATTACCGCAGTTATACTACTACAGGTAATGAAATTACGCTTTGAAAATATATAAAATTATATACACAAATACATAAAAATACATAACATCAAACATATCAATCCAAAAACATACTTTTGTTGAATCCATACAGTCCATCCAGGTCATACAAGTTGAGAAGCATAATCAGGAAGGACATTACTCCAAGATATAAACAGCAGTCCAAATACGTGAAATTGAAGGGGCCGGCAAAGTTATCCAGTCGCGAAATGTGTCCATATTCAATGTTAATGATAAATAAATCAATCAAAATAATACAAAAAGTCCAATCAAAGTTCCGAAATCCCGACATGTGCAACCCAAGTCAAATCAAAGTTCGTTGTTTAATTAGAAAACCCGTTAAATCCGAATTGAACAAAACAAGACTGAATCTCTGAAGAGAAGAATTATCTTTGAAAACTCATGAGCTAAGGACTTAAGGATGCTTTGCATGAACTTTGAATTCTAATAAAATTTGATTGACACCTTATTTTATTACTTCATTTTATATTATAATATATATATATATATATATATATATATATATATATATATATATTATGAAATATTAGTAAAACTTAACAATAAATAGATTTCATTATATTCATAACATAAAAATCAATTTCTAATACATAAAACAACTTTATTGAGTCTTCGTCGTTAGTACGTGAACAAAAAGTAAAGAGGTTAGTATGTCCATAAGTATAGACGAAGACAAAAGTAAAGGAAGTCCATTACTATAATTCCCCATGAGTAGGGAAAAAAGAATAGTTCATGATATGGAATGTTTGTACACCGGCAACAGTGTCAGGACGCGTCCATGTGTGTATCTAAGTATGTGTTTGTGTTATATTAATTCCAGTAGCCATTTTGGATCCTTGTGTCCATCACAGGGCCAAAGGCACGGAAAGATGTCTGTTGCGTCCCCAGAGAGGAATCGGGGGGGAGGGGGGCTGATCCAAGCAACGTGATTATGGCAACGACATTCCATTTGAATTTTTTTTTTTTAATCTGCATTAAATTTAAGAATTGGTCGAACTGACATTATCATCGATGGTTAAGGCTAGATTTTTTATATATATTATTTTAATTTGTATTATAAACGAGGAGCTGAAGATCACGAGTCCGGAAAAAAAGCAGAATCGCTTTATTTTTTCTCAAATAAATTTTTAAACACAATTAGTTAGAGAAAAGGGGGAACGAAAAGAAGAAACTACCAAGATATCTTTCAGTCGACCCTTTTCAAGGCAGCCGTCGACAATGAAGGGGAGTGGGGAATCGATTAAAACGTGGTCCAAAATTAATTATCGAGATTAAGAATATATTAAAAAAAGGAGAGAAAAACATGTGGAAAAGACATTCTTATCATACAGCCATGAGTTCCAGATTGTGGGTCGGCTCTTTTTGTTTGCACAGATACGGCTGTCGTAATTGGATTTTTAGATGACTTTTCGAACGAACTCTGTGCAAAATAGAGAATACCTAATCCGTGTCATTATTACAAATTTGGTACAAACTTGGTCACCAATATAGATAAAGTTTAATGAGATGGATGGATTTTCAGTTGAATGATGATAAATATCATGAGAGGATTGAAAATGATGAATGGACTCGACAAAATTTGGTCGATTTATGACAAGTATTTGTTGACATTTGATTAGAAGATGACCATGTTGTAGCCTGCAGGGAAGCAAGCTTGTGACAACGTGTTCCACAGATGCAAAGATCTTGGAAAGAAACTCTGTTCTGTTTGATGGAAGAAATGAAAGTTTTTTGTCCGTGCTGAGAAAGTTTGGTATTGATCAATAGTGAGTACTGACACCAAGAACTAGATTTCTTACTATTTCCAACTAGATTTCTTACTATTTCCAACTAGATTTCTTACTATTTCCAACTAGATTTCAAACTATTTCCAACTAGATTTCTTACTATTTCCAACTAGATTTCTAACTATTTCCAACTAGATTTCTTACCATTTCCAACTAGATTTCTTACTATTTCCAACTAGATTTCTTACTATTTCCAACTAGATTTCTTACTATT
Source organism: Sepiola atlantica (assembly GCA_963556195.1). Classification (NCBI taxonomy): domain Eukaryota; kingdom Metazoa; phylum Mollusca; class Cephalopoda; order Sepiida; family Sepiolidae; genus Sepiola; species Sepiola atlantica. Next base: position 136,347,898 of record OY744518.1, read on the forward strand.
TCCAACTAGATTTCTTACTATTTCCAACTAGATTTCTAACTATTTCCAACTAGATTTCAAACTATTTCCAACTAAGTTACTTACTATTTCCAACTAGATTTCTTACTATTTCCAACTAGATTTCTAACTATTTCCAACTAGATTTCTTACTATTTCCAACTAGATTTCTAACTATTTCCAACTAGATTTCTAACTATTTCCAACTAGATTTCAAACTATTTCCAACTAGATTTCTTACCATTTCCAACTAGATTTCTTACTATTTCCAACTAGATTTCTAACTATTTCCAACTAGATTTTTAACTATTTCCAACTAGATTTCTTACTATTTCCAACTAGATTTCTTACTATTTCCAACTAGATTTCTTACTATTTCCAACTAGATTTCTTACTATTTCCAACTAGATTTCTTACTATTTCCAACTAGATTTCTAACTATTTCCAACTAGATTTCTTACTATTTCCAACTAGATTTCTAACTATTTCCAACTAGATTTCTTACTATTTCCAACTAGATTTCTAACTATTTCCAACTAGATTTCTTACAATTTCCAACTAGATTTCTTACTATTTCCAACTAGATTTCTAACTATTTCCAACTAAGTTACTTACTATTTCCAACTAGATTTCTAACTATTTCCAACTAGATTTCTTACTATTTCCAACTAAGTTTCTTACTATTTCCAACTAGATTTCTTAATATTTCCAACTAGATTTCTTACTATTTCAAACTAGATTTCAAACTATTTCCAACTAGATTTCAAACTATTTCCAACTAGATTTCTAACTATTTCCAACTAAGTTTCATACTATTTCCAACTAGATTTCTAACTATTTCCAACTAGATTTCTTACTATTTCCAACTAGATTTCTTACTATTTCCAACTAGATTTCTAACTATTTCCAACTAGATTTCTAACTATTTCTAACTAGATTTCTTACTATTTCCAACTAGATTTCAAACTATTTCCAACTAGATTTCTTACTATTTCCAACTAGATTTCTAACTATTTCCAACTAGATTTCTTACTATTTCCAACTAGATTTCTTACTATTTCCAACTAGATTTCTTACTATTTCCAACTAGATTTCTTAATATTTCCAACTAGATTTCTTACTATTTCCAACTAGATTTCTTACTATTTCCAACTAGATTTCAAACTATTTCCAACTAGATTTCTAACTATTTCCAACTAGATTTCTAACTATTTCCAACTAGATTTCTTACTATTTCCAACTAGATTTCTTACTATTTCCAACTAGATTTCTTACTATTTCTAACTAGATTACTAACTATTTCCAACTAGATTTCTTAATATTTCAAACTAGATTTCTTACTATTTCCAACTAGATTTCAAACTATTTCCAACTAGATTTTTAACTATTTCCAACTAGATTTCTTACTATTTCCAACTAGATTTCTAACTATTTCCAACTAGATTTCTTACTATTTCCAACTAGATTTCTTACTATTTCCAACTAGATTTCTAACTATTTCCAACTAAATTTCTTACTATTTCTAACTAGATTTCTTACTATTTCCAACTAGATTTCAAACTATTTCCAACTAGATTTTTAACTATTTCCAACTAGATTTCAAACTATTTCCAACTAGATTTCTTACTATTTCCAACTAGATTTCTAACTATTTCCAACTAGATTTCTTACTATTTCCAACTAGATTTCTTACTATTTCCAACTAGATTTCTTACTATTTCCAACTAGATTTCAAACTATTTCCAACTAGATTTCTAACTATTTCCAACTTGATTTCTTACTATTTCCAACTAGATTTCTTACTATTTCCAACTAGATTTCTTACTATTTCCAACTAGATTTCTAACTATTTCCAACTAGATTTCTAACTATTTCCAACTAGATTTCTTACTATTTCCAACTAGATTTCTTACTATTTCCAACTAGATTTTTAACTATTTCCAACTAGATTTCTTACTATTTCAACTAGATTTCTTACTATTTCCAACTAGATTTCTTACTATTTCCAACTAGATTTCTAACTATTTCCAACTAGATTTCTTAATATTTCTAACTAGATTTCTTACTATTTCCAACTAGATTTCAAACTATTTCCAACTAGATTTCTAACTATTTCCAACTAAGTTTCTTACTATTTCCAACTAAGTTTCTTACTATTGCCAACTAGATTTCTTACTATTTCCAACTAGATTTCTAACTATTTCCAACTAGATTTCTTAATATTTCTAACTAGATTTCTTTACTATTTCCAACTAGATTTCAAACTATTTCCAACTAGATTTCTTACTATTTCCAACTAGATTTCTAACTATTTCCAACTAGATTTCTTACTATTTCCAACTAGATTTCTTACTATTTCCAACTAGATTTCTTACTATTTCCAACTAGATTTCTTACTATTTCCAACTAGATTTTTAACTATTTCCAACTAAATTTCTTACTATTTCCAACTATATTTCTTACTTTTTCCAACTAGATTTCTTACTATTTCCAACTAGATTTCTTACTATTTCCAACTAGATTTCTAACTATTTCCAACTAGATTTCTAACTATTTCCAACTAGATTTCTTACTTTTTCCAACTAGATTTCTTACTATTTCCAACTAGATTTCTTACTTTTTCCAACTAGATTTCTTACTATTTCCAACTAGATTTCTAACTATTTCTAACTAGATTTCTTACTATTTCCAACTAGATTTCTTTACTATTTCCAACTAGATTTCTTACTATTTCTAACTAGATTTCTAACTATTTCCAACTAAGTTTCTTACTATTTCCAACTAGATTTCTAACTATTTCCAACTAGATTTCTTACTATTTCCAACTAGATTTCTTACTATTTCCAACTAGATTTCTAACTATTTCCAACTAGATTTCTAACTATTTCCATCTATTTTTTAGCAATTAGTTGTAAAATCGTCCAATAAGAAACACCGGAAATTTTTCAAACTTTTTCCTTAAGGGTTGTAATAAGTCTTGATGTTGGTATTAACTGAAATATATACTGAATTACCTCCCTTGCGCGAAGGAATACCTTTTTATCTGTTTCTGATTTCGTATTTGTCTCTCTGAAGTACAAAACTATACTATTACATCCGTTATTTCAGACTCTCTTTCAATGGTTAATTCAAGGGGGAACTTTAGTGTATAATCTGTTTTGTTGTCATGATACTATCCTCCCACGCATTACCTCCTCATTTGTCTGTGTGAAGGAGGGTAGTATATTCTTTGTTGTCATGAGACCATACCCCAGGCATTATATCCTCCTTTGAAGATGCAGTGTACGACATGTTCGTTCGTCATGATGCCATCCTCCAAAGAATTACCTCCCCTTTTTAAAAGTATGGTTGCAGTATCCGTTTTTTGGTCATGATATAATCTTCCCATGCATTACTTCGTTGTTTTGGGTGGCAGTGTTGTATCTGTTCTAGTGTTACAGGACAGATACTACATTCCCTCTTTTAGAGGGAATGTAGTATCTATTCTGCTGTCACGCATTCACTAAAAGATATACTGAATTATCTCCCTTGTGCAAAAAGAGATATCTATTTATATATTACTAATTTCGTATTTGTCTGTCTGAAGCCGAAACTATACTATTACAATCTTTTGATGCTCAATTCTGTTTACTATACTATTTCAAACTAATGTACTATCTTTTAATGTTCAATTCTGTTCACTATACTATTTCAGACTAATGTACCATCTTTTAATGTTCAATTCAATTTACTATACTATTTCAGACTAATGTACTATCTTTTAATGTTCAATTTAGTTTACTATACTATTTCAAACTAATGCATCAGGTTGGAAAGAAAGTAATGTCGTTTTGGTCCAACACATTTATTTCATCTGAAACATTCACATTAAAGCAATTTTTATCTTTACAATAAATTCCACTCATTTTCTATGATTTCTGTCCAACGATTAGTAACTTCTGGATACCTTCTTCAAAGAATTTCTCCAATTTTTTAGAGAAAAACAAATTTAGGTCATCGTTGAGTTGGTTGTCATCTTTATAAATGTTATTATTTAAGTGATGCTGCAACGACCGGAAAATATGCTAGTCGGATGAGGCAATGTAAGGTGAATAAGGCGGATTAGGCAAAATTTCTCAATTGAAACTCATGACTTTTTCCTGAGTTACTTTTACTGTGTGAGGTTTCGCGTTATCATGCTAAAACATTACAACCTTCCTATTAAGTAATGCTGGTCGTTTTTCTGATAGAGCAATTCTTAGATCATCCAGCTGCAAACAATATTTAACTGCTGTGATTGTTTGATTAGGCTCTGGCAACTCAGAATGAATCAGTCCTCTCAATTCCAACCATAAAAAGAGCATAACCTTCTGTGGGTGTAGTCCTTGTTTTGGAACAGACTGTGGACTTTGGTGTCGGTCTTACCATTGTCTTTTGCGTTTGGGTATTTTTGTAAAGAACCCATTTTTCATCTCCAGTCACAATTCTTTGCAAAAATGGTTCTCGATGATTCCTGGAAAGCAAAGATGTGCAAACAGTCAATCTTTGATTTCGTTGGGCGTCGGTCAAATCGTGGGGAACCCAGTATCCAAGTTAACCGTTTCCTAACTCGTGAAGCCATGAAATAATAGTGGTATGGGTTGTATTGAATTGTTAAGCTAATTCTCTGCTGATTAACTTTGGATTGGCCTCCACAGCGTTTTTAATGGCGTCTTTATCAATTGATGTTTGCCTTCCCAAACGTCGCCGATCTGACAGGTTAAAGTCTCCAGAATAAAATTTTGCAAACCACTGTTGACATTTTCGATCATTCAGAACATTTATCCCATAGACAGTTCCGATATTCTTTGTAGCTTCTGCAGTTGACTTTCCTTTTTTGAATTCATAGAGCATGCAATGTCTCAGATGCTCCTCACTAATATCAATTTTTTGACGGCTGAGGCCGTTAAACTTAATATTTTCCAACTAATTACTATATCTGAAAGGCAAAGCAAGATATTAAGACACCAATTCAGCAAAAAAATCTAGAACTGTGTACAACTTAGGAGGCTGCAAAGTGATGAAGTAAAAAATACGACATTACTTTCTTTCCAACCTGATACTATTTTTCAATTATCAATGCTGAGGGGGGAAACAGTGTAGTATCTGTTCTGTTGACATGATACCACCCATTCCAGGGATTAACTCCCACTTTTTAGGGGGAAGTAATGTAGTATATCTTCTGTTGTCATGATACCATCCTTTCAGGCATTACCACCCATTTTGAGGCGAAGGTATTGTAGTATATGTTCTGTTGTCATAATACCATTCTTCCAGGCATTGTTTCCTCCTTTTTTTCTTGGGGAAGGAGTAGTGTAGTATTTGTTCTGTTATCATTAGACCATCCTTCCAGACATTACCTCCTCCTATGGAGTAGTGTAATACATTTTCGTTCGTCATCATATCATCATCCTAGCATCTATCTCCTCCTTTGCCGAGGGAGCATATATTTATTTGTACATATGACTCTTGAAACAGACAAAAAATGCGTATTATTATAATAGAAATTCCATAAGATAATGATTTGCTAGCGTCACAAATTATCGCTCGAAACCAGTTAACGTTTTTTTCTTCTTTCAATTATTCGATTGTTTAACGCTAATGTGATTTATGGTAATATTTTAGAAAACTTTAAATAAATTGCCGACTGGCGTGAAGTCAATTGAGAATAGAAATTCCCTTGACGTATTAATTTGTTTTCTCACTCCAGAACAGTAAATAGAATATATAATAATTTCTTTTCAAGTTGTTGGGTACAACACAGTTTCTTGAGGGTGGCAGGTAGGGCGATTTTTTATCTGTTTTTTTTTATATCAAATATTTCCGTTTGGAGAAAGTTTGCGATTGTTCAATGATGAGTACTGACACCAAAGACTAATTTTTTAACTTTCATCAAGTTCTAAGCAATCAGTGGGAGGTGACGGACTGAAGACAGGGGTGTTCCGAGTTCGAATCCAGTCGGTTCCATAGTACTACTACTTTCACTTAGAAATGTTGGCAACCTTCTCGTGGTCCTTCCCGTAAGTACCCGATGTCTTTCCAGAAAGATTTCTAACAAGAAAAACATCGGGGAAACTAATGCCAACACCAGAATCTGATTCACACGAAAGAAGAAGTTTCACATATCGTCTCATAAGAAATATTGAGAAATCCTCAAACATGTTTGTACAATGAAAAAAATCAAGAAACTTTTTGTTTTATATAAAGCTTTTTGTTTTATAAAACTTTTTGTTTTATATAAAGCTTTTTGTTTTATAAAACTTTTTGTTTTATATAAAGCTTCTTAAGTGAAATGAAGAAGATTTATCGCCTACGTAGTAAAGCGTGGGAAAATTCTTCGAAGCCCACATATCTTTTTCGTCGACAGAAACAGCTGCTCGTCTCTGAAATATTTGATAACGTCTAGTTGCAAAGGTTGTCGTAGTCGTGACGTAGCAGCTGAAGTGTTAGTGTCTGGCTCTTTTCTTGTAGCCGCGAGACACTAACACTTCAGCCGCAAGTTTGGAAAAAATAACAGAAAAAACGCCAACAACTCGCAGTTGCTAAATAACGTCATGCTTTTAGATGTTTTATTTTTTAAGTGTCTTTTCATTGTTCGTTTTTTATGATTTTTACTATTTTGGGATGTTATTGAAGATAAAATCCTATATAAACCTCAATGTGTGTTTTTGTGTAATGTTTGTGTGATGTTTGTGTGATGTTTGTGTGTTTTGTGTGTTCTTTGTGTGATGCTTGTGTGTTGTTTGTGTGATGTTTGTGTGTTTTTGTGTGTTGTTTTTGTGTTGTTTGTGTGACGTTTGTGTGATGTTTGTGTGTTGTTTGTGTGATGTTTGTGTGTTGTTTGTGTGTTGTTTGTGTGATGTTTGTGTGTTTTTGTGTGTTGTTTGTGTGTTCTTTGTGTGTTGTTTGTGTGATGTTTGTGTGTTGTTTGTGTGATGTTTGTGTGATGTTTGTGTGTTGTTTGTGTGATGTTTGCGTGTTTTTGTGTGTTGTTTGTGTGAGGTTTGTGTGAGGTTGGGGTGTTGTTTGTGTGATGTGGGTGTGATTTGGGTGTGTTGTTTGTGTGATGTTTGTGTGTTGTTTGTGTGATGTGGGTGTGTTGTTTGTCTGTTGTTTGTGTGATGTGGGTGTGTTGTTTGTGTGATGCGGGTGTGTTGTTTGTGTGATGTGGGTGTGTTGTTTGTTTGTTGTTTGTGTGATGTGGGTGTGTTGTTTGCGTGATGTTTGTGTGTGGTTTGTGTGATGTTTGTGTGATGTGGGTGTGTTGTTTGTGTGATGTTTGTGTGTTGTTTGTGTGATGTTTGTGTGGTGTTTGTGTGATGTTTGTTGTGTTTGTTGTGTTATGTTTGTGTGATGTTTGTGTGATGTTTGTGTGATATTTGTGTGTTGTTTGTGTGATGTTTGTGTGATGTTTGTGTGTTTTTGTGTGTCTTTTCATGGTTCGTTTTTTTATGATTTTAACTATTTTGGGATGTTATTGAAGATAAATTGCTATATAAACCCCAATGTGTGTTTTAGTGATGTTTGTGATGTTTTTGTGTAATGTTTGTTTGATGTTTGTGTGTTCTTTGTGTGATGTTTGTGTGTTGTTTGTGTTATTTTTGTGTGCTTTTGTGTGTTGTTTGGGTGTTGTTTTTGTGATGTTTGTGTGATGTTTGTGTGATATTTGTGTCATGTTTGTGTCATGTTTGTGTCATGTTTGTATGATGATTGTGTGATGTTTTTGTGATGTTTGTGTGATGTTTATGTCATGTGTGTGTCATGTTTGTGTGTTGTTTGTGTGATGTTTGTGTCATGTTTGTGTCATGTTTGTGTCATGTTTGGTTTATGTTTGTGTCATGTTTGTGTGTCATTTGTGTGATGTTTGTGTGATGTTTGTGTCATGTTTGTGTGTTGTTTGTGTTATGTTTGGGTGATGTTTGTGTGATGTTTGTGTGTTGTTTGTGTGATGTTTGTGTGATGTTTGTGTCATGTTTGTCTGTTGTTTGTGTGATGTGTGTGTGATGTTTGTGTCATGTTTGTGTCATGGTTGTGTCATGTTTGTGTGATGTTTGTATCATGTTTGTGTGATGTTTGTGTGATGTTTATGTGATGTTTGTGTGATGTTTGTGTCATGTTTGTGTCATTTTTGTGTTATGTTCGCCATGTTTGTGTGATGTTTGTGTCATGTTGGTGTCATGTGTGTGTGTTGTTTGTGTGATGTTTGTGTCATGTTTGTGTCATGTTTGTGTGATTTTTGTGTCATGTTTGTGTGTTGTTTGTGTGTTGTTTGTGTCATGTTTGTGTCATGTTTGTGTCATGTTTGTGTCATGTGAGTGTCATGTTTGTCATGTTTGTGTGATGTTTGTGTGATGTTTGTGTCATGTTTGTGTGTTGTTTGTGTGATGTTTGTGTGATGTTTGTGTGATGTTTGTGTCATGTTTGTGTGATGTTTGTGTGATGTTTGTGTCATGTTAGTGTCATGTTTGTGTGTTGTTTGTGTGATGTTTGTGTGATGTTTGTGTGATGTTTGTGTCATGTTTGTGTGTTGTTTGTGTGATGTTTGTGTGATGTTTGTGTCATGTTTGTGTCATGTTTGTGTGATGTTTGTGTCATATCAGTGTCCTTTTTGTGTGATATTTGTGTGATGTTTGTGTCATGTTAGTGTCATGTTTGTGTGAGGTTTGTGTCATATCAGTGTCCTTTTTGTGTGATGTTTGTGTGATGTTTGTGTCATGTATGTGTGATGTTTGTGTAATGTTTGTGTGATGTTTGTGTGATGTTTGTGCGATGTTTGTGTCATGTTTGTGTCATGTTTGTGTTATGTTTGTCTCATGTTTGTGTGATGTTTGTCATGTTTGTGTGATTTTTGTGTGATGTTTGTGTCATGTTTGTGTGTTGTTTGTGTGATATTTGTGTCATGTTTGTGTGTTGTTTGTGTGATGTTTGTGTCATGTTTGTGTAATGTTTGTGTCATGTTTGTGTCATGTTAGTGTCATGTTTGTGTGAGGTTTTTGTCATATTAGTGTCATGTTTGTGTCATGTTTGTGTCATGTATGTGTGATGTTTGTGTGATGTTTGTGTGATGTTTGTATCATGTTTGTGTCATGTTTGTGTGATGTTTGTGTTATGTTTGTGTCATGTTTGTGTCATGTTAGTGTCATGTTTGTGTGAGGTTTGTGTCATATTAGTGTCATGTTTGTGTGATGTTTGTGTGATGTTTGTGTGTTGTTTGTGTGATGTTTGTGTCATGTTTGTGGTATGTGTGTGTCATGTTGGTGTCATGTTTGTGTGTTGTTTGTGTGATGTTTGTGTCAGGTTTGTGTTATATTTTGTCATGTTTTTTTGTTGTTTGTGTGATATTTGTGTCATTTTTTTGTCATGTTTGTGTCATGTTAGTGTAAAATTAGTGTCATATTTGTGTGATGTTTGTGTCATGTTAGTGTCATGTTTATGTCATGTTTGTGTCATCTTTGTGCCATGTATGTGTCATGTTTGTATGATGTTTGTGTGAAGTTTGTGTAATGTTTGTGTGATGCTTGTGTCATCTTTGTGTCATGTTTGTGTCATGTTTGTGTTTTGTTAGTGTCATGTTTGTGTTATGTTTGTGTTATGTTTGTGTTATGTTAGTGTGTTGTTTGTGTTATGCTTGTGTCATGTTAGTGTCATGTTTGTGTAGTGTTTGTGTCATGTTAGTGTCATGTTTGTGTGATGTTTGTGTCATGTTAGTGTCATGCTTGTGTTATGTTTGTGTCATGTTTGTGAGTTCTTTGTGTTATGTTAGTGTCATGTTTGTTTTATGTTTGTGTCGTGTTTGTGTCATGTTTGTCTCATGTTTGTGTCATGTTAGTGTCATGTTTGTGGCATGTTAGTGTCATGTTTGTGTCATGTTTGTGTCATTTTTGTGTGTTGTTTGTGTGATATTTGTGTCATGTTTGTGTGTTGTTTGTGTGATGTTGTGTCATGTTTGTGTCATGTTTGTGTTATGTTTTTGTCATGTTTGTGTCATGTTTGTGTCATGTTTGTGTCATGTATGTGTGATGTTTGTGTCAGGTTTGTGTGATGTTTGTGTGATGTTTGTATCATGTTTGTGTCATGTTTGTGTCATGTTTGTGTCATGTATGTGTCATGTTTGGTTTATATTTGTGTCATGTTTGTGTACTGTTAGTGTTATGTTTGTGTTATGTTTGTGTCATGTTAGTGTCATGTTTGTGTGATGCTTGTGTGATGTTTGTGTGTTGTTTGTGTGATGTTTGTGTCATGTTTGTGTCATGTTTGTGTCATGTTTGTGTCATGTTTGTCATGTTTGTGTGATGTTTGTGTCATGTTTGTGTCATGTATGTGTCATGTTTGGTTTATATTTGTGTCATGTTTGTGTACTGTTAGTGTTATGTTTGTGTTATGTTTGTGTCATGTTAGTGTCATGTTTGTGTGATGTTTGTGTGATGTTTGTGTGTTGTTTGTGTGATGTTTGTGTCATGTTTGTGTCATGTTTGTGTCATGTTTGTCATGTTTGTGTGATGTTTGTGTCATGTTTGTGTCATGTTTGTGTCATGTTTGTGTGGTGTTTGTGTTATGTTTGTGTTAGGTTAGTGTCATGTTTGTGTGAGTTTTGTGTCATGTTAGTGTCATGTTTGGGTGATGTTTGTGTTATGTTAGAGTCATGTTTGTTTGTTGTTTGTGTGATGTTTGTGTCATGTTGGTGTCAGGATTGTGTTATGTTTGTGTCATGTTTGTGTCACGTTTGTGTCATGTTTTTGTCATGTTAGTGTAATGTTTGTGTGAGGTTGGTGTCATGTTTATGTGATGTTTGTGTTTTGTTTGTGTCATGTTTGTGTCATGTTTGTGTCATGTTAGTGTGATGTTTGTGTGATGTTTGTGTCATGTTTTTGTCATGTTTGTGTGATGTGTGTGTCATGTTTGTGTTATGTTTGTGTGATGTTTGTGTCATGTTTGTGTCATGTTTGTGTCATGTTTGTGTCATGTCTGTGTGTTGTTTGTGTGATTCATATGTAAAACTTTCCGGGGAAGACGCTGTAAGTTGTCAGGAATCTTTAAGTGCACCCCTAAGAGGTTATAAGGGCATAACCCTCTTAAAAGTTTAAATATATCATATTTTGATGAAATTTAAATCCTATGTATAAAATTTTCCGGGAAAAAACAATGGAAGTGGTCCCGAACTTCTACAGTACTCTCTATGTGTTGAATATCTACGTTTCGCCACTTCTAAATTATTATGGGGGCAGAACCCCCTTTAAACTTCAAATACGTATATCCGATTTTAATGAAATTTAAACCAAATATATAAGATAATAATTCGGAGAGTTTTCCAACAGTTCATCTTCTTCCGATTTTATTAGGGGACGAAACGAGAGGAGGGGGCAAACCAAAATTTAACGGTGTTAGGGTTAAGGTTAGAGTTAGGGTTAAAAACCAAGAAAGTAATATGGTGTTAGGTTTAGGATTAGGCTTAGGGTTAAAAACCAAAAAAGTTATACGGTGTTAGGGTTAGGGTTAGGTTTAGAGTTAAGGTTAGGGTTAGGGGTTAGGGTTAGCATTTAGGGTTAGCGTTAACGGCTAGGGTTAGGGTTAGCGCTTATGGTTAGGGTTAGAGCTAGGGTTAGGGTTAAAAACCAAGAAAGTAATATAGTGTTAGGGTTAGCCTTAGGATTAGGGTTAGGGTTAAGATTAGGGTTAAGGTTAGGGTTAGCAGTTAGCGGTTAGGGTTAGGGTTAGCGGTTAGGGTTATGGTTAGGGTTAGAGCTAGGGGTAGGGTTAAAAACCAAAAAAGTAATACGGTGTTAGGTTAGGGTTAGCAGTTAGGGTTAGGGTTAGGGTTAGGGATAGGGTATGGTGTTATTAGCAGACTGAAAATAGTACGTAGTAGTTGTCATCTCCCTCAGAAGGGGTGCCTAAAGAGGCGCCCCTTTTGAGGGAGATGACAACTACAAGATTCTGAAACACAAAATATCAATGTAATTAACAACTTTGAAACACGGTTCACCAGTTTAGATACCTGTTAAGGTTCACCTTATCATTATGGTGACCTAGGGTCTGATTTGAGCCACCAGATCCTTCTTTGTTTGAATGGGGTATAGTTCGACTTGGTCCTAAGCGGTGCACTCTCCCAGGCAATACCTTTTTCCATTGATATTTTTAACGTGTCTTTCTTTAAAACTACTACTTCTTTCAAAACAAATCCGCCTTCTTTTACAAATCAAAAAACGCAATTGAATTAACTCACAATAGGACTAAATGAATATTACATTTTACATAGAAACTCTAAACGCACTGATAAATTACGGTGATAAGAAAAAGAGGGGGGCGACAACGAATGCTAGAAAATTGTTTTTGTGCGTACTTTTATTAGTGTGTGTTTGTCGCTTCTCTGCTTAGAACAAGATGCAGTTGGACAACTTAGTGTGGTTGCTATAGAAACCGGTAGGATAGACAATAATTTAGGCTAGAATGTTTTTTGGGCGACGGAACTGCATATTTTTCTGAGAATGTACGAGCCATTAAAATAAATCCGTCTGAATCAGAATGTTTTGACTTTTAATTGGTTCTATTCTGTTGTTGGAATTGGTTTCTACAATACTTTCTGGAATCAGATACTCACAGAAGGGGCTACGTGAATGATGCTAATGTCGATAATTGACAGTGGTGCTGTGGAACCGACTGGATTCAAACATGGCACACACAGCTCGTCAGTCCGCGTCGCTATCCACTCACTGACGTCATCTCCAAAAGTAAATCCATATAAATAAGCATAGTAAGACTTTTGGGGCCGATTTGATTCTTCTGTTGACATTATTTCCTGTTTTTTTACAGAAACGGGTACTTACAAGAGAACCCACGTGAGTTTTTGATATCCGTAAATTAAATTGGTGCTATGGAATTGACTGGATTCGAACTTTCCACACCAAGGTCGACAGTGCGCGTCCTCATGCGAACCATTTAACAACCACTAATGTGTTTTCTTCCCCTTTATCGTTCTTTGTGCGCCATTTAATGTAGCAATGAATCACCGCAAATAAGACCCGTATCAACTTGCAGTTTTCATTACATTTGCTGACCTTTCACTGATCTACGACAACGAACGCTCGGTTATTCGAGATTAAACGAGAATTAATTACACACGCAAATTAATGTCTCGTTGCGAGTTGCATTTACGATTTAAATCACGACATTTCTAACTCATTAAAAACATTTAATAGTACGCCACAATCGCATAATCTGCCTCGTCTCAATTAGTCGCTTTCTTTCTGAACGCAAATATTTCAGGAGTTCTTGAAGAGCATCTATCTCCGCCAAGGCAATACAACAAAGTTTTCTCAACCTGAGTCAGGTGACCTCATGGTGGGTCATGAGATATTTCCAGATGTCATTAGGCCAAATTTGAAAAATGGGGAACCACGAGGGATGGAGAAAAAATTTAGGGTGCACAAAATATAGATATGGAGTAGTTAGAAATCAATAACTATGATTTAAAATGAAAATATTATTTTTATTATTAAGTTAGATATAAAATTATTCTAATTGAAGGATTGGACCTTTACCAAGTAAATATAGCCCGCATAATCTTCAGCGACTCAATTAGTCGGTTTCCTTCTTGAACGTAAATATTTCAAGAGTTCTTGAAGAGCATCTATCTCCGCCAAGGCAATACAACAATGTTTTCTCAACGAGAGTCAGGTGAGCCCCTGGTAGAACATGAGATATTTCAGGCGTCATTAGACCAAATTTGAAAAATGGGGAACAACGAGGAATGGAGAAAGAAAATTTAGGGTGGAGATAATATAGATATGAAGTAGTTAGTAATCAATAACTATGATTTAAAATTAAGATATTCATTGTATTATTACGTTAGCTATAAAAGTATTCTAATTGAAGGATTGGATTTTTACCAAGTAAATACAAACCGCGACTCAATTAGTCGATTGCTTTCTGAACGCAAATATTTCAAGAGTTCTTGAAGAGCATCTATCTCCGCCAAGGCCATACAACAAAGTTTTCTCAGCGTGAGTCAGGTGACCTCCTGGAAGGTCATGAGATATTTTCATGTGTCATAAGGTCAAATTTGAAAAATGGAGAATTACGACGGAGAGAGAATGAAAAATTAGGACGCACAAAATATAGATATGAAGTAGTTCTGTCCGTCCGTTAGTCAGTCTGTCACGCTGTAGTTTTAAACAGCATTTTTGTCATTCTGCCGTGACTAAGTTTGGAATAGATTTTTTAGTCGGTCTGTCACGTTTTAATTAAAAATAGCATTTTCGTCGGTTTGTAATGCTAAAGTTCGAAATATCATTTTGACATTTTAAATAGCATGTATGTATATATATATATATATATATATATATATATATATATATATATATATATATATAT
>OY744518.1:136364782-136370532 GCA_963556195.1 Sepiola atlantica
AATGAGAAACATGAAGAAATAAAACAAAAGATAACAGCAATAGAAGGAAGACTGAGACGATACAGGTACAAATAAGAACAGAGCAAACAGAACAGGACCTTTGAAAACAATGAAAGCCAGTTTTACAAAAACGTAAATGGAGAAAAAACAACAACTGAGCAACCGAACTCAACAGAAACAAAACAATTCTGGAGCAAGATATGGGAAGAACCAAAAAAGCACAACAAGAATGCCCAATGGTTGAAAAACATGAAAGATGAACTGCAGGAAATTGAAGAAGGAACCGAAACAGAAATTAACAAAGAAACGATCAAGAAAACCCTAAGAAAAATGGCAAACTGGAGAGCACCAGGCCACAATGGAATATATGCATACTGGTTTAAAAAATTCACGACCCTGCATGAAAGAATAGCGCAGAAACTGAGTGGATGTATCCGAATAACAGACGTACCAGAATGGATGACGGAAGGAAGAACAACACTAATACAAAAAGACCCAAAAAAAGGAACGACCCCCAGCAACTACAGACCAATAACATGTCTACCAATAATGTGGAAAATTCTCACAGCACAACTGAGAGAACAAATCTACCAATCCCTGGACAAACGTGGACTGCTCCCCGAGGAACAAAAAGGATGCCGGAAAGGACAAAGAGGGGCACATGATCTACTATACATTGATCAAAAGATCTTGAAGGGGGTGAAGAGCAGACAAAAGAACATAACCATGGCATGGATTGACTACAAGAAAGCCTACGACAGAATCCCTCAAACATGGATAATTGAATGCTTTAAAATATACAAGATACCAGACAGGATTATTAATCTCATCCAGAAAGCAATGGAAACATGGAGACTAAAACTAACAGTCGGAGGACAATACCTGTCTGAGATAAAAATACAGAGAGGAATTTTTCAAGGAGACTCTCTATCACCACTACTGTTTATAATAGCCATGATGCCACTCAACTACATACTCAGAAAGTGTGATGCCGGATACAGGTTTACAGATACAGAACAAAGAATAAACCACCTGATGTACATGGATGACCTTAAACTGTTTGCAAAAAACAAAAAAGAACTGAAAAAGCTGATAAATACAACCAGGATATTCAGCCAGGATATCCAAATTGAGTTTGGAATAAAAAATGTGCACTGCTTGAGATTAAAAGAGGAAAACTGGAGACGACAGAAGGTATAGAACTCCCCAACCAAGAGGAGATGAGGGCGCTAGGAGAACAAGTTAGTTATCAATACCTGGGAGTTCTGGAAGCAGATACAATCAAATATACAGAAATGAAAGAGAAGATTGGAAAAGAATATCTACGAAGAACAAGGAAACTCTTAGAAACTAAACTATATAGCAGAAACCTAGTAAAAGGGATAAACACATGGGCTGTATCACTAATAAGATACTCTGGACCATTCATAGGCTGGACCAAAGAAGAACTCGGGCACCTTGACCAAAGGACTAGAAAACTAATGACTATGCACAATGCATTGCACCCAAAAGACGATACGGACAAACTCTACATGAAAAGAAATGAAGGAGGTAGAGGACTGGTAAGACTGTGTGGAAGACACCAAAAAAGAGCTGGAGAAATATGTAGCCCAGAACACGGAAAGACTGATCACCACAGCAAGAGACACCAGCCCAACAAACAACTCCGGAAGCACTGAACCCAGAAACAAAAAGACAAGAAAGGAAAAGTGGGAAGAAAAACAACTACATGGACGCTTTATAATACTCACAAGCGATGAAGCCAATGAAAACAGCTGGGCATGGCTAAGAAAAGGACACTTGAACAGAGAAACGGAATCTCTGCTGATGGCCGCACGGAACAATGCGATTAGGAAAAACTTTATTAAAGCAAAGATAGATAAACCCCAGGAAAACAGTAAATGCCGATTGTGTGGACAAAGAGACGAAACGATAAATCATATAATAAGTGAATGCAGCAAGCTAGCACAAAAGGAATACATGAACAGACATGACAGCGTGCGGAAAGAAGTACACCGGGAAATGTGCAAACAACTGAATTTCGAATATGCAAAAAAACGGTACAAACACAAACCAGAAACTGTACTAGAAAACGAAAAACACAAAATCATATGGGATATGAATGTACAAACAGACAAACCCATAACAGCAAGGAGACCGGATATGATAATAATCAACAGGAAAGAAAAATCCTGCAAAATCGTAGACTTTGCCGTTCCAGCAGACCACAGAGTGAAGATTAAAGAGATGGAAAAAAGAAGCAAATATACTGAACTTGCCAGAGAATTGAAAGGAATATGGAACATGAAGAAAGTCAGTATAACACCAATAATCATAGGAGCACTAGGAACAGTCCCCAAAAACATGGAGAAAAGACTAGGAGAAATAGGAATCAAATGGATAACTGAGACCATACAAAGGACAGTAATGATCAAAACAGCTACAATCCTGAGAAATGTCTTCGAATGCGGAAACCAACCCACATAAGCAACGAATGGAGAACAAACACATGGAAGCACAAGACAACAGAACCGGGGGAAATACAACTGCACGAGAGAGGCGCAAGCATAGGCTGACGCCACGAAAATTATGGACAGGGGGTCGAGAAGGGAAAGCGCAAACCAGACCTCCACTGGAAGAGCGCGGACAGCTCTGGGACCTTAGGGAGGCTTGTTGCCACTCGGGCCCCAGAGGGGACCAATGGCCCTTATCAGCGGAAAATCGTTAGTAGGTGGCTGTTGCGATACCGCAAGGTCATCCACGGTGATGAACGAAAAGAGGTGGAGCATACTGGAAGTCTGAGGAGACTTGTTGTCACTCCGGCTCTAGAGAATACCACAGGTTGTTGGCAGTGGGCGATCACTGACGGTGACCGGTGTGATAACTCCTAGTAAGTAAATAATAATAATAATAATAATAATAATAAGAAGAAGAAGAAGAAGAAGAAGAAGAAGAAGAAGAAGAAGAAGAAGAAGAAGAAGAAGAAGAAGAAGAAAGACCTGAGTGTCATGATGGGCAGGTGCTCCCTCGTTAGCCAACATGGGGGACCCGGTCCGCATCCTGCGAATGTTGGCTCTTCTCATTTCAGAAACAAGACAACGGACAAGAACAAGGTAAGTAACCTCTCTGATTCCAGGAATGACAAGGACACAGACCAGAGACAAGAAAACCAGAGCGCAAACTGCAAACTGAAAAGATATAGAAAGAAATGGACCACGAAAGAGAACAGACTGGTGATGGAGTGCTATTATAAAAGCCGCTACCCTACAGAAAGAGGCTACTGAAAACGAATGAAACATCTCTGGGACATTGCTAGTGACTACCACACAACGGAACAGAGGATAGCAGATCAAGCAAGACAGATCCTCAAGCGAGGATGGTTCTTGGAGATGGAACTGACGGAAAACAGACAGAAGGCTAATGGCGAAACGGAGCAAGAAACACCACCAAAGAAGAGACCACGGGAAGAGGATGGGCAAAACATACACACTGAAACTGAAGAGATTGAAGACTACGGAATCACAGAACCTGGGGAGATAGAAGACTGCGGAACCACAGAACCTGCTGAGATAGAACTCAACGAAAAAGAAGCAAGTGAAGTGGAGAACATTAGACGATACATGTTAGAAAACAAAACAAAACTCCCATCTCTCAGGAATGAAGTAGCGAAGAAGTTACAAGCAGAAACAGAAAGAGTAAACAGACTCCTCACACACATCCCAACAGAAACTATTACAGACCTAAACAACCTGATATATGCAGGGGCAAAATCGGTAAGTATGAAACTAAGAAACGAAGAGAATGGACAAAAGAGAGGACCGACAAAACCTGGATGGGAAATCAGACTGGAAACCCAGATCACCAAACTTCGGAAAGAAGCTAAAACCGTGAACAGAAGGAAGGAGGACATGAAACGATTAAGAAGCAAAAATCAGAAACGCAAGGAAAAACTAAATGAGAAACATGAAGAAATAAAACAAAAGATAACCGCAATAGAAGGAAGACTGAGACGATACAGGTACAAATAAGAACAGAGCAAACAGAACAGGACCTTTGAAAACAATGAAAGCCAGTTTTACAAAAACGTAAATGGAGAGAAAACAACAACTGAGCAACCGAACTCAACAGAAACAAAACAATTCTGGAGCAAGATATGGGAAGAACCAAAAAAGCACAACAAGAATGCCCAATGGTTGAAAAACATGAAAGATGAACTGCAGGAAATTGAAGAAGGAACCGAAACAGAAATTAACAAAGAAACGATCAAGAAAACCCTAAGAAAAATGGCAAACTGGAGAGCACCAGGCCACAATGGAATACATGCATACTGGTTTAAAAAATTCACGACCCTGCATGAAAGAATAGCGCAGAAACTGAGTGGATGTATCCGAATAACAGACGTACCAGAATGGATGACGGAAGGAAGAACAACACTAATACAAAAAGACCCAAAAAAAGGAACGACCCCCAGCAACTACAGACCAATAACATGTCTACCAATAATGTGGAAAATTCTCACAGCACAACTGAGAGAACAAATCTACCAATCCCTGGACAAACGTGGACTGCTCCCCGAGGAACAAAAAGGATGCCGGAAAGGACAAAGAGGGGCACATGATCTACTATACATTGATCAAAAGATCTTGAAGGGGGTGAAGAGCAGACAAAAGAACATAACCATGGCATGGATTGACTACAAGAAAGCCTACGACAGAATCCCTCAAACATGGATAATTGAATGCTTTAAAATATACAAGATACCAGACAGGATTATTAATCTCATCCAGAAAGCAATGGAAACATGGAGACTAAAACTAACAGTCGGAGGACAATACCTGTCTGAGATAAAAATACAGAGAGGAATTTTTCAAGGAGACTCTCTATCACCACTACTGTTTATAATAGCCATGATGCCACTCAACTACATACTCAGAAAGTGTGATGCCGGATACAGGTTTACAGATACAGAACAAAGAATAAACCACCTGATGTACATGGATGACCTTAAACTGTTTGCAAAAAACAAAAAAGAACTGAAAAAGCTGATAAATACAACCAGGATATTCAGCCAGGATATCCAAATTGAGTTTGGAATAAAAAATGTGCACTGCTTGAGATTAAAAGAGGAAAACTGGAGACGACAGAAGGTATAGAACTCCCCAACCAAGAGGAGATGAGGGCGCTAGGAGAACAAGTTAGTTATCAATACCTGGGAGTTCTGGAAGCAGATACAATCAAATATACAGAAATGAAAGAGAAGATTGGAAAAGAATATCTACGAAGAACAAGGAAACTCTTAGAAACTAAACTATATAGCAGAAACCTAGTAAAAGGGATAAACACATAGGCTGTATCACTAATAAGATACTCTGGACCATTCATAGGCTGGACCAAAGAAGAACTCGGGCACCTTGACCAAAGGACTAGAAAAATAATGACTATGCACAATGCATTGCCCCCAAAAGACGATACGGACAGACTCTACATGAAAAGAAATGAAGGAGGTAGAGGACTGGTAAGACTGTGTGGAAGACACCAAAAAAGAGCTGGAGAAATATGTAGCCCAGAACACGGAAAGACTGATCACCACAGCAAGAGACACCAGCCCAACAAACAACTCCGGAAGCACTGAACCCAGAAACAAAAAGACAAGAAAGGAAAAGTGGGAAGAAAAACAACTACATGGACGCTTTATAATACTCACAAGCGATGAAGCCAATGAAAACAGCTGGGCATGGCTAAGAAAAGGA
>OY744518.1:136370732-136378232 GCA_963556195.1 Sepiola atlantica
CACTTGAACAGAGAAACGGAATCTCTGCTGATGGCCGCACAGAACAATGCGATTAGGAAAAACCTTATTAAAGCAAAGATAGATAAACCCCAGGAAAACAGTAAATGCCGATTGTGTGGACAAAGAGACGAAACGATAAATCATATAATAAGTGAATGCAGCAAGCTAGCACAAAAGGAATACAAGAACAGACATGACAGCGTGCGGAAAGAAGTACACCGGAAAATGTGCAAACAACTGAATTTCGAATATGCAAAAAAACGGTACAAACACAAACCAGAAACTGTACTAGAAAACGAAAAACACAAAATCATATGGGATATGAATGTACAAACAGACAAACCCATAACAGCAAGGAGACCGGATATGATAATAATCAACAGGAAAGAAAAATCCTGCAAAATCGTAGACTTTGCCGTTCCAGCAGACCACAGAGTGAAGATCAAAGAGATGGAAAAAAGAAGCAAATATACTGAACTTGCCAGAGAATTGAAAGGAATATGGAACATGAAGAAAGTCAGTATAACACCAATAATCATAGGAGCACTAGGAACAGTCCCCAAAAACATGGAGAAAAGACTAGGAGAAATAGGAATCAAATGGATAACTGAGACCATACAAAGGACAGTAATGATCAAAACAGCTACAATCCTGAGAAATGTCTTCGAATGCGGAAACCAACCCACATAAGCAACGAATGGAGAACAAACACATGGAAGCACAAGACAACAGAACCGGGGAAAATACAACTGCACGAGAGAGGCGCAAGCATAGACTGACGCCACGAAAATTATGGACGGAGGGTCGAGAAGGGAAAGCGCAAACCAGACCTCCACTGGAAGAGCGCAGACAGCTCTGGGACCTTGGGGAGGCTTGTTGCCACTCGGGCCCCAGAGGGGACCAATAGCCCTTATCAGCGGGAAATCGTTAGTAGGTGGCTGATGCGATTACCGCAAGGTCATCAGCGGTGATGAACGAAAAGAGGTGGAGCATACTGGAAGTCTGAGGAGACTTGTTGTCACTCAGACTCCAGGGATACCACAGGTTGTCGGCAGTGGGCGATCACTGACGATGACCAGTGTGATAACTCCTAGTGAGTAAATAATAATAATAATAATAATAATAATAATAATAATAATAATAATAATAATAATAATAATAATAAAGATATAGAAGTAGGTAGCAATATAATGGTTGTAAATGTAGTAATATGAATCAGTGGTTGCAATAATGCTAATCGTATAAAAATGGTAATAATAGTAGTTATACCAACAGCGACAATTGCAATAGTAACCCCAATAATCCCAACAATAGTCATAATGATAGTAAAAAATAATACATAATAATAAAACAATACAAATAGTTGTAGTAATAATAATAATAATAATAATAATAATAATAATAATAATAATAATAATAATAATAATAATAGATAATGACATTATCATTAATGGTGGTATCAACATTGCTACCAAAACACATAATGACAATGGAAGTAAAAGTCAGGTAATGGTAACCATGGCAATATCAATATTATTAATAATAATAATAAAATGGTAATATTTTCAATGCCACTGCTAAAAATAATAATAATTATGATAATAATAGCAAACAGAACATAATAATAATCTCAATAATAGTACAGAAATGACAAATAATTAAATGTCAGATAATTAAGTTTAAAATATTAATAATGATAATAATAATCGATAATAGTAATCTAAAATAGTAAGCAATAGATGGATAAAAAATATATGGGAATATTATAGGGTAAAGAAAAATACAGAAGATGACAATTAATATTAATCATAGTAGTTGTAAATATGATAATAAAGATAAAAATAATAATAAATAATAATAGTAAAAATAATAGTGATAGCTATAATAATGGTAATAATTGTGGCCACGATAATTTTAATAATTGTAATAATGATGATAATGATAATAAAAATAATAATAAAATTGATTTATCAAACTGATACTAATAATAGTAAAGGTGGTTATTCAAATAATAGATTGATGATGGTTATAGGTAGTGATTGTAGTAAAAACTGTAAAAGTAATAATAATAATAATAATAATAATAATAATAATAATAATAATAATAAGAAGAAGAAGAAGAAGAAGAAGAAGAAGAAGAAGAAGAAGAAGAAGAAGAAGAAGAAGAAGAAGAAGAAGAAGAAGAAGAAGAATGGTGTAAGATGATAGTTATGTTGACAAAATTTCCGTTATTGGATAGGTAAAGTGTTTTTTTGCTTTTTTTATGAGATAGTATTAGCTTGAGGGGTTATAAGTGGATTACTAAGAAGGTGTAATCTATTATGCCTACAGTTAATTGAGGTTTCTTGTTTTTTGTTTAGAAGTTTGTCTCTATCACTAAATTTAATTCTTTCAAGTTTTTCTGTTAGGCAAAGGTAACAAGGTGAGTTTAGGGAACCGCAGGTGCTAGTTTTTCTGATTGTGTTCCAGGTCACTGTTGGTGATTGGTTATTGTTGGATAGTTTCCAGTAATATATAGAAAGGGAGGTTCTTTTTCATATGTAGAGTTATTAAAAGAGCATTTATGGCCGGTATATCTTTCTTTTAAGGTATTACCAGCCATACCTATATATAATTTTTTCAGGGTTGGATTTTCTTTAGTAGAGATTGTTGCTTGATATACTGATTGAGTTATTTGGCAATTTTGTTGTAATGGGCATTCTTTTTTTGTTTGTGCAGTTGCAAGCCTTGGTATCTGTTGTTTTCATTGCAGTAGTTTTTTCCATTTAGAATGTTATTGTTATGTCTTTTATTATTTTTTCTAAATTTTCACCACAGCTATAGCTTAATTTGAAGGTGTTTTTATTGAAAATTTTATGCAGTATATTGTTGGGAGGAAAGTGTAGATTAATAAAGTCTAAGAATTTTTTACCGAGTTTGGTTTTAACCATGTTATTATATGGAGGTATAAACCAAATAATTTTTCTACCTCTATTTATGCGTCTGTTGTTGGGAGGTATAGGTTTGGTGAATTTAATTTGGGTGTTTTTGTATCCACTTTGTTTTAGCGCTTTATTGTAAAACTCCTTATGTTTGTTAAAAAATTCTTCATTAAAGGAGTTGTCGCTGATTCTTTTTTCAATTGATCTGGGGATATGTTGAATTATGGTTTTTGGGTGGTTAGAGAGTGGGTGGACATAGATTGGGTTGGCATTATCTTTAGTATAAGGTTCATATGTTTCTTTATTTATTTAGTTGAATGTTACGTCTAAAAAGTTAACTAGTTTAATATTAGATGTTATTTCCACTTTAAGATTTAATCTTTTCATTTCTCTAAGGATAATTTTTTTTACTCTTTCACATTTTTGTCCATTTGAGTTTTTTACTATTAACAGTCAGTCATCCCTATATAGGCCTATGTCTTCTATGTTAATATAACCTCACAAAAGACGTTGTGAAAATAACACTCAAAATGAGAACAGTAGTCCGAATAACCCAAATTAGACAGCATTTCTGTTGGTCTATCAGATTGAGTTAGAATTTTGTCAGTCTGTGTTAAGTTTGAAATAGCATTTTCATTAGTCTGTCACGCTTACGTAATAGCATTTTCGCCGGTAAGTTTGAAATAGCATTTTCGTTGCTAAGACGTCGCATTCTCAGAATAGCCATTCTGGTTATAATATTTTTTTTATGGAACTAAAAACTTGAAAGACCAAAAGAAAAATGTATGGACTATTTTTCCTTTTAATTAAATTCACATGTGCATGAATTTTTCTCGCCAGAATTCGGTCGCTAAACTTGCAAATACATTTGAACGAGTGCCAGCGAGAAATGTTGGTCAACGGTAAGCATCTTCGAATACATATTTGCCAGGAAGAGGTTATGGCACGGATACGGCCTCAACGATGGCGACTTGGTTACCGAATACGGCGCAGTTATCGTTAATTGAAGAGAAGAAAGATTGGCAGATATTTGGCGGGGAAATCAAATGCAGTCATTATTAATTATAATGCGAGGCCAACTTAGAATCATCAGTTTCGTCACTTAGACAGCTTCGAACTTATTTCCTATACACACACACATGCACGCGCGCACGCACACGCACGCACGCACGAACACACACACACACACGCACACACGCACGCACACTCACACGCACACCCACACGCACACAAGCGCACACACACGCACACACGCACACACGCACGCACACACGCACACACACACGCACGAACGCACCACAAACACACGCACACACACGCACGCACGCACCACAAACACACGCACGCACACACGCACGCACGCACACACACGCACACATGCACACACACGCACACACACGCACACACGTGCTTGCACACGTATGCACGCACACACGCACGCACATACACGCACGCACAACATACACAAGCGCACACACGCACGCACACACGTTCTCGCACACACGCATGTGGATATAAATAGTGAGTCAGAAGTAACCGGACGGGCACTGCCTTCTTGTTATTGTAAGTTAGCGGGCGACTATTTCGACTTTCTTTCGATAGATTGCTTTATACCAGAGTGTTTATACTAGCCGAGGTTCGCCTTGGCACCATTCTGGTAACCTATGTGCTGTGTTTAACCATTAATTCCTTCTGTTGTCGGGATGATGCATTGCCCGTTTTCAGGAGTGTGGTTGGTTTATTTTCACTTCGGGAAATGCCGACGGGTTCGTTCATGCTTTTCTGTACCCAACCAGGCTATTACTTTAGACTAGTCCTGTACCCAACCAGTGTGCCCTCTTGGGGAGCTTGTGTTCGAACAACTCCATGTAAACACTTCAAACACAGTCTACCATACTACTTCTGCTAGTACTGGGAATGATGCAACCGTACAATTCATTTTACTCCGTAACCGATTGCCATTCGCTAACATTCTAAATGTGCACAAAATCCTTATGTAGCAATTACACTTTTGGCGTATTAACTACATGACCAAACTCTACAGTATCGAACTAATTATACTTTCAAAATACTGTTACATTAACAATTTGAAATCTATTTCGTTCGTCGCGGCCAATGTACGTCATGTGTTCTATGCCATACAATCGACGTTCGTGTCTGACTACATAATGATTACCAGATAATGTTAGTATAACCGAAATCTGGTCAAGTGGTTACGGCACTACAAATATTTTTGTTTTTAATGAAATTTTGAACATAGATGTCCCCCTCCCCCTGTATTAAACTACTCATAAGTATGTATCATTTTAATTAAGGGAGATGCAATGATATCGTGGGGTCTGCATTCGCGCCGGAGACTTTTATTTTGTTTCGAAATTTTTGGAATGAGGATTGATAATTTGTATTTTTTTAATGGAAATCGCTACAGACAAGGCATGAAGCCACTTGATGTGAGGAGTTATAAACACAATTTCTACTTTAAGGTAAAAAAAACTAGCCAACGATAAGTGTTAGATGGGTATATTCCGACCCAGAAAACAGCAATTCTTCCCCCTTTGTCAGAAACATTGCTCATGGAATGTGTAGACGAAGCGAGAGTTACGAGGCGGCCGAAAGTAAAGCCAAAGTTTACTTTCTACTCTCTTCAAATATTTGGACTACTGTTTTCATTTTGGATGTTATTCTCAGAACATTTCGGCCGATGGAACCGCCAACCTTCTTCGGGTGCATCTTTAAAAGTTGGAATATTTTCATATAGGTTCCGCAAGATCGACATAATATTTCAGATTTGCATTAAAGTTCTGTTCACCTTACCCTCCAATCTTGTTGAAGTGTTGGTATTATTTGAACAACTGTTCTCATCTTGGGTGTTATTCTCAAATATATATATATGGTTATATATGATACTGTTCAAAATATATATGATTATGGAGGTCTATCGCCATTTTCGAGCTATAAATAAAAGTTGTATCATTTGGATTATTCGGACAACAATTCTTATCTTGAATGTTATTCTCACAACCTTTCGGCCGATGTAACCTCCGACCTTCTTCAGATGTGTCTTGTCGAACTCGGGAATCTTTATGTCGAACTTCAAACGAAACATTTTATTTATGCCATGGGTTAGCTTATGACAGGGTAGAAGTCTTAAATAACTCGTAATTGTATTTTTAGCATAAACTATCCCCGTGGATAAAATAGAATGGATTACGTTCGAAATTCCGTACAGATTCCCGAGTTCGACGTAAAGATTTGTATTTGATTTTTATCATTTTTTCTAAGACATGTTTTTATAAAATAATCCAAATTATAATTTATTTTGCATTTGCACAATTCCTGTTTCTAGTTTTCTCGCTTGCCAGAATAAAAGAATGACAGAATTATATTTATCGTACACTGTTTGCTACTGGTTATTCCAAATTCCTTTCAGATGGCAATGGGTCACTTAGTACTTAATTTTATTTCGACTCAGATCATTTTTTCGCTGCTCACCTTCACAACTTCAGCTGATTCTGTTCTTAATTTTAAAAGATCAGCAGGGGTTCGATAATATTCTTTACATCTTGGTTACGCTTACTTATTATTGAAAACTACGATATAAAATTGACTAACAGTCTATTCATTCTTCTACGTGGTAATTTCTCGCTGCCGTTTGGTTGAGGCGCTTGCTTGCGGAGTCTAGAGTGATTCTGTAACTGGGTTCGAAGTTGCGACATTCTTAAATAATCATCTCCTACACTGATGATAGCGTAAGCTTCCAACGCCGACGTACGTAGGTAAAAATAATTTAATACTTACTTAAATATATATATGTGTGTGTGTGTGTGTGTGTGTGTGTGTGTGTGTGTGTGTGTGTGTGTGTGTGTGTGTGTGTTGTATCTAGGGAGCGATCGAGGCAATACAACAATACCATTAAAAATCTATACAACTTCTTTAAAAACTTCGGATTAACCATCACT
The DNA here is from genome assembly GCA_963556195.1 of Sepiola atlantica. NCBI lineage: Eukaryota > Metazoa > Mollusca > Cephalopoda > Sepiida > Sepiolidae > Sepiola > Sepiola atlantica. Next base: position 136,377,613 of record OY744518.1, read on the forward strand.
GTAGAACCTGAGAAAAGGATATCTAACTTCCTTGACCTAACTCCGAAACCTTTAGCCCTACCACAAACCAAATTTAACCCTCTTCTACGTACATAAGCTATCTAACCACCCAAAATCCATCATTAATTCAATAGTCCCTTCAGTCTCTAATAAATCTATCTTCGAACAAAATTCTAAAACCCAAAACACTCCCGATACTATAAATAACACAAATACTATAATAACAACTCCATACAAAATACACACTTACATTGGAACAAGTGCCTTCCCGATTAAGACCCGCATCTCAAACCATATCTACTCTTTCAAACACAATAATAACAGTGCCACCGGCACCTCTCTATCCAATCTAATAAAAAAAACTTTAACAGTAAAAACACTCCCTCCTTCCTACATTGGGCAATATTAAAAAGGCTAGATCCTACACTCCAGGATCCGCTTTCTGTCAACTATGTACATTAGAAACATTTATGATGGCTACAGCAGCTAAAAGCAAAAGTATCATGAACTCTAAAAATGGACTTATCTCAAATTGCAGGAACAAACGAAAATGTAAATACATAAATTCTATTACTCCCTCTGACACCCAGCCAACAACCTCTCTCTAAAATTAGACTAAT
>OY744518.1:136383232-136398232 GCA_963556195.1 Sepiola atlantica
ATAGATAGATAGATAGATAGATAGATAGATAGATAGATAGATAGTGAAAGACAAAATGGAATAAACAAATTCAACACAAGAGAATGAAAAGAAACAAGAGATTTACCGGTTTCGTTTGTAACACGAACCTCTGCATGAAAGTAATCGAACGAAACCGGTCAATCTCTTTTTTGTTTGCTTTTCTCCTGTGTTTAATGTGCTTATTTCATTTTGTCTTTCACTTCCTTTTGCCCCCACCACATTTCATATCATGACTTATCGTGTATTTTATCTTCAGATAGATAGATAGATAGATAGATAGATAGATAGATAGATAGATAGATAGATAGATAGATAGATAGATAGATATAAGTTGTTACATAGATAGATAGATAGATAGATAGATAGATAGATAGATAGATAGATAGATAGATAGATAGATATAGATAGATAGATAGATAGATAGATAGATAGATAGATAGATAGATAGATAGATAGATAGATAGATAGATAAAAAGAAAGAAAAAGGGGAAGATAGATAGATAGATAAAAAGAAAGAAAAAGGGGAAGATAGATAGATAGATAAAAAGAAAGAAAAAGGGGAAGATAGATAGATAGATAGATAAAAAGAAAGAAAAGGGGATAGATAGATAGATAGATAGATAGATAGATAGATAGATAGATAGAAAGAAAGAAAGAAAAGGGGATAGATAGATAGATAGATAGATAGATAGATAGATAGATAGATAGATAGATTGATTATATATACATGTAATATGAATTTTGGAAGATCTGCAATGCCTTAGTCGGTCGTATTGGAGCGTTCGATTCTTTTGGTCTCTCCGTTAAGTATCGGATTCCGATGTGGATTTTTCTTTTGACGACGAAAGTCGATAAGAGTCCAGACCAAAAACGGCGATATCGATTTCCTGTTTGAAATTGGAATTGAGCGATTTGGCCGAATGATGACTGTGGTCGGGGAAGTAGGCAGAGGAAGCGGGGGGATAACCGGGGAGGGGGAAGGGGGGCTAAGTTTACGGGCGGTTGTCGAGACTTAAGCAAATATGACTTTCTTTCTTTCTTCCTTTCAATCGCTCGTCCTGTTGTGCCTTCTAAACGCACGAGTCGCCATTTTCTTTTGGTTCTATCAGTGAGATGACATTTCTTTCTCGGGTGTTTGTTCCGGTTTTCCCGACTGTTTGCCTAACCCTAACACTCGCTGTCTGACCGTCGCGTTTGATTTGTCGCTGGGGGAGGAAAGGAAACGATCGAACAGATAAACCGACGACGTTTTGTGGAAGAGGGACCGGCTTCATCCTACGGAGACGTTTGTTAAAGAATAATATATCATAAACCAAGATTCAGCGAAGATTGTTGGCCTATAAAAATTATTACAAGACTTTAAGAGTCACCTCCCTTTGAACGGGTCCCATTGGTAAAGATCTCCGCGGTTTGTCGAAAAATAGCCAATCACAGGCCGCCTAACAAAACCAGGTTCATCGAAAAGCTCGCCTTAGTTTGAATAGTCTTCCTCTTTTTGTATTGCTTCGGGTAAAAGCAAGACGCGGTTCAACATTGTTCCGACTGCTGTAATAGGTGTTTAACACGTAACAAGTGAAGTTCTGCAATACCAACTATTTGCAACCCAACATACCTTTCTCCCTTTCTTTCCTTCATTTCTCTCCGGTATATACACCATATATAAAGTGTTCCAGTGCAAATGTTGTTTGTGTTCTTCTCTTTCCGCCATCGGCACGTTAATTTTTATACCATATATTCCTAAAACTAGATAACTAATTGAGCGAAATCCAAGGCGATCCATAATACAGGCCTGGCAAACATGCGACTGGGGGCGCAAATGTGAAGACAAAATTACTACTAAATAATAATTACCGAGAAAAAGTGTTAGAAATTTCTTAGTAATGTCCAGTAATTAGCAACTATACATATTAAGAAGCAGCTTACAATAATTGATTTATTTCCGTCAAATCAAATGTAAAAAGTACAAAAATATAAACGAACTATTTATTTATCTACCTCCCACAGCAGTAAGATGTGACACAAGGTCGGAAAGTGGGATTTGAAAAGCCAGCGCCCGAGAAAGTGAGCAATCTGGCCTACAAAAAATGCCTGGGCAGCCCCGTCGGTATTCCCCAGTAGGAGCGCCTCAGGCAGAAAGCAATAAACTTACTCCTCCCCAAAGAGGGGAGGCAAAGCCTGTGAGGGTGGACCTCCTAGAACTGCATAGGACAGACACATACACGGCGTAAATCAAGCCTGGAAGGCCAAGACAATACCGGTCTATGGGGTGCAGTATCCATCGGAACAGATACTACACTTTGATCTTGGCCAAAAGGCCGCGAATGTAAGTTTTAGAAATTTCTTAGTAATGTTCAGTAATTATACATATTATTAGAAAGCAGCTTACAATAATTGATTTATTTCCATCAAATCAAATGTAAAAAGTACAAAAATATAAAAGAACTAAATTCACAAAACATCACTTTATTAACCATGAATTAGACACATTTTTTATATTTAAAAATTCATGAGTCAATTTATTTATATTGACGAATTGATTACAGAAAATATAATGGCATAATATAATCAGAAAGCAAATTCCGCATTTTACAAACTCAAATACTTTATGAACAAAATAATGTTCGGAGAAACAATTTTGTAAAGTTTTACAAAATTTGTGATGTTTGTTACATATACAATTATAGAAGAAATCGCACTAGAAATTGAAAATAAAATATATTATAATCACTGAAACACATTATCAAACTATATATATATATATATATATATATATATATAGAGAGAGAGAGAGAGAGAGAGAGAGAGAGAGAGAGAATTATAAAAAGAAAAACTATACACACATTAAGGTTGTACACATAATAACTTATTTCGACCCCTTTAATTAGGTCTCCTCAGATGTATAGACAACCACGTCAAAAAAACCAAATAATGAGAGAAATTGATCGTCTTAAAAAGATAAATTCACTTTTGTGATTGGTCTATGTAAAAAGGAGGTAAATGTTAAAATAATCGAGGATGGGTGATAGAAGTAAGATTAATTTTTTAATATATGCAGAAATATAAAAATATAAAAATATATATAAAAGAATTCTTCTTTGCTATTTAAACAAACAAATCATCTCATTTAAAATTTCGAATGTGAGCCTTATGGGTAAAAATATATGATGAAATATTCGAGCGTTCACGATTAAAAACTACGTTTAATTATTTACGATTAAAAATTAGAAGACGAAAATGTAGGACGAAGATTTCGGTTTAGATTAGAACATATTAAAAATTTAAGTTGTATAGCGTCAAGATTCGAGATGATTTACACTATGGAATTAAAGTTTAGCGACAATTTAAAAACGGTTTATTTACAAAATTGGTAAAGATTCGGGCGTTCACGATTAATTATTTATGATTAGAAATAAAAAGACGAAAATTCAGGACGAAGATTTCGATTTATATAGGAAATTATAAGAAAACTTAATTGGTTATAACGTCAATACGGAATTAAAGTTTGGCGACATTTAAGCACGATTAATTTACAAACTAGAGTTTTACTAAATTAAAAAAAAAAAAAAAAAAAATTACTAATTTGTTAACATTTACCTTTACAGTTATAACTCTTATTGTAACTATACTTTAAAAGAATTGTTATTTTCAAAGAACTTTAAAACGTGCTGTTTATTTTAAACCTGTGCCTGTGTCTACATTTAGCCATCAGTTCGTCTCGTCTATTTAAAATGTTCTTGTCTTCATATTTGACATTGACATTTGACGTTGACATTTCAGACGAACAAATCAACATTATTTTGGCCTGTCGGAGGTCCATTTTGGCAAACGATGGGGATAATTGGATTAAAAAGATAGTACAGACTTTGATATCCCGATGGGGTCCTTTGATTCAGCTCAAATAGCAGATTTGGTGGGAATATATATAATATATATAATCAGTCGAATTGTAACCCCCAACCAAATTGGCCTATATAGAGATGACGGACTGATCATCGTACCTAATAGCAACGGTCCTCTAATATCTAGGATGCATAAAAAACTAAATAAGGCTTTTAAATATTTAGGTTTGAGGATTGAAGTGACCCCCAATTGCAACGAGGTAAATTTTCTAGACATTACGCTAAACTTAAACGAGGGAACTTTTCAACCTTTCCATAAAGATAATCATACCCCATTATACATTAACACTAAATCCAATCACCCCAAATGTATTATAAAACAAATTCCTACAACTATTAACACCAGAATTAACAAACTCTCATCAAATAAAAATATCTTTGAGACTAGCAAATACATATACGATAACGCATTAAGTAATAGTGGGTACAACGAAAAACTAATATATACGGAAAATATAAAGAAAAATAAACCCAAAAACAGGGGACGCAAAATTATTTGGTTCAACCCACCATATTGCCAGCTTTCTAGTCTTAATATCGGGAGAATATTTTTAAACCTAATAGATAAACATTTTAAAACGACTAATCCTTTAAGTAAAATTTTCAATAGGAAAACGGTGAAAATCAGTTATTCTTGCACCAAAAATATGGAGAACATTATTAATACACATAACAAAAAAATATTGAGCACACCGAGTAAGAAAACTAAAAAGGGGGAAAAAAATGTAATTGTCAAATTAAAAATAACTGCCCCCTTAAAGGTAACTGTAACGTCGAAAGCGTTGTATATAAGGCTACGATTTATCCTAAAGAAAATACTAACAATAAGAAAGTATACATAGGAATATCCGCCGGGAGTTGGAAACAACGATTCTACGTACACAAACACTCATTTTTAAACCCGAACGTCACTAATAAGACGGAATTAGCCAAACACAGGTGGTTTTTAAAAAATAACAAATTAACACCAACTATTTCGTGGTCCATACTATGTCATTCGAACACTCCTAAAGGATTTAGACATAGATGCAATTTGTGCCTGGAGGAAAAAATTAGAATACTAAAATATGAAGACAAGAACATTTTAAATAGACGAGACGAACTGATGGCTAAATGTAGACACAGGCACAGGTTTAAAATCAACAGCACGTTTTAAAGTTCTTTGAAAATAACAATTCTTTTAAAGTATAGTTACAATAAGAGTTATAACTGTAAAGGTAAATGTTAACAAATTAGTAATTTTTTTTTTTTTTTTTTTTTTAATTTAGTAAAACTCTAGTTTGTAAATTAATCGTGCTTAAATGTCGCCAAACTTTAATTCCGTATTGACGTTATAACCAATTAAGTTTTCTTATAATTTCCTATATAAATCGAAATCTTCGTCCTGAATTTTCGTCTTTTTATTTCTAATCATAAATAATTAATCGTGAACGCCCGAATCTTTACCAATTTTGTAAATAAACCGTTTTTAAATTGTCGCTAAACTTTAATTCCATAGTGTAAATCATCTCGAATCTTGACGCTATACAACTTAAATTTTTAATATGTTCTAATCTAAACCGAAATCTTCGTCCTACATTTTCGTCTTCTAATTTTTAATCGTAAATAATTAAACGTAGTTTTTAATCGTGAACGCTCGAATATTTCATCATATATTTTTACCCATAAGGCTCACATTCGAAATTTTAAATGAGATGATTTGTTTGTTTAAATAGCAAAGAAGAATTCTTTTATATATATTTTTATATTTTTATATTTCTGCATATATTAAAAAATTAATCTTACTTCTATCACCCCTCCTCGATTATTTTAACATTTACCTCCTTTTTACATAGACCAATCACAAAAGTGAATTTATCTTTTTAAGACGATCAATTTCTCTCATTATTTGGTTTTTTTGACGTGGTTGTCTATACATCTGAGGAGACCTAATTAAAGGGGTCGAAATAAGTTATTATGTGTACAACCTTAATGTGTGTATAGTTTTTCTTTTTATGATTCTATTTTGCTCTGTTTAAATTACATTGAGCTCTGTTATTCAGATTCTCTACACAAAATTGAAATCTACACACTATATATATATATATATATATATATATATATATATATATATATATATATATATATATATATATATATATATATATATGGGAAATGAAAAAGGAAAAGCCAAAAGATGTTTTTTTTATGTATTCATCAACGTTTCGTCTTTATTTGTAAGACTTCCTCAGGATGATAATTTTAAGAAAAACGGCATGCAAGTACATGAAAATATTGGGTTGACATGATGGGTTGATTAGAAGAAGTAGTAGCCACTATTTGGAGCGCAGAACCGAGGTTCGGGCTGAGAGAAGTCAATGGCACGGAATGAAATTAATGTGGATGGCTGTGAGTGAAAAAGTGGAGGGTGGGAGTAAATGAAATTAATGTGGATGGCAGTTATATATATATATATATATATATATATATATATATATATATATATATATATGAGAAAGGAAGGATGAGAGTAATCCGACGTAATGGGAAATTAAAAAGGAAAAACAGAAGATATTTTTTTATATATTCATTAACGTTTCGTCTTTATTGTAAGACTTCTTCAGGATGATAATTTGAAGAAAAATGTCATGCAAGTACATCGAAATTTTGGGTTGATATGATGGGGTGATAAGGAAAAGTAGTAGCCGTGGCTACTGTGAGCGCTGGAGGAGAGTCCAGACTGCGAGAAGTCAGTGGTGGCAAAGAATGAAATGAATATGGAAAGCTTTGAGTGGGTACCATTAAGACAGCAGTGAAATAGGGAGGGTGAGAATGTTAGTGAATTTGTCTTAGGGTGGGAGAGATTAAAGGGGGCTGGAGCTAGGATTTTTGTCGTGGTGAGGTGTGGCATGGATTTTGAGAGGCTGGGGAAAGAGGGTGGAAGGGGGGAACTCTGTGTGTTTAGCATGTAGGTGGTATCATTTCTTCAAATCTTTTTCCTAAACTATAAAAAAAAAATATCTTTCGGCTTTTTTCTTTTTCATTTCCCAGATATATATATATATATATATATATATATATATATATATATATATATATATATATATATATATATACGCTGATTTTTTGTTTTGTTTTTATTGTTTTTACTGGCGATAGTCGACCGGTGTTTACCGGTGCGTTTATTATTTCTCGCTACCCTGAACGTTTTTTTAAGAATATGCAAAAGAACCGCATGTAATTCGCCCTTAATCGGACGTGTCATCAATTTTTGCATTTAGGGATATTTTTTTTTTCAATTAATTAATTTATAAATTAATTTTTACGTGCGTAAAAGGGCGACATAGACACGTGTTTCTGACTATGAGCCGTCATCAGTATGACTTACCCGGGCAGGGATCGAACCCTCGATGTAAATATTCGTAGTCTAGCGCTTTTCCCCAAAACCAGAATAACCTGCCAGGCAGGTTATTCTTGTCTAGATGTAAAGCGCTATGTTTCAGGCAGAGTAATGAGTTCCAATGGGTTACAAATAAGGATTTTAAACTGGAAATTTAATGATTTGTGTCAACAAGTTTAGACTCTGTGACGAATGGATGTACGGATATCTTATTAAAAAAATTGGTCGGTTGAGAAAAAAGATGAAATAGTAGTGGGGCGACGAACAGAGATAACAATGGAAGGGGGGGGGTAAGAGGAAAGGTAGATAGTCATATATATATATATATATATATATATATATATATATTGGTACAGAAAAATTGGTACAACATTCGTACCGTCGGTTTCAAGCACAGAAGGACTTCGCCATCCGGCTCTCTTCAGCTTCTGTTGTAATCTGTTTCGGAAATGTGAAGTCACGTGTCACTAAATTTTAAAAAAAACATAAATAACATTCTAAGCAAATAACGCGTCCAAACGAGAGTGACACGCGACTTCACATTTCCGAAACAGATTACAACAGAAGCTAAGTCCTCCTGTGCTTGAAACTGACGGTACGAATGTTGTACTAATTTTTCTCTAGCAAAATAAATAAATATTACGCTCTTAATTTTTAATTTTTAACTTTAATTCTCAATTAATCGTGCACTCTGCTATGATTTTTCCTGCTATATTACAAAGAGGTTATATATATATATATATATATATATATATATATATATATATATATATATATATATATATATATTCGTTAGACAACCAGAATTTGAATTCATAACCGCCAACGACATCGGTGTGGACACACCAAGGACATTTATCAAAGAAACCAAAGAAAAAAGTTTGTTTATTTTTGTTTTTGTGTTTTTGATGAAAAAAATGACACAATACTGGTAAACTCTGATGATAGAATTTTATTCCGAAATTAATAAGATTAAAGTAATAAAAAAAACAATAATAAATTAATCTTGCATTGATAATGGCTTAAATTTTCAATTTATAATACTGACCCAGCAATGCTTTAAAACTGAACGACCCATTCTATTTTATATATATATATATATATATATATATATATATATATATATATATATATATATATATATAGGGTATTTGAGACAGTTGACACTTTTTGAAAGGAAAGAAAACGTCATACCTTTGGCAAAAATTGTATTCTCAAAGTGCAAAGTGCATCTTTTAGAAGATCTTTTAGCGAATCCTGGGAACTCGAAGAAGCTGCTCTCAGTCTCCATCACGGCCTCCAAGTGGAACTTGAATCTTGGGCATGCGGCCGACACGGGGGTCCTTCGAGAAACGCGCGAACACTATTTTGAACCTGACAATCAACTTGTCCTTCATGTTGCAGGTGGTACGGTTGGTGTCTTTCTCACCTGCGTTCCACACATAATAGGATATGGGGTTGCTATCAGGCGAGTTGGGGGCAGATGGCATATGCTGGTACTGATGAAGTTGTGGATGTTCTCAGATGGGTACTTCTGGGTTTTCTACTGTGTGGACTGACGTGGAGCTGAGTCCTACTGCCAAATCTATGGCCTTATTGAATCTGGGCCCTTTTTTCAAATATGGGTGCAGCATAATGTGATCTTCATTAGAACAAAAAACACTCAAAGGGTCATCACAGTTTGAGGTAACTTGGTTTTCATGACCCGGGAGACGGTTAAGTGTTTGGCCTTGTTGAGGAAAAATTTCTTGGCTAAAATATATAATAGTTCTGAGATTGAGTTATGTTTGAAAAAATTATCTTTTAATTGTTATAATTAGCCGTAATTTGTAATTAACTGAACAAGTAACCCATCTCTCTTTTTGTTATCTATATAATATTATTAGTTGAGATGCTACATTAGTTTGATCTTCCGTCGATACCTTCGGTTTCACAGAAACATCAGAAACTCAGCCCGCAGTGTTAAATACACTGGATATAATCGATTCTTCAGTCAATGGTTTGATAATATATATTGACATTTTTTTGATAATATATATTGACATTGTTTTGATAATATATATTAGCATTTTTTGATAATATATATTGACATTTTTTTGATAATATATATTGACATTTTTTTGATAATATATATTGACATTTTTTTGATAATATATATTGACATTTTTTGATAATATATATTGACATTTTTTTGATAATATAGATTGACATTTTTTTATAATATATATTGACATTTTTTGATAATATATATTGACATTTTTTTGATAATATATATTGACATTTTTTTGATAATATATATTGACATTTTTTTGATAATATATATTGATATTTTTTGATAATATATATTGACATTTTTTGGATAATATATATTGACATTTTTTTGATAATATATATTGACATTTTTTTGATAATATCTATTGACATTTTTTTGATAATATATATTGACATTTTTTTGATAATATATATTGACATGTTTTTGATAATATATATTGACATTTTTTTGATAATATATATTGAAATTTTTTTGATAATATATATTGACATTTTTTTGATAATATATATTGACATTTTTTGGGGGCAAATCTATATGCTCTTGTATGAGTAATTGAGCACTTTTGGTTATTTTTTATAACAGTAAATTACACTATATATGTATATATAGAGACATCAATATCGAAAGTTCAACCCCTTGTCCAAGTTAGCCATGCTGATGACGGCTGATAGCCAGAAACACGTGTCCATCGATTACGTTTATGTACGTATAAGATTAATGAAAAATATATATATTAACGAAAAATACGTCCTATCAAATTACGGGCGACTAATAATGCCATTTTCTGCATCTTTATCACTTAGGAAGTGAAACAATCGAAATAATAGTAAGCAAATAAACAACGAACGCTGCAATCACTAATAAAAATCATTACATAAAAATACATTAAATATTTAGGTGATAAAAATCGTACGTATTTCTAGACAATCGTATTGGTCCAGTTGTAAAGACGCTGCACTATAGACATCAATATCGAAGGTTCGATCCTTGTCTAAGTTAGCCATGCTGATAACGGCTGATATCCAGAAACACGTGTCCATCGATTACTTTTATGTACGTATAAAATTAATAAAAATATATATATCAACGAAAAAGACGTCCTATCACGTTAAGGGTGACTAAAAATGAAATCTTCTTCATTCTTTATCAAAATAAAAATACAAATAAGACAAATTTCATCACCTATAAAAACAATTACATAAATACAAAAAATATTTAGGTGATAAAAATCGTACATATTTCCAGGCAAGGCGTCATGGTCCGGAGGTAAAACTCCAGATTATAGACATTGATATCGAAGGTTCGATCCAAGCTATCCATGCTGATATGTATGTATATATACATATATATATACATATATATATGTATATATATTTATATATATGTATATATATATATGTATATATATGTGTGTGTGTGTATATATATATGTGTTTATAGATAGATAGATAGATAGATAGATAGATAGATAGATAGTTATGTACTGAAAGAATTAATTCACTGAAGAGAACAGTTTTGCATCACTTTTATGTCCCTAACTAAGATTAAAATCAAGATATAATGCTACTAAGCATTATATTTAGAATCTTCTAATTTTAATCAAACTTCGTTACATGATTTGGATTCTAGAAAATGTCTTAAATTTAAGGCTTAAACTTAAGGGGTCTTAGGAAGAGATTGAAATTCAGGGAATCTTGCTTAATTGGTGTCTAATGACTATGGATCAAATTTCATGTAAATCTGAAATATTTGAATTTTCAAATGGGAGGTTGTGTCCATATTCTGTCGCCTAAAACTCTTTAAAACACTCCAAACACACTGAAATTAGAAGAATATTTATTAATTAATGTCCAATATCTAATGTTAATATTTCATAAAAATCGAGGGTGTCTGAATTTTCACGAAGGGCTTCCATCTCCTTTTTATTTGATTTGCATAAAACTAAATATAACTAAATATAACTAAATATAACTAAATATAACCCATATTGCTACACAGTTTGTCTCGCAGTTCCCAAATTCATAAGGATCGGTTAATTAGTTTAGGAGTGAATTCTGCACATACAAATATTTAAACATATAAACGTATCTGCCTTGATATAGATGTGTGTGTGGGGTGGGGGTGATAAGATTGAATACTGTTCGAGCAACTACAGAAGTGTCTTTGGTTCGTATAACTTTTATTTATTCTTAATTGCGTCTGCAAAATGTTCTGAACATGTCAGTTGTATCGGATCAACTAGTTTAAAATATTTATTCATTTTTAATTAACTACAACACTCGCTATTTATAAGGATCATAAACAAGTAATTTTATAGAATGACTCCCGTCACCAATCAGGTGTTGTTGCTTTGTTTTTGTTTGTTTTTTATGTTTTGTTTGTGGTTTTGTAGCATTCATAAACGATGTTTACTTCTTAATCCGTATCAGTGTCCCTGTGAACTGATGGATGTGTTGTTTTGTTGTTTTGTTGTTTATGAGTTATCGAGTGTTAACTATTCTGTACTATTACTGATTCGTTCTATTTATCTACCGTTTAAGCCTCCCATAACTTGTTCCATTGACCCTCTACCCTTAGTGGTTGCTATTGACTAATTTATAGACCCTTGTAACAGTCATAAATGAGGTTTACTTCTTAATGCGTATCAGTGTCCCTGTGATGTGGTTTGGCCAAATGTTGGCCAATCAGCTCGCAGGGCGCATTGATATCATTGGTTCCATAAAGGACTACTTCAGCCCCTTTAGAAATTGCAGACGATCGGCAGACGGTTCCCTGGCACCAGCCAAGACGGATCGCTTCATCTTCTCCTCTGCATTCGTCACCGACATTCCGTGATGCTATCTTCACCGAAGATATATTCATCTACTTAGCGGCAGCAAACTTTTTACTTCGCCTTATTTCAATAAACCTTTCGTTGTTGTTGTTATAAAAAAGGGTCTTGGTTTTCTTTCGTGAAACATTTTCGTTTTTCTCTATATTAATAAAATATAAAAATCGATATAAATATTTCTATATTTATTTCCATAGTTTCATGGGTTTTGTGAGTTTCCTGGGAACGGTTTGGCATTAAAAACAGTCGCAAATAAGTAATTCAGTTGTTACGTCAGGAGGTAGGGGGGGGCTAATAATTAACCGTAACCGGTTTGGAGACGGGAGTGGTTCTATAAAAATACCGTTTTAGTTATGCAAGCAGAATTTCGTAACAGATAAATTGAAATCAAAGTAGAATAAATAAATGATAGTAGTTGTGACCCAACGGGTCACGGGTGCGTTTAGTCTTGTATGAAAAGATTTACACAATTATAACGGATCTGTTGTATTACTGTTCACTTTGCACTGCTCTATTTCGACACAGAATTATTCTGATTTTCACGCTCAAAAATACCGTAATCCAAGGGAGATCACTCCGTGTTGAAAAAATATTTAAATCCAAGGGAAGTAACTTTGTATAGTTTTTCAACATCTAAGAATAATTATTTTTAAACTTTTATTCCTGGAATCACTTTAAAGGATTTTTACGTACTTCCACAATCTTAGTTTCTCAAGTTAAAAAAAAAAAAAGAAAAAAAAGGGGGGTCGTGAGTGGGATAGAAGAACGAACAACGCCGTGAAAAAATTTAAATTGGAGGTCCAATACAAAACATAAAGGATAATCTCTTGTTATCATTTCCTAAAATTAATTATTTTTAGTCAAGCGTAAAAAGAGTTTTTTTTTTCACGGCAACCTTGAACAAAATGTGGATGCTTATCTAGGTTATACTTATATTCTTATATTTATGTACTACAAGAAGATACTTGACTCTTTCGATCAAGAGGATCCAACGGGTCACGGGTCGTCAAGTCGATCTATAAAGTTGCAAAGCGCTACTTTTCATTCTTTTATAACGTCATCCAAATTAGACTAATTATCTGTCTATATATAAAGTTAGGTATGCGTGTGTATATACATATACATACATACATATATATATATAGGTATATATATATATATATATATATATATATATATATATATATGTGTGTGTATATATATATGTATATATATATGTATGTATATATATATATGTATATATATGTATATATATATATGTATATATGTATATATATATGTATATATATATATATATATATATATATATATATATATGTATATATATATATATATATATATATATATATATATATATATGTATATATATATATATATATATATATATATATATATATATATATATATATATATATGTGATTTTATGAAGGCTTACCAAAGCATTCCTTTCAAGACACCAATGATCACCATTAAAGATATTTTTTCTTACAAATACTATTTATTCAAATTAAATGTTTTTTCCTACACGTGTTTCACTACCAAGCAGTTACTTGCTTGGCAGATCATCAGGGAAATTAAATGTCTGGAATACTGGTTTCAACTGCCGACAAAACACAATGTGGCGTTGTAATAGTTGAGGTCACTTAAGAAAAGAAGAGGAAAAAATAAAAATAAAAATAAAAGTCAAACTTAAAAAGCAAGGAAGAACAACGGTAAGAAAAGAAAGTCCTAGAAAGGTCTTAGAAAAGTAGCTTGTGCATTATTTCTTCCACCAAGCCAACAAGCAAGTAGTCGGTCCCAAATACATTCAATAAAACCACAAAAACGGAACAATGTGCGATAATACACTTTCACGTTAGCTGAATAAATCCCCCCCCCCCCACACAATAAAACAAAGGAACTAAATCATTCAAGATACCGCTCACAAGTTACCATTCCAATCCAATGATAGTATGGGAATTCTAAATCCAACTTCTCACAAAGAAAAGTCAACACAAATGTTCGTCCGAGTTCAAAGAGTCTTATTTCAATTGTTGATTTATTACCCTTCGAAATAAACACATGACGAGTTGAATGTCAATCCCGCAGAAAACTCCCTTCCATCAAGAAAAAATCTTAATATAGAAACTATTTATTCAAAATACTGTTTCTAAAAATATTTATTATTAAACCTATTCCCTATAGAAATTAATCATCTAGTGTCTGGGACGTCATTTTACATTTTGTGAAAATATCCTTCATTTAATTAACTGCCGAATTGTTATCGTTTTGTTGTTTAACGAAGCGAAAAAAGCCTATCCCGCAGAATTTGTTTTTAAAAAATTATTCATATATCAAAAATAAACTGTTATTATAAAAAGGCCTTCTACAAAAATCTAGTTATTATTTTAAATCATTTAAAATATTTCCTTAACGGCTGTGTCTGTTTGTAACTCTCTGTGGAGAATATTATTCCATATTCCATAAATAAATGTTACAACGGAATATCGTTATCAGAAATCTATTTTCTATTTTGAAAAAAAAACAAACTTATTTTTAATGGACCGGTTTATTTATTTTTTTTTTTTTTTTTTTTTTTTTTTTGTCAACTTTACGGGAAAATATCACTCTTACTCATTAAATGACAGGAGACTTTATTATTACTAATTTAAAATCCCGTACAAAATACTTTTTTTATAAAATTCAATTGTTTCTATTTTTAGAAATTAAGTCCGTGTCGGCATGCATGTTTTTAAAATTATTTATTCCTTAATTACTTTTCCCCATTCCTGCCACCAAATTGTTTTATTTATTTTAATCTAATTAAAAACTAATTTAA
>OY744518.1:136403232-136588232 GCA_963556195.1 Sepiola atlantica
TAATTAGCTGATCTAAAAAGTTGTAATGAAGAAAAATAAGACGAACCAAAAAGAAGTAAAGTATTTTAGTGAGTTATATAATAATATTTTATTTAAAACAATTAAAATATTAAAATATTTTATTTAAAACAATTAAAATATAAAAATATTTTATTTCAAACAATTGAAATATAAAAATATTTTATTTCAAACGATTAAAATATTAAAATATTTTATTTAAAACGATTAAAATATTAGAATATTTTATTTAAAACGATTAAAAGAAGAAATATTCTTCTGGAGATGGTATATTTACCGAAAGTACTCAAGTTTATAAAAGAAAAATGTTTTTAAGATGAATAAATAATTTATTTTTTAAAACAAATAATCTGCGTTTTGCAAGGTTTTCTAAATATTTTATTTAAAAAATATCTTCGTTATTATTGCCACCCCACCAGCGCTTCAAATAGTGTGACTTTTCAAAGTATCCTTCCACGCCGACCACGTGACACACAGCCATATCAACACTTTTCTCTCTTCGTCAAAACACCTAGACGGATTTTCAACTTGGCCACGAGAATGTCTCAACCAAGACAAAAAAAGAAGAAAAAAAAGAAAAAGAAGAAATATTCTTCTGAAGATGGTATATATACCGAAAGTACTCAAGTTTATAAAAAAAATGTTTTTAAGATGAATAAATAATTTATTTTTAAAAACAAATAATCTGCATTGTGCAAGGTTTTCTAAATATTTTATTAAAAAAATATCTTCGTTATTATTGCCACCCCACCAGCGCTTCAAATTGTGCGACTTTTCAAAGTATTAAAATAAATATTTTATTGAAAACAATTAAAATATTTAAATATTTCATTTAAAACAATTAAAATATAAAAATATTTCATTTAAAACGATTAAAATATAAAAATATTTTATTTAAAACGATTAAAATATTAAAATATTTTATTTAAAACCATTAAAATATAAAAAATATTTCATTTAAAACCTTTAAAATATAATAAATATTTTATTTCAAACAATTAAAATATAAAAATATTTTATTTAAAACGATTAAAATATAAAAATATTTTATTTAAAACAATTTAAATATAAAATATTTTATTTAAACCCATTAAAATAGAAAAATATTTTATTTAAGACAATTAAAATATAAAAATATTTTATTTAAGACAATTAAAATATTAAAATATTCTATTTAAAACCATTTAAATATAAAAATATGTTATTTAAACCCATTAAAATATAAAAAATATTTTATTTAAGACAATTAAAATATAAAAATATTTTATTTAAGACAATTAAAATATAAAAATATTTTATTTCAGACAATTAAAATATTAAAATATTTTATTTAAAACAATTAAAATATAAAATACTTTATTTAAAACCATGAAAATATGAAAATATTTTATTTGAAACAATTTAAATATGAAAATATTTTATTTAAAATGATTAAAATATAAAAATATTCTATTTAAGACAATTAAAATATAAAAATATTTTATTTAAAACAATTAAAATAGTATAGTATTGCAAGATAAATGTCTACAAATATTTTATTTAAAACCATGAAAATATAAAAATATGTTATTTAAAACAATTAAAATATTTAAGTCTTACGAGATAAATGTATAAAAATATTTTATTTAGAACAATTTTTTCCGCAACATATCAAAATTAATTTGTTATTTCGCTTCGGCTTAACCTTTCTCCATTCCATCTTTTTAGATCAACTAATTTAGGGAGCGGCCATTGGCATTTTGACAGTAAGAACTGCGAATAGGGTAATTTAAAAAGTTGTTTGTTTTTTGTTTTTTTCTTATTTCATACTAAACTTCTGTTAACGCTAATACGTTCATGTCAATCTTTTTTAAAAAATACAATTTTTTTAACTATTGCATATCGTCTTTCTGATAAATTACATGAGTCGGGAGACGACAGGTTTTTCGAAGAACGATTTAAATCCCGTTTTGCCCGATGTCTAGTGACCAATCTAGATTTGAAGCAATTTACGTGAAGACAATATGGATGCTTAATTTTACAAAACAAAAAACGTTTCTGAAAGTTCTTTTGAATTCGATATTTGTTTTAGATTTTAACTTTATTTAAAATTAATCAAGGATGTTGCTGTTTTTGTTTTGTTTTTGTTTTTGTTTTTGTTTTTTTAATTTAAACATAAAATCATCACAGATGATACCAGTTTTTATTAACGTCTAATTGCCTAAGTAAAGGGCAATAAATCTTCAAACTAAATGAAGCAGAGTTATTGCCCTTTATTGAGGAAAAAAATAAAGCGCAATAACCGAAGAGTTATTGTCCTTTGCTCTACTTATTTATATATTAAATAATTGGTTAAATCCAAGATTTTTGTGTTTTTGTGACTTCCTGTTTAATCGTGCGCGTCACGTGACGTACGAATGATCAGAAATAAAAAAAAAAATAAAACGTTTTTGTTAGCATTTCTGAATAACAAAAATTACTATTTACACTTTCACATTTATAAAACTTTTTTAAAATTTCTAATTATTGATTACCTTCCCATAAGATAACGTTGTTAAAATTAAAGTAATGGAGAAGTTAGTTTCAGATATAATTCCAGCCGCACAATTATTCTCTATGAATATCAATTTGCATGATTTAATGCAACAAACAAGAGACACGGTGAGTTCAATAAATTTGTTAACGTCATTAAAAAAAAAAGAACTTTCGGTTGATAATTTGTTTGTTAAAATTAATTCAATAAAATTCAATTTTTTAAATTTAAAAAAAGAACTTTCGGTTGATAATTTGTTTGTTAAAATTAATTCAATAAAATTCAATTTTTTAAATTTAAAAAACGAACTTTCGGTTGATAATTTGTTTGGTAAAATTAATTCAATAAAATTCAATTTTTTAAATTAAAAAAAAGAACTTTCGGTTGATAATTTGTTTGTTAAAATTAATTCAATAAAATTCAATTTTTTTAATTTAAAAAAATAACTTTTGGTTGATAATTTGTTTGGTAAAATTAATTCAATAAAATTCAATTTTTTAAATTTAAAAAAAAGAACTTTCGGTTGATAATTTGTTTGTTAAAATTAATTCAATAAAATTCAATTTTTTAAATTTAAAAAAAAAAGCACTTTCGGTTGATAATTTGTTTGTTAAAATTAATTCAATAAAATTCAATTTTTTAAATTAAAAAAAAAAGAACTTTCGGTTGATAATTTGTTTGGTAAAATTAATTCAATAAAATTCAATTTTTTAAATTTAAAAAAAGAACTTTCGGTTGATAATTTGTTTGGTAAAATTAATTCAATAAAATTCAATTTTTTAAATTTAAAAAAAGAACTTTCGGTTGATAATTTGTTTGTTAAAATTAATTCAATAAAATTCAATTTTTTAAATTTAAAAAAAGAACTTTCGGTTGATAATTTGTTTGTTAAAATTAATTCAATAAAATGTTTTATTATTATAGCATATGTTTCTATTTATTTCAAACACTTATATTAATAATAAAATGTGTTTTTTAATGTAAATATTATTTGTTTATTACTATATTAAACTAAAAAAATTATTAAACAAATGTATGATTATTATTAAACTATAATTCGAAGGAACAACAATAATAATAATAAAATTCGCATAAAGAAATGCTAACAAAAAGGTTGTATTTTTCATTTCTGGTCATCCGTACGTCAGATGACGCGCACGATTAAACAAGAAGTCACAAAAACGTAAAAATCTTGGATTTAACCATTTATTTAAAATTAATTAAGCTTGTTGCTGTTTTTTAATAAAATTGTCACAGTTGCTACAAGTTTTTATTAAAGCCTAAGCAAAGGGCAATAAATCTTCAAACTAAATGAAGCAAAGTTATTGCCCTTTATTTTTTTATCGTCCAGAATTTCGCAAAACAATAGCACCTTCTTCTGTTAAACAGACCATGGCTGGGCTTTTAAACCTTTAAATTTTATTTTTTTGGTTGCTGCACATAGTGGAGATCTTTGAAGAATGGGGGTCATACAACAGTTTCCCTTTTTTTTTTACAAAGTCCTTTGGTGGAGATAGGGGGCCAGGAGCTTTTTTATCGAGGCCTAGTGGCTGATCCTAGTTGGCTCCTGTCATAGCTGGAGTGCCACTTCCAGAGGCAGGAAGGTTTACACCATTGCTTACCTCTTCTCGCCTGATGTGTAAACGGGTTGAGAGGCCCTTTTTATACTGAGTGGCGGCCTGCCAGTACTTAGTCTTGTCGTTATTCAGCCTTTTTATCAGCTCCTCATTGCCAACGGCTTCTTATTCGTTATTCAAAGCTACCCTCTATTAATAGAGGGGATGCCCCTGTTCGCAATCCGAGGGACGTGTTGGATGGCTTGAGGAGACAGTGTGGCGAACCCAAAATGCTATACAAATGGACGCTAGAAGGCAAATAGCGTTAAATTCTACCCCCTTTCTTTCTCTGTGTTGTTTGATACCCTTTCTTTGTCTCTGACATAAAATGGAAGTCTCGTGGAAATGTGTTGACTAAGGACTTTGGCCAATTAGAAACCGACACGTCAGTTGGCCAACACGAAACTTCGGATCCCTATAAAGGAAACGAGAGGGGCCCGTTTCTTTCTCTTTTCACAAGACAGACTTTGGAGGAACACACAAGGAGACGTTCTACTCTTACCCAACCTGTTGGCCGAGGCAAAAAGGGACACTACCGAATTACGTACAAGCTGGCCATGCCGCGTGCGCACATGTCAACGCATACATACACAGTAGCAGACAAGGTAACCAACCTACACACACAAACACACATTATCACAATTTCAACAAACATACGTAGAAGCTTTCTATGACGAACACAAAATATAGACTTTACAAAGCCACGTGGAAACCATTATAAATAAACCACTCCACGTGGAAACTATAAATATGGTTACCCTGAGCGTTGGATAGCATACTGCAATATTCGTATCCTTCCGACATTTCAGCAGGCCCATAACAGCACATCATTTTTTTAAATAGTTGGTCAGGGTTTTACTTTGTATGAGAAGTATCCGCACGTCAGGTTGACCTGACAAACCCTTATAAAGAGAGACCGAAGACACCCGAGGGCGGTGTCTAGTAGGCATTCAGTTGTGGTGGATCGAGATGCGATTTGAACGAATGCCAAAAGGCGAATGGCTATATAGCCACCCTATTCTTTCTCCGGTTTGTTTCGATACGCTCTCCTTTTACTTCCAAAAGCAAGTGAATTTTCACAGGAACCTGTTAACTCAACATTTTCCAACCAACGAATCTCGTTTTGAACCCCAAATCTGACAAGTCTATGTCAAATTAATAAGCCGATGCGAACTGAGAAATCCCTATAAGAGACGATGAAATAGAGTTCTCCAGAGAGATTCAACCCAGCGCACCTCAAAGGACCAAAGAATGTCTACTCTCCCCTCCCCTGCCTCGTGTCTTTTGCCGAGGGAGATGGAAGAAAAAAGAACACTTCAAAACTCACATACAAGCCTCGCGCACATCTACACATGCACTGATAAGAGGTCAGGCGAACAGAAACAAATTACTACTCACTTACATGCACTAACAGAACAAGGTAAGCCTACACATACTTACACACGCATTCACACTAACAAATATACAGACATACACCCCCTTAACCCTTGTCTTCTTATTCACTGTACATTGTCCTACTAGAAACACGAGTTGTATAAACTTTATAAAATGAACATTTACTGACTAAAAATGACTTTTAAATTTATGTAAAATAGTAGTTCTATAAATGTTTTCCTTTCCTGAATACACGGCGGCGTCATTACTTCTGGCTTCATTAATTCTCTCCTGAGGATTAATCTTCTCCTGGGACCACTGTGGAGATAAAGGCATGTAATGAGGGAACAACACATTACTTTATATATAGAAAATGTTTACCCACTTACACGCATTAACAGAACACGGTAAACCTACGCATACTTACAGTGTCTATTACTCACACATGCATCCACACTAACAAATATATAGACATACACATCCTTAGCCCTCGCATCTTATTCACTGAATATTTTCCTACCAGAAACACGAGTTGTATAAACTTTATTAAATGAACATTTACTCACTAAAAATGATTTAAATTCATGTAAAATAGTAGTTCTATAAATGTTTTGCTATTTAATAATGTTTTCCTTGATTTTTAATTCACAAAACTCTGTTCATGTTAAGTTAGCACTTGCAAGCTGGTGATCCTAATATTCCCTCAATATTTAATCAATTTCCATTTAATATGCATGCACGCTCATCGCCACAGTTTATCTCTTTCCTTTACATATCTTATACGAGTGAGCTACTTTGATCAAAACACGCATTAAATCCTGTGAATAATTGAAATCACTTTTCGTAAACGCAAACACATAAAATCAAGCTTATCTCCTTCCATCACCAATGCTAGTTTAAATGAATGGCTCTTTCTTTGAAGAAGCCGCCCCTTACTTTGATAAGCTCCTAGAACTGACTTTCATTCCAGACCTAAAATGAAAGGTTTACATCCAATCCGTTGCTAAGACCACTAGAAATATTGTAGGCTCATTCTACCGTTCCAGAAAGTACCCGACTCCTGATGCAATACTCTACTTAATACTCTTGCCACATCTGGGTAGGTGCCACTCAGAGCAATCTTCTTGACAGAGTTCAAAATCATCACCAAAATCTAGTGGGGGATGACCTTCTGTTCTTTACAGCCCTTTTTGCAGAAACGTTACTAGCCTCTCTCTACTCTATCGATATTTCCATGGAAGGTGTTTGAGTGAGATCCAGCTTCTGGTTCCTTCTTGTAAGACATTCACAGCAAGAACTCGTCTTCCTACCACAATGAAAAAAAACTTTCCTTTCTTCCTCTGTGGTACTATTGCTTGCCGGGGGAGTGTAATTTGGTGTGTGCACCTTGAGGACTTTTCTGGAAGGGCTGTTCACGTCCTGGACAAGTTACACAAGCTCCCTATATGGGGCAACGGTAGACACATTCCCTTTAACATAAGGGGTTATACCCATATGAGTATTTGGTCTGAATACCCAGCTGCGTCATTAGGCATCATTAATTTTCTCCTGAGGATTAATCATCTGCTTGGACCGCTGTGGAAATGAAGGAATGTAATGAGGGAACAATACATTACTTTATATATAGAAAAATATATTTATTCATTTCCGAAGAAACATAATTACCCCAAAGTCGGCTCAAGTTAGCTTGTGACCAACGTGCACAAACTTATGGCTCTCATCATCAGAAGGGAAATAACAATCTCAGACGGTCACAGGCTGCGAACCCGGTTCACAGACACCTTGAATCTGTACGTATTCACTTATATAAATATATATAACATCTGACTTCAGTGATTCTTTTATTGTCCCTAGTAGATCCCACTCATTTCACTTAGTTTCTTGAGATTACTTAGAATCGGACTTACAAGCACTCTTTCACTGAAAACAAGTTTTTTTTTTAGGACTTAATGCGATTTAGCTACAATAATATATTTCCACAATCTGACAACGCTGCAGCCCACACAAACTATGAAAGCCACCATCGGAAGCCCTAGACTTGAGTTTCGTCCTCCTTTGGGCTCATCAGTAGGACACATCCAAACTCAAGATGTCTCAAATAGGATTTTACGCTAAGGAAATACTATTATTAATTTGTTCGCTGGGTTAGGTTGTTGGATGATTTAGCGAGTGTAAAATCTTTCTTGTGAGACATCAGTCTGGGTTCTTTGTAGTTGGATGACTACAGCCCTTGCTGAGAAGAGTAGGTACATTCAGTCGCCCTTCGCCGTGGTTTGCTTTATCTGTTGGTCTATAGACTTTTTTGTATGTGGTGTTGTGGCTCAGGTGGCAGAGTACTCGCCTAGCATGCAAGTGACTTGTGTGTATGAATATATATATATATATTATACTCGACATGCCGATGAGTAAGAACCATTATCACTTTATTCTGATTTCATTAACAAATTCATAAACTGTGACATATCTTTTAAGACATTGTGGCAGACATGATCCTGAACCTGGATCGAGCGGTGGATGTAGCCTCTGACTTGCCTCATTCTCGCCATAAACAGGCCAGTCTTTTCTTGACATGTATTTTGAAAATTAAAATGTTTAAATCATAGGTTGCAAGTGAAAATTTGAACACTGCTCAATTGATGACTAATACCAGAATTAACAGAGATGACTCGTGGTGTTTTTATTTTAACATCCGAGACAGCGAGTCGAGAGATGTAGTGATGCAAACCAAGTTGGTTTGCATATGTCGGATTTCAGTCAATAAAAGAAGAAACGTAATTTGCATTTGGGTCATCGGGAATTGATTTTCTGACGTTAATGTTGTGAAGGGTAGAACGAAGCGAAGGAGAGAGAAGGTAGAGAAAACGTCTAGTGAGCCGCATTATTTTTGACTGAAGCACCAAATCGATTATTTTCTATTAAATTTGGTGAAATTTATCTTTAAATCGCATTGAAGTCAGAATGAAAATGCTTCCCAGATAGATTTTCAACCCCCTTTTTCAAGCTATTTCAGCATATATATTTCAGGACATATACGTATGGATGTCAAAGCTTTCGACATCCAGCTAATTCTGGAATTCAACAGCGCTACACCTGACATGACCATCGTTGAATAGATAAAAAATGTGAAGTTGGTTTGTGAACTCTGCACCATGGACAGAATCGAGCATGTTCTACCAATACGGCTACGAGGCGGTGATCTTGTGTACAGACGGCTGAGTAAAAAGAGGGCAACCATGGAACAAATTAAATGGGTTCAACACATTTGATTAATTCGTAGAGACGTCTTTGCCCAGAGGAAACGGTAGACAAATTTCTACTTGAAATACATCGCTGGACTGGTTGGAGAACCGCTTCCAATCGATGGATGGCATGTGTAATCGTGTCAGGGTTGCCACATGTCAGACAGCTTCTCAGACCCTTGTCCAGGATGGCCACGATGAGTATAGAATAACTTTTGACTAAGGCGAGAGCCATCATGACAGATGACGAAGGGTGCCATGTATCAGTCGCAGCATCTGCAGGACGACCGCTAAACCATACAACAGAGCACACATCTGTTACAAATGCTCTGGGACTAACCATATGAAGAGAAGTTGTACACAAGGACCTCCCCAAGGAGTCAGGCAGTACAGAAGTTTGTCAGCGGAAAACAATGTTATTGATGGAATGAACTTGATAGATTTACTCAGAGTGCCAGAGAAACAACCAAGTTAAGAAAACGTAGGCGCCAGTCTTCTTCGTGACCAAGTAAAAGAACAGAAATTACCTACTGTAAAAGTGTTCGTAGAGATAAGAATGCACGGCTCTGGTTGATTCTGGATGCTCAGAGACGTAGTCAAATGAACATAGTGAGAGAAGGCGACAGAAATACATAGACAATGGAGAGAGATGAGGAGGGGGTAGTTGGCTTATTCAGTTAATAAATTGCAGCTAATTAAACGAGAACTTTTTCAAACATAACTCACTAAGTATGTATTTTGTGTTTATAAACAAAACATTATATATATATCTCACACACACACCAAGAGAAACAGACTGAGATAATCATATATTTAAAATAAAGTCACTTGATTCTGTTTCTTTGGCTGAGATAACTTTCTTTTTTTTAAATACAAAAAGTTAATAATTAAATGTTTCGATATAAACATTATTTTATTTTAGATTGATATATTTAGAGAAAAAGAGGGAGGGGACCACACTCTCACACTAATAACTTCTTTTCCTGACACCCTCATTATAAACATTATGTGGTGAAACCACGATCGTTTAATCATGTTTTAATATATAAGTCTATACTGAACATTATTTTAATATTAAGATAACAGCTCATTTATGGGATATATAGATTACACATTTATAAAGTATATATCACATGCTATTCTTTGTGTTCAACTATTAACTTTAATGGAGCTCGAAACATGAGTAACGTTTAGTAGTATAGAAATATACATCCGGCAAGTGAGCTACACAGAAATGTGTCGGTTCATTCCTATAAGAATTTGTCGAGCTAAATATGTTGTTTTGTTGGGTTTTGTTTTTTTATTAACACAAGTTGTGTTATTAGCGTTCTGTCATTAGTTGTACAACGCAACCATTCAATGATGTACAACATTAGGCTTGTTTGAAAATTTTATGCGATAATTTTTCTTTTGCAAGAGTAAAAATAAAAAAAAGAGACGTTTTTTTTGTTTAATTCATTTAATATCTTTAGTTAATACAGAGCTAGGACAATGGTTCTCCACGTCTGAGTTGGGACGGCCAACTACATGAATGATAAAAGGGGGGGGGGGGGGGTTGTGCATGCTAACAATTTTTGCGGGACAAGCAGCCAACGGGTGTGCAAACGAGACCATTGTTCAAGAGTTTTGGGATGAGCAAATCCGATGCGATTGCAAAGGAGCGCATAAGAAGAATGGAGGAATATGCACACACACACACGCTGTACATACACGCACACATACATACGTACACACACACTGATGAGAGCTGCCAAAATGCCCAGAGTACGTGGGAGAAAGAGAGAAGAAAATGATTCGGCAAAGACGGGAGGAAGGAATGCATGACAGACACAAGAGTAAATTCCTTCTGACCATGCAAGGGGAAGGGGGCATGACATAAAAAAAAAATTTTTTAAACTTAGCAAGATGGTGAGTTAAAGTAATAGTCGTAAAAAAGTTCCTTTTCTGAGCCCAAAAAGGTTCTTAGGTCAGGTGTTTGGCCCAAGTTTTATAGCAGATAGCAAAACATATGGCCCGAACCATCGCGGTGACAGGACGCCAATCTGTTGCCAGTGATACATTCCCAGCAAGGTCGGTACCAATTTATACACCTAGATGGAGGGTTTGTTTGCAGTACCTGCTATTCCTAAAATGGTCACCCATCTAAGTACTGACCAGGCTCAATGTCACCTAACTTCGGTGATCTGACGGGAACCGGTGTATCAACACGATTTAGCCGTAAAAGGGTGAGATGCTTATTTCCTCATAGGATTGAAAAAACCCGTAACCACTGAGGGAGAGAAAAGAAGAAAAAAAATATATATATATAAATTCCTCACTTAAATAATCTTCAAGCAGATAGGTAGAAGGGGAAAACGGTTGAAGTTAGTAGTTTGTATATTTACTATTATTTTATATAAATGCTGATGCGTTCAACATTTTAAAATAATAAAATTGTGTTCATTTTTGTAAATCATCTAAGATCTTTCAATTAACAATTAATCCAAGTTAAAAATTAAGTCGAACTTAATATAATAGCAAAATTATACATTTGATGAAGTCTTTTCTGAAAACTGTTTTTTAAAAAACATTTAAACAAAATTTTTTGTTTTGTTTTTTTGGGGGGGGGAGGGGGGGGGAACTATTTACATTTCATCAAAGGAACCTTCGTTGTCTAAACAAAAAAAATAATTGTTTTTTTCTGAATCTTTAATAAAAAATTGTACAGATTTCATCAAATGCACAATTTTTCTCTTGAATTCTAACCATATTCCTCTGATGATTGTAAGTTTAAAGAAGATATTCTGAGGAGACAATTTACTAAAAATGAATTCACTATTCTCAACCAATTTAAAATGTTACATCACCAACATTTATTCAAATCTATTTACGGTATAATGATACAATTATCTCCCTCGTTTAAGACTGCAGTGACTGGAGGTTCTTAAATGCTGACCCTCAGGATCGACAAAAGTGGAGATCTGCGGTAAGGACAGCCATGCGTGCAGCTAGTCAGCCGACTGGGGGGACGGGGGTCCACTAGTGTGGACACTGGCCCCCAATCCTGCACGATAATAAAAAGACCGATGATGAAAATTTGCTTCGCACGTAGAGTTTATTTACCTCCTCCCCAGGAGGTTAGACACAAGTGCAAAGTATTTTTTATTTACCTCCTCTCCAGGAGGCTATACAAAAGATCCGACGTGGAAAGCCAGCACAATAGAATTAGCGCGTTCTGGCCTATAAAAAATGCCCAAGCAACCCGGCCGGCATTCCCCGTAGGA
This sequence comes from Sepiola atlantica, assembly GCA_963556195.1. Lineage (NCBI taxonomy): Eukaryota > Metazoa > Mollusca > Cephalopoda > Sepiida > Sepiolidae > Sepiola > Sepiola atlantica. Next base: position 136,415,255 of record OY744518.1, read on the forward strand.
TCGTTTCAGGTGATTAACAATAAACTAACCATTTCTCAAAGAGACGGTAAAGCCTGGAAGAGTGGACCGCATGAGGCTGAACAGAACCATACCTCAGACCGACAGCAACAAGTCACCGTCTGACTGGTGTCGAGGACGTCTACTCAAGCAGTCGCAGGTAGAGGACCTGCTGATTACATGATTGGCCTCCTAAGGAAACACAAGTGTATTTTGTGTCTCCGATGAATGTTAGTTGAAAGAAGATCTTAGACTATTTACTGAAAATGTACCAGTTTTTTAATTGGCTAGATTATATAGAAGTAAAAAAAAAAAAAATTTCATGTAATTCCTATCAGTAATTAGGTTGTTCATCTGGACCAACACCAGATGTGAATGAATCAGCAGTAACAGCAGATGCCAGGTTGTCTGTGACTAAGATTAATGACAGAGGGTGACTAAGTGATGTCCAAAAAAAAAGCAAATAATTTTTTTTTTTTTTTCAGAGAACAGCTGTTTGGCCCAGTCAGTGACACTCACTGTTTACTTGGAAGTTAAAAACAAATATTTTCAAATTAAAAAGATAACAAAATGGGTGTGTTTGAGGTGTTTTTAAAAAAAGAGAAGAAAAAAAAAATGACGATCTCCACAAAATGCTGATTATACTGGCACAAGAAGTTTTTTTCATTTTTCTATTTTTTCTTCCCCAATTTTTTTTTTTTTTTTTTTTAATGTTATAGAGTCAAACTGAATAAAAGAAAATGTTGAATCTTAAAATTCTCTCCGATGGTATTTATCCGGATCGTAGTAGGAGGTTACTACCACTCTGTTGGAGAATTTTCTTCCGGTTAACGCTTGTTGAGCCTTCTGACAGTCGATAACAGAATTGAATTCCACGAAAATCTGGAAAAGGGAAAAAAAATATATATATTGGAAAATAAAAAAATATATAGTTATGTTTTTTATTGAGAGAGAGGGGGGGGGGGCCTCCCTAACTGTACCGACCCGGTGTTGCCTAGTAGTGTTTTTATTTGTGATTTATTTAGTTTGCTGGGGTGGGGGATGGGCCAAAAAATATTTTCAAAACTCTGTATTGATAAATACAGAGTTACAATCTATAAAGAAAAAAAATCCAATCTGATCAAAGTATTTTCTGGAAGGAATACATTCTTTAATGCTTTTAACAACATGCTACAACAATTCACCAAAAGAACTGACAAACTATAATCAAATATTGAATTTGTAGGAAGAAAGCTATCGATGACAAAAAAAAACCAAGAGACCAACTTTATATATTAGATCTATTGGAAATCTATTTACGGGTAATAAAAGAGTAGAGATAGTGAATAAGATTTTTTTTTTTGCCAGAAAAGATGAAATCATACCTTTCCACAGCCTGGTACATCAACTCCTTTGATTGGACGCGGAATCTCAAGACTGTGCACCATTCCGTATTTGCCGCATTCTTCTTTAACATCTTCAACAATATCTGAAAATTACACAAAATTTTAAAAATCATTAGATTTAGAATGATAAAAAAAAAGCACTTGTAATTAAAATTTTCATTAAAAAATCAAGATTTTAGAAAGTAATAGGTGTTAAGGGTGAAATCATAATATATAACCAAGGGAAACAACTACTATTCTCTCTATCTCACACACACAAAATTTATCTCTCTTGGTTATATATTATGACAATCTTGTTTGTTTGTTTGTTTGTTTGGTTTTACAGCAATGCAACCTTTTAGGTCATTTCATGCTGAAGATTATTTAGGATTTTCCATTGGGATTGATATATAGATATTAGGGTAGTTAGAGTGGTTTTTATAACATTTTTATATCTTTTATTTCTAGGAGTTTTGTTTTTATTGTGTTGATGGGTTATTTTTGTATTATTCAAATTGTGAATTTCATCTTTTAGAAGAGTTTTGGTATTTTATTTTTGTGGTTTGGATACTTGGTGTTTATATTTTGTTGTGGTAGCACTTAGCGATTCAGTTATTTGTGATTATTATTATGCAGTTGTATATTCTTAGGGGGGGGGGGGGCGCAGTTATATTCTTTGGGAGAGACCTACTTCTTTGATGTAGGATAGGATTTTTCCAGTGTTGTTTTCATCGAAAATTTCTTTAAGATTTTTCTCTTTGTAGTTTTTTTCTCTTATTTTTGCGAGGTCTATACAGTTGGTTAGTATGTGCTTTACAGTGAGTGGTGTTTGGCAGGGAAAGCATTGTGGTTGTATTTCTCCTTTTAGGAGGTAGGCATGTGTTAAGTGTGTATGGCCTATTCTTAGTCTAGTAATGATGCTATTTTGTTTTCTGCTGTATGTTTTTTGTTTTTTTTGCTTTGTTATTTTTGGTGCGATTTGATAAAGTTTATTGTTGGGGAAATCGCAGCAAAATCAGCCCACAACCAACCTATCGACCCCACCTTCAAAATCCCGTACACAGACCTCAAAAGAAGTATCAACGTATATATTCAAAATAAATGACAATCTTGTTGAAATTGGTTTGCATCAGATCACAATAGTTAAGCAAAGATTAATAGGTCAATATTTAGATGAGTGATTTTGAGAATAACATGCGCCATAAGTTTGGAAGTGACTATAAATTCAGTTTCTTTAATACCCCTCTTCCTAGTTATGGGGCAAATAATAGGGTCTGTTGGTTGGTTCGTTGAACGGCACTTGGGTCATTTAATGAGAAACCAAACTGTTTGTCGCAAACGCATACTTTGTAGATTGACTGAATCAAGTTCATTTCAGATAAGTATATGCTTCATAGAAACTGTTGAATTAAATTTTTACATTTTTAGTGTGTTTTTGTTAATCATTGACATAAGTTTCCTTTCAAATAACAATTATATAAATCATAATGTTTTGTAAAGAATGTATATTTTAACTATAGATGATAATCGATTGAAAATATCTGGACATTAAGACAATGATGGATTATGTCCCTTGATTTCCGTCTTTGTACTTTTCAAAAACAAGACTTTCCTAATGTCTTTTTACTTTAATACGGTACACACCAAATATTTGTTAAGTATCATTTTTAACAAAGAAAATTACATAAATCATAATTTTTTTTTTTTTTTTTTTATAAATGCAATTTGCAAATTTTAGTCCTTTAATTGACAAACAAGAGCATGTGTTAAAAATAAATAAATAAGTCTTCTCAATTTACATCTGGGAGAATAATAAAAAAAAAATTTTTAAATGCAAACCTTCATATTCTTCCTCATCTTCCAATTCATCAGGTGTCACCATGTTCATGAGACATAAGACTTCAGTGGGTGGCCCAGCACCTTGGTTTAGGTTCAAGCCTGGAATCTGGAGTTGAACAGGCTGAAAATAGAAAACGAAAAGTCAAATTTATAAAAAGTTAAATTAATTTTTTTTTTTAACTAACCATGTCAACCGTATCAACTTTTGAACACCTTAATATTAATTTTGGAATTATATTTTTCTTCATAAAATTAGGAGGGGAAATATAAAGTTTGTCAATCAAAAAAAAAAAATAATTAATAGAATGCTGCTCAATTGGAACGACTAACTCTGCATACACTAAATCAAAGGGAGGTAATTCACCCAAACTCGACACAGTAACAGTAGTAATAATGTAGCTTTACAAGTAGCAGAGGAAAAGTGATTTTTTTTTAATTAATTTAATTACAAGTTTCAGCTAAAAAAAAAATATTAATTAAAAAAAAGAAAATTTTTTTTTTTATTTTTTACTATGAAAGAATCTATGAAATAAAAAATTTTTTAAAAAGGGTTTTTTTATCAAATATTACTTATAGAATACAAAACTTCTTTTTTCCACTACAAAGATCAGCTCAATCATTTAGGTTTTCAGATAAAATTCTATTTTATTGTTCAAACTTCTCGGTATGTTGCTAAAGATTATATCTTCCTTAATATTGGTAACATAAGCAAATATTTAACAGCAAACAAATTCCAGTCGTCAAAATACAGCGATTACACAAAATTGTTTGAACACTCCGAATGAGAATGAATGATTCAAATTCAACTTTTGACTTTAATACCTCGTTCTAAATGAAAGATCGAACCAAAAAGAGGACTTACATTTTGTGCATTCTTTGCACCAACGCTCGCTCTCTGCACAATTAATTTCTTGTCTCCAAGTTGCATTCCATTTAATCCTGCACACGCCTGCAAAATATTCACGTATAAAAGTACATCGTGGTGACGTTAAGTTTGAAAAACAATTTGCTTACAATTCTGATGACCTGTTAGTCTTAACATAGCAAGAATATTATTTGACTATATTTTCTATATTTCAAAAGTATCGATTGCAGCCGCTATAATTACACAACAAATGAAGAGGCCCGCAGTGATCGCGACTATAAATGGAAAAATACTGCAATTTATAAATAAAACGATTTTTTAAATTCGCTTGATCTTTTTGTTTACAAAGTTTGAATAGAGTTAAAAGCTTACGATGAAACATTATCATTATTGAAAACTAAGACAATATTTAAACAACTATTTACTAAGTACAGCACACTTTTGTTGGTAATCCTAGAAGGTCCATAAAGTCGTTCAAAATGTTATTCATAAAGACGTTAAATACAAGTTTTATTTGATAGATAATGGTCATTTTATGCCAGAAAAGAAATTCTTCTCCTTTGTGTGTATTTGAAGCACGTGGTCATATAGTTTCCCACATTTTTATGCAGTCCTTCGCATTATTGTTGTACTCTGGAAGATCTTTCAAGCTGCACTGGTTGGGCAGTAGAGGGAAGACCAGGCAATGTTGCATCGTATGGTCCTCCTCTCCACATTCACAGATGGTTGGGTCAGTTTTGTAGCCCCATCTATTCATAGCAACTTTTGATCGCCCCATTCCCGTTCTCAGGCGGTTTAGTGTTTTCCACTGGAGCCAGGGTGCCTCTCAACCGGGAAGGAGTTCCTCAGAAGTAGAGATCTCCATGTAATTATGATGGAGGGGGGGGGGGGGGACACATCTTCTAGCCGTCTGATCAACACCTGTAGCCTGGTTTCTTCCTGAGTTGTTGTTAGGGGTTCGACATGGCTGAGGAAGCTTCTCATTGACTTCAGTCGTTGGACCGTTGGTTCACGTCCATGAAGGAGACGGCATTCATCACTGATAGCCTTTGTGATCTATATGATTCTTCAAGCCGATCCGGTTTGGGCAGTAAGGGGCAGACCAGACAGTATTGCATCGTATGGTCATCCTCTCCACATTCACAGATGGTATGATCAGTTTTGTAGCTCCATCTACGCATAGCCACTTTTGAACAGGTAAAAGCGTTCACGTCACGATCCGTCAAGTACTACTTCTACCAAACACTTTGAAGCAAGCCAAAAAGACGAGCGATGTCCGTACGCTTAACAAATGTCAGTCAGAAATGGGAGAGAGAAAAAAAAAAAAAAAAAAAAAAAAAAAAAAATCGCTGAATGAGAAACTAATTTTTAAATGTTCATAATCACATGAATGTCAACCATTGGGGCTTCCTAGCTCCTCAGATCTCCATCTTTTAGACTATGCACAAAGCATAGTTAAGAAAAGGGTTGGTGAGCACCCACATAACTAGATAATCTCTAAAAGTCACCATAGTTAGAGTAATGCCCAATGTATGCGATTCATACCTCATATAAAAGTTGGTATCAAAACCAAAGGAGAGTTTAATGAATAAAACAATATATTAATTCTTATCTTCAAAAGCAGAGAAAACAAAGGCAATATTAGCAGAAATACAATCTTTCCCAGTTTAGAAAGCCGATTTCTGTTTATCAGCGGAACATTCACATCACTGGAAAACATCACTGTATAGAAAAGTAGAACAGCTTACCTGATCCGTAATAGTGACGTCTACGTATTCACAAAAGGCGTATCCTTTAGACAAACCCGTGGCGCTGTCTTTGACCAAATTAAACGCTTTTAATGGGCCAAACGAGGTGAGCAATTCTTTAACCTGAAAAATTAGACAACTATATGAATAAACAAATCAATCGTAACAAGCAGCTAACTCCCTCGCGCACACGTATTTACGGTTTTTTAATTAAAAAAAAAAAAAGAAAAAAGGTAAGCCAACCCATAAAAAAAATTTGCATTAATCAAGTTAAAAGATTTACTTATGATTGAAGATTTCTACAACTAAAACTTTTTTTTGGCCCCGTAGTAAAAAAAAAATAAAATGAACTTGTTGAATTAGGTAGCGAAATGGAAATATTTTAATGTCTAGATTAAAAAAAAAAATTTTTTTTTTTTACAGAAAGTTTTTCATCTTGAGTTAAAAAAAAAAGTTTTTATCTTTTTTATAATTAACAGCATTGACTAAATTACTTAAATATTTAATAAGGAAATCTAAAAAAATTAATTTTTTAAAAAATATTTTATTTATTTATACAAGGGAGTTAACTGCTCTGGAAAAAGAAAAAAAAATTTTTTTTTTTTGGTGTTGCTCAGGGAAAAGATTGTCTATGTTGCTATGATTGAAACGGAGTTGTGGGACGATAGATGTAAAACATTTGATATCAAGTTTCAAGACTTCAACATAACACAACACAGATACAATGTTTTTTTTTCTTTCCACTTTGCCATTGTCAACATCACCAGAATCACTCGAGAGAAAAAAAAAGAGGTGCATTTCAGATGGGTAGTTTTTTTTTCTTTTAATATACAGGAGACAAACATGAATGTGAGTACTGAGCCATTCAGATGCACACGCATACAGACAGACATCGTTGCCCCGTTTTTAAGGTTCGAAATTTGACAAGAAGCCAATCAAACCTTTCCTCCCAAATTCAGATTGCTACAGATGACGAGGAAGGGGAAAGATTAGTTTGTTTTTTATTCATATATAAATTACTATTAGATCAACAATTGAAATTTTAATTCTTAATGAAAAATAAAAGGCATTCTCTCAGCTTCCGAGAGAAATATATGGTAACACTGCGAAAATGGATTTAAATTAATGAACTGGTTTTATAGGTTCTAAATCATCAAACCGATTTTATATTATAGAAAAAAAAAAATCTTATATTCTCTAAAACTGAAGTCTACACAAAATATGAACAGGATCCATAAAAATTAAAATTGATTTTAAAAAAAAAATTGTGGAATAAAACTTACCTATGAATTTAATTCTTATTTGTCATATTCAAAAATTGATTTACCAATTTACTTATATAAAACAAAATGACTTTATATTCCCACCCACCCCAAAATATAAACCTGATTTATGTCTAGAAAAAGTAATGGAAAAGTAGACATAACACAAAATATAGAAAAACAGCTTCAAATCAAAAACCGACCACTAGACTAATATTTTGTTTCTTTGATTGAAGTAAAAATTATTTGTTTTTAACTTTCTGCTAAAGAAACAAAATATTAGTAGTCTACTCATGGGTTTCCGATTTGAATCAGTTTTCTATTTATTTGAATCAGTATTCTATTTATTTGAATCAGTATTCTATTTATTTGAATCAGTATTCTATTTATTTGAATCAGTATTCTATTTATTTGAATCAGTTTTCTATTTATTTGAATCAGTATTCTATATTTCGTGCTGTCCGCCTTTCTATTTATTTTTTCTACACATTCTATCAAAATTCATCCTTATACTATAATAAATAAAGTTTATATAAAAATATTTTAAAACTACCAAATAGAAATTAAAATACAACCAGCTACACAAACCATAAAAAAAAAAAGAATTGAAATATGCGAAAATATTTAAAGTAAAAATTCTAATTCAGCTAAAGCGGCCTTAAAGTGGTGCGATTGTTGCCCTGTGATTGAGAAAAAAAAGAAAAAGATTTGAAATGATTATGGTAAGCAATCTGAACGTTCGTAAGGTCACCAAAATTGTTGGGGGGGAGGGTGCCCACCGGGCATTCAATCCAGCTGCTGCTCATTCATTCAGTCATATGGTATACTCACAAAGCCCACACCAACGTCCTTGAACAACACTATAATTACTGCCCTTCCACTCAATCTTGAAACTGACCACTTGCCTGTGTCTTGGGTGAGCACATTAACAAGGTTTTTGTGGTTTGGTCAGTTAATCGACAATATGAAATTCAGCGGTAGGTATTCAACCTCTTCCCCTAATCTAGGGACAAAAGGGGGAAGAAACAAGAAAAGAATAATGAGTCGATGTATCAAAAACACACATAAAACATGGCGCAATTTACTTAAGCTTTTTAGGTCTACAATTGATATCTGAAATAAGACTTCTTAAAAGCTAAAGAAAATTGAGTTTTCTAGAACTAGACTTTTAGAATAATCATAATAATAATCATCATAATAATAATGGTAATAATCAATTTGCATAGGAAAATAGAGAACTTCCTGTAAAAGAAAGCTGAAATGGAATTGGCAAGAAATCCTGAAAGAGAACCAAGCCTGAAAGAGAGACCTTGCCATCCAATGCTGAAATATGATAGAATTTCCGTTATGCTCGGTTGGGTTTTGCCAAATATACAGAAAGGAGATTGGAACTTTATTTGGTTAGAGCTAAATTTTCTTTCTTTTAAATAGTAAAAAGGAAATTAATTTTTAATTTGACAGCTTTAAAAAGACTAAAATATTTTAGATGCTTTTAATGACTAGTTAGAAATGTTGATATCCGCCACCGTTATGCCGATCTCACTGATACGGACATATATTGCGTGTAAACGACAACACCATTGGGAATATGCGATTCAACATGGCGGCCCCTGGGAAAAGGCCGATAGGATGGCTGAAATGAAAGGTGGTTTGGTTGGATACCCTACACCGAAATCTCATGACAGCAGGATTTAATCCTGACCAAGTCTTTGACTGTGTACGGTGGAGGGAAAAGAAACCAAGTGCGGATCCTGCTCTGCAGGATAGACGCAGAATAAAATGGTGATTTTAATGACTTAGCGTCGGTTATTTTTGGATTTTTTTGTTTTTATTTCCTAAATCTATTCTTTTATTAGAGAAAAAAAAAAATTTGTATAAAGTGTTATTGTTGCTGAAATGTAAGAGTCGTACTAAAAATTTCGAAAAAGGGAAGGGATGGGGAAACCTAAAAAAAAAGAGGTTTTGTTCCTAAAAAAAGTTGTTTTGTTTCTTTTGTCCTTGATGGGAAGAAACTGTTCACCCTTCTTGTATCCGTATGATTCGACGAAGAGGAAACAGCAAACAAAAATAATAAAAAAAACCTTGCGAGTAAAATAAAACAAGAGACACACACGGATCTCCAGCACACTCTGGGCAGAGACAACCAAATGCAGCAACAAAAAAAGATTTCTGGAATAATGATGAAGAGGGAAAAAAATAGAAGAAGGAACAACGAGAGATAAAAAAAAAAAAGAAAAAAAAAAAAAAAGAATGCTGTAATGAAGGACTCCAACCTGATACTCGCTTGCGTTGCAGAGTTAAAAAAGGTTGGTGCACCATTTAGAAAGCAGATGGTTGAAGAAAGACGGGGAAAAAAAAAAAAAAATTACCAATTACTAACAAGAGAAAAAAAAATCTTTAAAAAGTAGGAAGGGGAGAGAGAAAAAAAAACATGAACAAATGGAACATATACAGAAAGTTAACGAGAAAAAAAATCCTAATTAATGCTCTGCACAAATATAAATCTTTTAAATTTAATTAATTTGCATGTAAATAAAAAATAAATTCTATAAAAAAAATTAAAACAAATTGAAATAAAAAAAAATTTACCCTTCAAAAGTTTTTAATTGGTAGGAAAAAAATTTTACCCCTTAAAAACTTTCATGTGGAAAACATTTAACCTCTTAAAGATTTTAATGGGTAAAAAAAAATTATAATGAAAAACCTGAAAATCAAGAATCTTAAAAATCGAAATTGATGAAAAGTATAATTATCAAGTGATGAAGATGTTATTTACCTGCCTCCCCACAAGGACTGGGTGTGACACAAAGTCAGGCTTAATGTGGGGTACGAATATTAGAAAAACAAAAATAATTTTGAAATATGAGAAAACAAAACAAAAAAAACAATTATTAAAATGATCAGCCTGTTAAAATCAGAGTTAATTAAATTTGGATGCAACACGTGAAACGATTCGTTTAAAAGATTCTAACTATGCACACAACTTTCGACCAATTTAGAAAAAAAAAAAAGAAAACTTGGATTTTTTTTTCTTCTTCAAAACATTTGTGCAGAGCATAACAGAAAAACTATATATATATATTTAAACCCTGTTAAAAAATAAATAAATAAAAAGGAGAGATATATATAATGCAGTGTTCCATTTCTGTTGCAGAAGAGCATTCTGAGAGAGTTCCGTAGATGACAGGACGATAACCAGCTCTGCAGAAAAACGAAAAAATACCTGGTCTTCGTTTAAGTAGTTGGGCAATCCACCGATAAAAATTTTGTGTGGAGAATCTTGTACAACTGTCGACACAACTCCTGAAGAGAGGAAGAGAAAAAAAGAAACAAACAAAAATATTAGCTCTATATTTAGAGATTGCAAGTTAATCTTAAAACTGAATACAACTTTGGATTGAGATTTGTTTTATGGCACATCAACACTTTTGTGGTCATAAAATGTATTTATAAAATCCTCATTTGATAAAAGTTTTGGAAACAAAATGTAGCAACATAGGACGAGGATGTGTGTGTGTGTGTATATATATATATATATATATAAAAAAAAAAAAAAATTTAAAAAACGGTATTTTCCACATACAGTTAGATTAAGCAAAAAAGTGGAAAATTCATTAGAAATTAAAAGATTAGAATTAGGCCTTCATGCAAGGATATGAGGTCACAGACAAGAAATGCGAAGGGACACAAAATGAAGATAAAATCTTCATTTGCAGGTGAGCTGCTTGGGTTCTGACACCTTTAAGTTATGTCTTCGTTTGAATCCATATATCCTCCTTTCAGCTTATGGATTATATAATAGGTGAAACTAGACTCTCAAGCCTTGGTTGAGAAACTATTCTAGAAGGATAACTTTGCTTATCTCAGCATCTTTACAAGTCATCTTGAACATTTTGCTACTGAACTTAAGCAATGCTCATTCAGGAAAGGTGCGATGGTGATTGTGCACCCTTGCTTCACTATAGACTCCCCCTGCCGGCACCCTTACAGCGGGTAGCCATTGTCTCCTGAGACTGAAAAGAGAGCTGCTTTAATTTTAATATATACAAAATATAGTAGTAGTATGAAAATATCTTATAGCAAGTATCTCTACTTGCATATTGAGCACTGTTGAAGTTAATACTGAATATATACATATACACACGCACATATATACCTGATAATGTGTATTTACATGAAATCGAAATATAGATAGAAAGATTTTACCAGTAAAATATTAAACTGTACAATCGATGATTTAGATTCAGATTTGACTACACAAATAATGTATATTGTAGCGTTTTAAAAGGTGCCGTATTAAAAAATATCAAAGGATCAATAATTTTGAGGACCCAAGTGGGGAGTAATATATGCAACAAATACATGTCTTATGTATGACATTTAAAATGTCTATTCAAGCTTTTACTGAAAAAAAACAAAAAAACTTTGACCTTTAAATTGGAAACATCTTTTGCGGATATGCAAATGGTAAACACAAAAACAATCTGAGCTGATGACACACTGAGTTTAATTCACAAGTTTGTAAATACATTTTCATGGTTTTATTGATCTATTAGACCCCCCCCCCCATCCCATTCTTAGAAATACAGATTGTTGTGTATTTATTTATTTTTAAATCAAAAATGACCACGCTTTCCGATATTTTGCAAATACAGGATTACTTTGAATCCAGTTATGCTGTCTTACAAATATCGGATTTCAGATTTGAAAACTACCAAAAGATTGATAAATAATGGCAAACTTAATTTCACACATGTATAATAACGTTTAAAAAAGGATGAAAATTGAAAAGTTAATATACTGTGAATAAACGGTCACCACTTGTAAAGGCCAAATGCAACTCAAGGTTAATAAGATGGAATGATTGTCAGAACAAAGTCCGAATATTTGTGACAACGGTTCTAGATAGAAATTTGTTGACATTGGCTTTAAAGACGACCAAGTTGTAACCAGCAGGGAAGCAGTCTTGCGGCAATGTGTTCCATAGACAGGAAGCACATCCAGAAAAAGCTGTCTTTGGAAATTTCGCCTGACGCTTGGCACACTGAGAAAGAAAAGTTTCTATGTTGTGCTATTAAGAGTTCTTGCTGTGAATGTCTTACAAGAAACCAGAGATTTGAGCTCAGTCGAGCACCTAACATAGAAATAATGATAGAGCAGAGAGAGACTACTAGCATTGTCTCTTCTGTGGAAAAAGGGCTTTAAGGAACAGAAAAGATCATCCCAACTAGACTTTTTAGTCAATTTTGAACTGTCACGACAACAAAGAGTGTTCTGAGCGGCATCTCCCCAGGTGGAGCAGTAGTACTCAATCTTGATGCATATCCGACTCATCGTATAAGGAGTCAGGTACTCTTTGGAGCGGTAGAACGAACCAACTATTTTTCTCGTGGTTTTAGCAACAGCTTGGCTGTAAACCTTCCATTTTAGGTCTGGAGTGAAAGTCAGTCCTAGGAGCTAATCAAAGTAAGGGACTTCCTCAAAGAGAGGGGCATGGATTACAATTGGGGCAAAACAAGGATCCAGGAGTTACAATGGAAAGAAAGATGCTAGCAACTTGGGTTCAATGAGTTGTGTTCTGCATTAATATTAACAAGAGTTCTTGCTGTGAATGTCTTACAAGAAGGAACCAGTTGAGAAATCAGTTGAGCACTTTCCATGGAAATAACGATAGAGTAGAGAGAGACTAGCAACATCTCTTCAGTGAGACAGGGCCTCCTCCATTAAATTTCAAAGTCGATTCTGAATTCTCGTTAGGCAATGAAGAGTGCTCTGAGCGGCACCTCCCCAGATGGGGCAACAGTACTCACTTTTGGGTAGAGGATTGCATCAGGAGTCAAGTACGATTTTTCCAGTAGTCCTAGCAACAGATTGAATGTAAAAAGCCTTCCATTTTAGGTCTGGAGCGAAAGTCAGTCCTAGGAGCTTATCTAAGTAAGGAGCTTCCTCAAAGAGAGAGCCATTCATTTCGACTGGGGGCAAAACAAGGATCAAGGTGTTTGTGACGGAAGGGGCAAAACGTGGTTATAAAAGTGTTAAAAGTAGCAAGCCACCCCCCCCCCCACGTGCTCCAGAATCAGCAAGAGCTTGATACCAGTGCTCTTCGATGTGCTACCATAGACAGTTGTCTGCAGAGATGTCAACAAATCTCAGAACGCGATTAGGAAGAGGGTTATTGTCAACATACACTAAAAACTCTTTGTGTTTCGAGTCTTCATTTGTAACCAAACCTGCTGTAAGAAAATAATTATTAAGATGCAAAAAAAAGAAAAAAAAAAGTGTTTCTTTTCAGTCTTATGTAATGTGGCATCTTTAACAAAGAAAATGGGTTCGTAACAGATAATTCTACGAAGCAACTTCATACAAAACCAGTTTAGGAAATTTACAGACTTTCGTATATAACCTTTGTAAAGAACTAAGAGGTCACAATGTTATATAACTAAGTATTTTCAGATAAGGTAATCTTTCATAATTTTCTTATCAACTCTGAAAATAGCACAAATATCCTACCTGGAACGGCAACTGAAGGGGTTTCTGCCATCCCTGGGAGTGGTTGGTAATCTCGTGGCCGGCGTATTTTCAACGACTGTCCTTGGAAGTTGATACCATCAAAAGCCATGGCTTGGGTTGTTTCATCTACGGAACGGAACTGAAAGAGAATTTATTAAAAGAAAAAAATTAATTACAAGAGAAATAATATTGAATTTTTTTACAAATTTATTGTGAAAATAAAAATCAACAAAACTTTTTTTAGACAAAATAAGAAACAAATATATTACACTGATCCATTTTCAGTGAAAAAGTAAACTATAAGATTAATAATTCAATAAATAATTAATAAATTCCTTATTAGTCACTTGGACATTATTTAGTTCAATATCGAGAAATCCCGATTCCTTATAATTGTATTACAAGAGTAGAATTTGCATCTTTTTTTCAGTTGCTCGTTAAGAGCAGATAACTCTTTATATACAATATAACCAATTCCCTTTTTTATTTTTTAAAGTGAGTGTTCATTTTGGACTATTTACAGATTCAAACCACCACTATCCCTAAAGTCGTTAGTAGTCGACCTTCACAAGATAGGGATATTTTTTTTTTTTCATGTTTATTCCAGAGCTGTGGAATTGGAATCAGAGCAAATTAACTGCTTTAGGAGTTAGAGCCATACCATTTAAAATTTCAGGACTCAAGACATTTAGGCTAACAGCTTAACCGCTTTATTTTTATTATCTTTTTTTTTGGGGGGGGGGGGGTATCTTTTTTTATACTGAAAGTATCGACTATGTTTTAAGACAGAATGTCATTCAGTGATGAAACAAGTCTTCTATTTCCGTCCACCCATGAATCGTTTGAAGTATGGCAAAATTAAAATTTTCAGCGAGACAGGAAGTACGGCATTAATGGAGAGAGAAAATAGGAAAGAGAAGAAAAAATAAAACGAGAGCGGGGAAGAAAGAGAAATAAAATTGAGCCAAATGGGGGGAAAAAATAAGAACGTGATCAAGCCTTTTCTTATATAAAAAAAAAGGTGGAATTTTTTTTTATGCCAGTCGCTCCAGACAAGGCATGAAGCCACTTGATGTAAAGAGCTAAAAAATACTTCACGGTCAAAAACTAACCAACGATAAATGTTAGATAGATAGATTCTGACCCAGAAAACAGCAATTCTTCCCCCTTGTCAGAAACATCGCTCATGGAATGTGAGGACTAAAGGACAAAATAAGGGAAGCAAGAGTTACGAGGCTTCCACGCAAAAGCAGAGAAATCACATTCCTGCTACTCCAATGTTCTTTTTGCACCAAGTTCATAACACGATAATCTAGTTTGTTTGTTTAGTATTTTTTATTTGCTTTATACTTTTTGTACCATTCAATTTTAGGGGTGAGTCTGAAGGATGTAGTTACATTCTGCATCAGTACCAGCTCACCCAAGTTTGGGTCAAGAATTTACTGTAATACTTATTCATTTGGGGGTCATCAGTGACAAAATTAACGAGTTCAGAAACTAATGTTCTTTCATTCAAGAAATCGAAGGAAGTAATTCTAGTTTTTAAATTATTTCCCCAAAAACCAATTAAAAATTATAGAAATTAAACAATAAATAAAAATGGTAATAGAGGGGAGTTCTTATTCATTCCCAGAAAATGCTGGGTAGCCCTGCTGGTTTATGCTAAAGGTTAATTGTTTAATATAACTGAACGATACGGAAGATGAACAAAAATAGGATTTTTTTTTTTTTTCAATTTGCCAATGTAATATTTACCTCTAAAAATGCAAAATTTTTATCCAAATTTATTTGCACGGCAATAACTGGATTTCCTTCGGCTTGCGCCAATCCAGTAACTTTCATTTGGTGATTAAAAAAGTCCATCATTGCTTCCTGTGAAAAAAAAAAAAAAAAAAAATTTAAATACGTACAAAAGAAGAAAAAAAAACCCACATCACCCAAAGAAGTCAATGTTTGTTTGTTTTTTTTTTTGGGGGGGGGGGGGGGGTCGAACCTATAAAATTATCTGATGAGATTTTTAAAAAAATTATCAAACTGATTCTGACTCGATAATTTTTTTTATTTGTTATTGTTGTACAATGTTATTGGCATTATTATAGTTAGTTATTTTACCACAGTTTATGATTTTAAAAAGTCATGTAGTCGCACTTTGAAAATTGCTATGGAAACAATTTTTTTTAATTATGACTGCATAATCAAAATCAGCAAGATGAATAGAAAAGTTGTCTCCCTTACAACTAAAATTTTATTTCTTTTTCTGCATAAGTTTATAAACGTACTTCATTATCATACTGACACACTGGTTTTCGTTAGATTACCAAAGTTAAGCAACGCTGAGCCGGTTCAGTACTAGATGGGTGACCATTTGGGAAAAACCAAAAACTGTACGTAGGAGGACGGCGACACTTATCTGAAAAAGCTATGGTCGTCATCTCCTCTGACCGGGATATACACACAACTAGGAACTGTATGTGAATTTAATGTTCCCTAGAAACTTCCTCCTTTGGATGAAACCGGCTCGACCTGGCCAGGGTGAATGTCGTACCAGGTCCAAGTTTTAAAAAGGTGTAAACAAATAAAAAGTAAAATGACTTCAATGCATGTAGGTACAGTTCAGTTTCAGATCAAAAATGAATTGCTTTTCTTTTTTCTTAACGAAATAATAGTTCTTTTTAGATGACTGCAGAACATGTGAGGTCAACAAATATTGTTAATAAACTTCTGAGGATTATTTTTTTTAATTTCGTTCATCTGTTAACGGAAAATTAAATGTGGTTTATTTAATTCCAAAAACAATTCATTGTTAACAATTGAAAATAAGTTGCTATTCTACACAGCTCAGAAATTGAGTGACCTTCATCACAACTACCACCACCACCACCTCCAAGTATTAGTGCCGCAATGATCACAATATTTCCAATAATATTTTTAATTTGTGCCTGGCTGATCTCCGAAGTTCTCAGAATTGGGCCATCGACCCTGCCTGGAGCGTGATTGTTCATCAGAGAGCAAAACGGAAGATCTGATGGTTCTGCCATAACTCGGATACCCAGACACATGACCTGATAGCTCTGAAGCTTCTAACTACTCAGTAAAAAAGACAAAGCAGTCTGCTTAAGTTGTGGCTCTTTACATGGTTAAAACAAACCCTTGAATTTGTGTTGACCCTAACATCTACAACCGTCACCGATAGGATCGAGCAGGTTCCAATTGCGGCTGAAGAGACCCAAAATCCCCAGGCCTGCTATGCAGCGATGCGAGACAGTATCAGTTAAACCCATCCTGCTGGGATTCATTAGGCTTATCATACACATCCATTTTTTAAATTCAGGATTTACTGAATGAACATAGAAATTGCTTCGGAATTTCTGAGATGAGGATTGATAATTTAGATTTTTTTGAGCCACTACTCTCATTTAATGCTCAAACACACCACCTATTAAAAATTATGCATTGTATACAATTAATTGAACATAAGTTGCTATTTCAACCATACCTGGCCGAAAGTGGGGGTTGATACCTTTCCCAATAGTATTAATGCATAAATGATTGCAATGAAACTGATAAGATTATAAGTTGTTTTTTTTTTAATAATCCATGTTCATGATGATCAGTATCGCTAAGCCTATACAATTTTTGGACATACCATCCTGCGTCACTAAACATGGGTATCAGATTGGTGAGAGCCAGTTCAATCCAGCCTGTCAGTATCCATTAGGCTGATCACACATTTTTCTTTTAAAATTCACGATTCACAGAATCTATTTCCAAGTTTAAAATTTCTTCTTCAATGTAGAAAAACTAGGAAAATACAGAAATACTTACTTCCGTGACACCAAAGGGAATATTCCCAACGTATAATCGTCGAGCCTGCCGACTTATAGCACTTCCAGCAAACGGAACAGAAGTGTCTAACGTTAATGCAGCATTGGGAACGGTTATAGTTTGTGGAATTTGACCTGCTGCTGCAAACAAAACAAAATTTAAAAAATTAAACAAGGAACGGATGCAATTAAAAACAAAACAATATGAAAATAACCAAATATCCAGGATAGAAGAAAAGAAAAAAAGAAAAGAGAAAAAAAGAAAAGAAAAAAAAGAAAAAAGATCAACTTGCCTTGCATAGCTTTATATTGCATTGGGGTGATATGTTCAAAACCTGGCGGAGGAACATCCCAGTATTTATATGGCTTTCTTCTCCGCCGGGAAACGGCCATACGTGGCTCTCTTGGAGAACGGCTGGAAAGGATTTTACAAAGTTTAGTTTGTTTTTGTTACATGACAGAAATATTATTCAACACATAAATTAAACTCATCCCATTCTAATATAGTTCTCTGCTACAAAAACCACATGCATTTCAACTTGTTACAAATAGTTCTGCACTCACGCTGTATTTAAAAGATTTATAGAACTCAGAGACTTGCGTAATTGGTCGGTTCGGTAAGCAACCAGGTAACAAGTATTTATTGGAAACCAGTTGTGTAAAAATAACATACACAAAATGAACAGTTATGTTGTCCTTAGTTGGAAAAAAAAAAGAAAAAGAAATTGAATAATTTGATTGGTGCTAATTCTGGGTTGATGAACTTTGGAGTTTTCTTTGTACTTCTGTTCCTTAAAGGAGGTTGATCTGGAGAGGTTCTCTTCTTAGTCCAAACTTCCTCGTCTTCAATTGGTCGCTAATTTCTCTCTGCTTGAACACCTAAAGAGTTAGTTCTTTCATACAGATTTTTTTCTTTTTTACTCGAAGTAACTACTTCTCATTGGCTAACCAACCACAGATCATTTTTCTACTTTTTTATGATTGGTCAGTCAATCAAAGCCTTCATTTCACACATGTAGGAGAAGCATCCAATCAAAATACTGTGTCACATCGAAATCAACTTAACGCAAATTTAATGGAAATTACTTTAAGGCTACGAATATAAGAGAAAAATTTATTTTAATAAACTTCTCAGTTTAATGATATTGCATGGTACATTTAACAAATGTTACTCAACATTAGAACATGTTTTATCCTATTAAAACGAATTTTTAAAAATAAATAAAAAATCAGCAAAAATAACGTTTTTTTTATTAAAATAAAATAAGAAACGTAAAATTTGAAAGTCTTTGAAAATTCCATCCATCTCAAACACAAAATCATCATCGTATGTATCATATCAAGTTGGTAGAATGTTTTAGAAGGTAAACATACGCCTAAGATCCGATAACTGGATAAAGATAATATAATCAGTTAGCGTTTAGCTCTTAGAGAGACTCCACATAGCGTAACTTATGGATAGAGAGCGTTTATATCGATAAGTAAATAATGTTAAAAGTTAAACTGTCACTGTTCCCATCCTTCAAGCTGATACTACAATGCCAAACCATACAAGATATATTTTCTTATTTAGTTAAAGATTTATAAAAATTTTTTTTTTTTTTTTACTAATCTTATAGAATTTTTCATCAAGCTTTTATTTCATATAAAAATCAAAAACATTTAAAACAGATCATTGACATTTTGTAAATTTATAAGGAGAAATTAAGCTGAAAAACGGCAACAACAGCCAGTTAACAGAAAGTAACATCACATTCTGCAAAGGCACGGCCTTCTTGATAGACCGCATCTGGAAGTGCTCGCTCTGCAACAGTCTTAAGAGGGACTGTCGTAGGGACGCAGTAGAATCTGCCTTGCTCTACGGCTCGACAGTTTGGACCCCGACAAAACAAGAAGCATCACTTGACGAAACATGCACAAGGATGTTACGAGCATCACTTGACGAAACATGCACAAGGATGTTACGAGCATCACTTGACGAAACATGCACAAGGATGTTACGAGTTTCATTGGACATCAACTGGAGAAAACCGCAACTCAGGGACACCTTCCTCCAAGGTGTCTCGCAAAGAGAGATAAATGTTTTTTTGCTTACTAGTCACTGCTGAAAACTAATTCAGAACTTGTGAGCGACACTATGGAATCCAATACACAGCAAAAGATTGGTTCGAAGACCATATCACACCAATATCGACATACATGGAGAAGACTCTGGACGCCACCTGGAGAAAATGCTAACAGTGACGTATGACAAATGGAAAGAACAAATTAGGAGAATCAAAGAATTCTCGACCGGATTGATAGTAATCGTATAAAATCAATCAACAGACATTAAAAAAAATTTAAAAAACAAAAATAAAAAAAAATTAGCTTTACCTTCTAGATCTTCTTTTTCTCCGTTCTGGAGATCGAGACCGCGACCGCCTCCTTTCTTTACTCCGTGCTCTATTTCGTGGACTGCGCGATCTCGATCGTCTTGGCCTCGCCCCAGGCGCTTGTCCTGGTGGCGGAGGTCCCGGTGGAACTGCACCTGCAGGTGGAGATCTGCCACGTCTCCGCTCATCTGAAAGTAAACAAAGATAAATAAATCTGATAAGAAAGTTACCTTTTTCATTTCGTATACAAGCATGGGTGGGGAGTCAAACCCGAAAGTTTTAAAAGTGTGATGCAAACGTAAAATCTTATAGTAATTTCTATAGCAATAAAATTGAGACAACTTCTTGTGTTTCTCGCTTCTATGTGACTTACAATTTTTAAATCTATTTATAAAGTTGGGCCATTTTAAAAGCTGACAGTGAGATTAAAATGCTAAATTGATATTCAAAATAGAACAAGAGCTTTCTAATAAACTGATCATGTGTATGCGATCAACACCTCAGGTAAACTAATTTGCATATAGCTTTGCAATAAGACATCTTATTAATTCACTATTTGTGCTTATTGTTTTCTAATTCAACGATTGTTTTAATTTTATTATAACACAGTTTTATTTACACATTTTTTTTATATTATGGATAGAAACTTGACATTTTGAGTGAAAGAAGCATTTCCAGTCTTTTCCGGTGAATTTACTTTCGAGGGTTACGATCAGGTTTTACATTCAAATTACCCCGCCCCCTCCAAAACACAAACACTGTGGTCTAGTAAACATCAGTATCTCCCTCACTGTAATTTCATTAGAAAATTAAATTCCACCATAATGTATTTCAGTTCATTCGGAAACGAGTAATTCTTTTGTTAAATTGTAAATTAGGGTATCTTTTACAATAATCCGCAGAGTGAAAACGCTCAAAAAACAAATATGCAACAAATAAAAGTAACTGTAGCCGATAAAAGTTATTTTCCAACTTATCTGTGACATTTGTTTCTTTTTAAACCGTTCCAACTGCTATTTATTAGAAATCAAATTTTTTGTCACACGAACATTGGACAAGACAAGGGGGGTATCGTAACGAGGTAAGGTCGAGACGCCATTTTTTTTAGTAAAATTCTGTGCCCCCCCCCCCCAAAAACACAATAAATTTTTATTACATCTAATAAAAACCCATTTATACTACGTAAAAATACAAACAAATGTCATAGGTAAGTAGGAAAATATCTATTCTCGACGTAGCTCACCTTCACTTGTTGCATATTTATTTTTTTTACCTCGTTCTTGTTCGTTTTTTGGACCCCGTTAGTGACTCTGCGGATTATTGTAAAAGATACTCGGAAATTAAAACCACAGCCCAATACACAGCGTGGCCAAGTAAACAAGTCAGTGACTATCCCACCTTACGGCCAATAACTTTTTACAAATATTTTATTAGCATACATGTTCTATCCGCTCGAACATACAAGATATCTCCACTCAAAGGTTGGTTCAAAGTCACCCTTTTATTGCATCGAAAGAGAAACTTAATTCAGCGCAGTAGATGTGAAAAGTATGGACGTACGATTAGATCAAGCCCTACAAATTATCAATCAGTTCATTTATTGAATTTTGTTATATGTAATTGTGAATCCTTGAATAATAATGTCTTTAAAATGAATGTTTTTCTCCAAGTTCATTTGAGCCACAAAGTGAAGACTCTTAAATATTTTGATTCTAAATTAGCTAAAAAGCGGTTAATACATTCTAACAAGTACATGATTATATATCGGACATTTTACTTTGCTTTTTCGCATGTGAAATTGACCTAAATTGCATATAATCGTCAAAAATTAAAAACGGACTCTCTGGAGACAAAATTTGTATCAATGTATTTAAGTTGAAAGGCAAATCCAAGCAATAAATTTCCTGTGAATTCTTATACACTAAATGCTTTAGTTTCAAACACAAAAAACTCAAATATGGTATTTGACGGCAAAAAAATATTTTTTAACTCAAAACTTTGCTTTGAACCAGCGGAATTTCACACTTGAGTTATAAATTTCAACAGATCAACCCTCTAACCGAATCTGAGGCTATCAAGTCTAAGTTTTGAGGTTGTTTTTTTAAGTCTTTCGAATTGTTTATAAGATTTCTTTTGAGTGCTTACTTGACTTATGAGGACCTGTAGTTCCGAAGTTATCTTCATTTGAAAATTAGTTCATTTTTCAGATTTATAAATTTTCCTAAATTTACACTCAACTTTTACAAAATCTTAGTTTTCGCAATTGGGTGAACTTTAAAATTACTTCCACTATTGAACTAATTCTGCTTTTGTTTAATCAGAAATTTAATCCACAAGACAAAAAAAAAAACTAAGTATGAAATCAAATTATAAAAGTTTTTAAAAAAGGGGGGGGGGGGGTCCACCCCTGGGCACACTGTATAAACTCAACTGGACGTCCAAACAACAAAATTACTGATAATTTCTGTTTTGAAAATATTTCAACCATTTTAACTTTAGCAGACCATACACAAAAAGTATCTGCTTTAGAAGAAGAGGAAAAGGTTTACCCCCCCCCCTCTTTTTGGTAAACCTAAAAAATCCACATCTTTTTACCTCATATCAACTATCGATGTGATAACATCAATACTGCAATAGATTATGGAAGAATTCAAAGGAATATGTGAAAAATAAATGTATTCAATATTAATGATCCAGGTTTCGAAGAATGGGATTAAACTTTCACTAGCAAGACTACCCGACATTGCTCAGGGTCATGAATGTTTCTGTGCATATGCGAACAGAAATTTGGTGTCTATTAAAATGTATTTGATGCTATCTAGTGATATTTATTTACTCCTCGCGGAGTTAGGCACAAGGCCAGTTTTATCTTACTCCCACAAGTAAGATGTGACCACAGCTTGGGTCGAGTAAGTGGGGTTAAAAGCCAGCGCTCGAGAGGTGAGCACTCTGGCCATTTAAAAATTGCCTGGGCAGCCCCGTCGGCATTCCCCGGTAGGGGCGCCTTAGACAGTAAGCAATAAACTTACTCCTCCCCAAAGAGGGGAGGCGAAGCCTGGGAGGGTGGACCTCCTAGAACTGCACAGGACAGGCGTGCAGTATCCATCGGAACAGATACTACACTTTGATCTTAGCCAAAAGGACGAGGACAATATCCATAAATGTTTCATTTTTTTTCTACATTCATCAGTATGGAATTATGCCAGTCAGACGATTCGAACTCCGGATCCAACTATCATGAACCTTGGCTTCATAACCATTCGGCTAACGTGACAATCACGCTTTGAAATGCAAGAGAAATACGCCTTGTATCTTGAATGTAAACACAAGTACTGAGATTCTAAAGCGAGAGAACTTTATTATCTCTCGAACGGGCTCAACTTTATTGGAACTTAATAATTAATAAATTAATATTTTTAATATCAATAGACATGTTTCGTGTTTTCTACACTTGTCAGTATGGAATTATCTTGCAACTGGTTAAATATGAAAGAAAGAAAAACTGTTTTGACCTAGTTTCAGTGTGTTTGAAACAACTACCAATAAGAATAAAATTCCTTTAATTCTTAGTGACACTGGTTTCAAAAACACTGAAATTAGGTTAAACAGTAGAGATAAACATAGTTTTAAAAGAAACTACATTTCCCCCATATTTAAAAATAAATACCAATAAACATTTGACATGTGGTTTATCAGTTAATTATGCAAGGAGGGGGGGGGGGCTTTGTAAAATTATGGTGGTTTTCCATCCCTTAAAGATTACCGATCGAATGTCGGTTCTTCGGTTAATAATCCTTAAAAATTAGAGTAAATGAAACGATTTTCAAATTATCTTAACTTGTCAATTGAACCTAACGGTCAGGCCGTCATTTTGAAGACTCAACTGTGATTAAAGCAGAGTTATCTTCTCTTTGAAGAAGTTTGGGAATCATGTCTGAACTCGCCCAAATCCATTTTACTGTCAATAATTTCAGTGACTAAAATAGGATTTAAGCAATTTGAATTATTACTTTTCCACACAAAAACAAACCTGCATAACAAAATGAGGATGCTATTTACTGCAATTACTGAGCATTGTTATCTTGAAGAAACGGCAGTTCTGTGTTCAAAATGCTTAACATATGTTTATACATAATAAAACATGTTAATTACAATATTCAAATTCTTTCTATTCAAGTTTTTTTTATACCAAAGGCAAGATATATTACTATTCTAGCTACCTGTAAGTTTATTTGTCTATTGTATTACAAATTTTCCCCCTCTCTGCAGGCAAAAGTGTAATTATCTCTCTTGACAACTTTGCTTATTTTTAATAATGAAAACGATTCTCTATTTTTAAATGATTGCGATTGATTGGTTCATTTGAGTAACGCGAGACAAATCCTGGCGGATAGTGGCGGATACAAAAAGTGTTGCCCCTTAGAAGATTAATAATAACTTTTAAAAGTTTGATAATTATGAGATGTAATAATCTCTTATATAAAGGGCAGTTGTCTGTATGTATATAACACCGGTGTCTAGTTATATATATTAACTGTAAAAATGATCCCCGAGTGTTTTACCAAATCTCATAGGACAGAACGGGTAACCATTTTTTAACATTATCAAAATTCAGAATTATTAGAACATTTTCGACAGGACTTTATTCCCGCCAGCAATCAAGGATTTATCTCACGTGACTCAAATTAACCAATCAATGGCAACCATTTGAAATTGAAGAAACATCGTCTGCTTTGAATATTTAAAAGATGAAAACTTGTTTATTTATCAAAATATAATAAACGATAAAGTGTAGTATCTGTTCTGATAGCAGAAAAGATAATTTATAGTAATCAGAACCGATACAATTTAATTTTATTTTGAAAAAGTAAAAATAAATAAATCTGATAAAAAATATATTGTAAAATTAGGAAATATTCAGAGCAGACGTAAAAATAAATATTCAAAGATGATTTTTCTTTCAATTTCAAATGGTTGCCATCGATTGGTTAATTTGAGTCACGTGAGAAAAATCCTTGATTGTGATTGGTGGTGGATATAACAACGCTGCCCGTATGTTTTAGACTCGTATTGCCATAAGGGACTTAGGGTTAGGGTGAATGAAAGGCATGTTTTATGGTTGTTACTTTTTTTTTTTCGTTTGAAAGTGACATTTTGGAAATAGAAAACAAAACGGTTACCCGTTCTGTCCTACGCTATCTGGTCAAGAACTGGGTGTTTATTTTACATTAAATTTATATAGTAAATCTCTATTCCAAAACGTAAAACCGGGCATATATAACAGCTAACAAAACGAAAAAAAGGGTAAAAAACAAAAAGGCAACAAATGTTATGAAAGGCAAGATAAGTTACTCTTGTGTTTTAACTTTTTTTGTTCAAAACAAATCTAGTGTCCACCTGTTCCGTTAGAAAAAAAATGGCTTAAAATTAGTTTCGATAATCGCTCAAAAAACGAAAATTAAGCAAAATACTGATAGAACATTAAATGTGTTTCGAAGACTATTTTGTTTATTTTTCGATTTTTCACCAATTATCAAGGATCCTCGTGCTGTGCTCATGAACAGCCATTTATTTTTCGGACATCAGGTTTGTTTTGAACAACAAAAATGCTTTAAAATAAGTAAAAACATAAATAAACTTATCCAGCTGAGTAGAAAATCTTGCCTTTGGTAACATTTATTTGTTGCTTATTTGTTTTTAACCCCTTTTTTGTTCTGTTAGCTATCATTATAAATTCTCCCTTTGAATTATAACCGCGCACAAAAAGGTACTTCTTAAGATTAGGACCCGAGCTAACTTTGACCCCAACCCTGGCCCTAACGACGAGGTCAAAGTAAACTCGGATCCTAATCTGAAGAAGCACCAAAAAAAGATAAAAAATAAAAAGAACGAAAATAATTTGAATAAAAAATAGAATCTCATTTTTAATTTGATATTGACAGCGTGGGGGCAAACGGTAAAATATGAACTCCTTTTTTTTTTATCCGGCAACCGGCGAACAGATGGTAACACGAGGCAAAAAAGACGAAAATAAAAGACATTGTTTTTAAATTGCTTGCAATTATTTTGTTAAAAACTGTATTCAATTGAAAAACAAACTCAGAATTTAAAATGAAAAAAGACATCTTGCAAAAATAAGGATTTCAAATAAAATTAACGAAACAACGGTTGCTTGTATTATTTTTACTAAAAATAATACGAATGACCCTCGCGTTTTACTAAAACAAAAATAGGAATATTTACCGGCTGCTCTGTTTTCGGCTATCTGCCTTTCAAATTCGAGGTACTCAGCATCCGTCATGTTGATATCACTTTAATAAAAGCTTTTTTAATATAAATATTGAGCAAAAAAAAAAGATATTAAATCGTAAAGAAATCTGTAACTAAAGAATATGGCCGCGAGATTTTCTTATCTTGTCTAAAGATTTTGACAGGAAGTGAATTGCATGATGGGAGTTTCTGTCACAAAGCGAACACTGTTAGATTTCTTTTTTTTTAAGAGATAAATTTTCTTTTAATATTTATTTCTGTTGATTTATATTTAAAAATGGTTAGATTTCTTTAATAGAAATTCAAAATGTATTTTGTTAAAATATAAATATTGAGCCAAAAAAATAGATAGCAAGTAATGCTCTAGTTAACACAATATGGCGGCGAGATTTCTAAAGATTTTGTCAGGAAGTGAATTGCATGATGGGAATTCCTGCCACAAAGACCCACACAATACGATAGAAAAACTGTTGGATTTTAAAAAATTTAAGAAAAGTATTTTTAAGAAATAATAGTCTTGGTTACTTTTTATTTTTTAAATAATTAGATTTCTTACCGAAATAAAATACAAATATAAAAACAAAATAATAATAAATTGCGCTAGTAGATCGAAAACGAGGCTTGTGAAACCAAGTAATCTAACTTTAAGATATGTTTAAGAAAAATAATTAAAAACATTTTTTGTTGAAAGGTTTTAAATGAATGCTTTCATTTAGAAACTAAAAAGATTCGTTGTGAGTTGAGTAAATATTTAGTTTCATTTTTTTCTATATTTGTACTTACGCGCGAACATCGTAATAATAACGAACGAGGGTTATTATTACGATGGTCGTGACCTAGTCCTCGTTTTGATATACTGGACCTATCAAATGCGCGCACATGCAAAAACTGAATAATTGGATTTTTTTTATTATTTTAAAGCTTTGGACGTAAATTAATTTCAAGAATATTTAATTATCACAAAAATAAATACTTTAAAAAGGTAAATAAATTGGACAGCGCCACTACTCTGGGGTGATCGGTTTTACAACTAAGAAAGTGGACACAGGAAAATTGCGGTAAGGGTAAAGAAGAGAGGGGAAACGCAGAGGAACAGTAAAAGAATAGAAGTTTATTTATGATAAAGGTATTAAAGTCAGAAGGAAAGCTGAGGTGACGTCACTGGAAGCAGGAAAGGCTGGAATAAGGAAGCTGGAACCTGGACAGCAGGAAGGATGTTTCCAGAACCTGAACAGCAAGAAAAGATAAACTAGAACCTGGACAGTATGGGATGACGTCACACGGAGATTGATGTGTGATGAAATGCCCCAGGTAGGTCTGGTCTGTGAAGACGTGGCCAAAGGCTGGATCGACAGGAACATAGTGCTTCTAGAACAAGGGACAGGAGCTAGAGCAGTGGTTGCAGGAAAGGAGTGAGCTGGAGAGGAGCAGGTGTTGCTGGAATGATCTGGAACAAGGAGCTGGAGCAAGCGTTACTGGAAGCTGGAAGGAGCCGCTAGTTCAGGGATGAGCTGAAGTAGGTGCTGGGGTCGGAGCAGAAGAATTGAGAGGCAGGATGGAGTCAGATGGATGGAGCAGGAAGCAAAGTGTGAATCACATTAAGTAGTTTTTGTGGCCCTGAAAAGGGGCGTTTGATGTTTCTGATGGTGTCTGTCATGTTTCGTACCCGGCCCTTTTTTCCATCAGGGACAGATTCATCCCTTCACCGTTTTTTCTGTAATTCGCATTTCATGCGCTCGCTACGACATGTTTCTTTTCGTCTTTCTTTTTCTTCATTCCT
Source organism: Sepiola atlantica (assembly GCA_963556195.1). Classification (NCBI taxonomy): domain Eukaryota; kingdom Metazoa; phylum Mollusca; class Cephalopoda; order Sepiida; family Sepiolidae; genus Sepiola; species Sepiola atlantica. The sequence continues at coordinate 136,443,089 of OY744518.1, forward strand.
TTTTATTCTGCGTTCTCCTATGAGGATTTTAGCTAGTTTTATCCTGCTTTAATTCTTCATTTTCGATTTATTTATTCTAATAATAATTATCACCCACTCTCGTTAGCGTGATTTGCTAGAGACTTGTTCTTTTGGCGGTTTTTTAAACCGTCGCCATTTTTCCTGCAGTTTGTAAACAAAACATAAGGGCGCTTCGCGTCGCAAATTCCAACACCCCGCTAACATAACTTGGTATGTAAATTAATTATCTCTTTTCCTTGCTCAGCCAATCCTCCTTATTATGCCTCCCATGTTTTCATTAACAATGTCTCCCCGTCGTAACAATGTTACAACTCATTCCCGGCGTCGCTCAGGTTTCCTACGACGGCGTCCCGAGATTTCTACCTCCCTAGTATGGCGACCCCATCTTCGCCTCGCTCCCCCTAATAGTTAAATTAAGTCATCTATCTTATTATACTGATTTGCTTCATCTTTTTTCCTTTCGTTTATCTATGAATACTTGTTTCTTCTTCGTCGTAGTGAGTTACCTTTTGTTTATTTTTTATTTTCAGATTTTTTACCTGTTTTACAGGGAATAAAGGAATTTTTATTTTAAATGGAATTCGTTTGTTTTTCATTGCTTCCTTTGTCTCCGTGTGATTCCGAGTTATCTGGCTGTCTAGGCAAGATGATAAATATCATTTTGACGATGGCAGCACAGTAAAAAATCAAGTTTGGTCTCCACTTGGGGTGAAGGAATGCAATAGCATCGTTTTCCCTTCCCGTGACTCCTGTGGTTCCAGTCCTGAGGCTTCCCTGTTCGACAACACCCCGCATTTAATTTTATTTGACGCTTTCTCACGCTCACCCTGTAGATTCGTCTCGCACTTCCCCGCTTTCCCCTTCGTCGACGCTTGTCTCAGACCACATCCACGGCGCCATGGCAGGAAAATCCACTTCTTCGAGCAGGACTTACTCTAGGACGTCATCTGCCTCATCTAAAGCCTTAACCGCCCGCGCACAGCTTGAAATGGCTAAGGCGAGCCTCCTGTTCGTTGAGAAAGAAAACCAACTACGGGAGGCAAAGGCTAAAATGGAGTCTGAAGAGAAAACCCTAAAGGCTGCAAGAGAGATAGCCATTAGAGAAGCTGCAGTCAGGGCCTTCGAGGAGTGTGTCAGCAGTAGTGAACGGGGATCTGCGATCGATGTTGACCAGACCCCTGCCGACCCCATGCAACGCACAAATGAGTACGTGGCTGGGCTGGCTGCTCAGGGCCACTCACAACCCTCTGCCTTACAACCCGGAGCTCCCCAGCCAACACCACATCCCGTTTTACAACCCGCAGCTCCCCAACCAACACAACCCCCTGCCGTACCATCCGATCAGGCTGTTAAGACGGAGGCTTCCTTTCGCCTCGGACAAGGTCCCAAACCCGATTCATCGGATGACTATCAGAGGAGTCACCTCACAGAAAATCACCCCGACTACTCAAGGGACTTGATGCGCTACTTCGCCAGACGGGAACTGCTCCGGGCCAGTATGCTGAGGTTCTCTGACAAACCCAAGGACTACAGAGCATGGAGACGCTCGTTTGTCAACTCCACTGTTGACATGCGGTTGACTCCTGGCGAAGAGATGGACCTGCTAGTCCACTGGCTCGGACCCGCCTCGGCCGCACATGCAAACCGCCTAAGGACAGCCTACCTCAACTACCCTGAGAAGGGACTGCAAGAAATCTGGAGTCGCCTTGAGAGAGTTTATGGATCGCCCGAAGTTATCGAAGATTCACTCTTCGAGAGAATAAGCAGATTCCCAAGAGTGAGCCGGGACTATTACCGGCTGCGGGAGTTAAGCGATCTCCTCACCGAACTCCAGGCGGCAAAGGATGATGGTGATCTTCCCGGGCTTGCCCTCCTGGATACCGCTCGGGGCATCAAACCAATAGTGGAAAAGCTTCCACCCGCACTTCAGGATCAATGGACCTCCCATGGAACCGCCTATAAGCGAAAACACCAGGTACCTTTCCCTCCATTCTTCGTGTTTGCCGAATTCATTGAGCGACAAGCAGAAGACAGGAACGACCCAGGTTTTCGTTTCGCAACCCAAGCGTGGCCCTCTGATGGTGCGAATCGAGTCGGAAGCACAGCTCGGAACGAGGTTTCCGTTCATAAGACGCTAGTGGTCTCCAGGGACATAAAGGAAATGTGTCCCATCCACAATCTGCCTCACCCTCTCCGCAGCTGTCGCACATTTAGAGGGAAACCCCTTCTCGAGAGACAAGCCTATTTAAGGCAAAGGCACATTTGCTTCCGGTGCTGTTCGTCCACTCATGCTGACGATGACTGCAGATTCGAACCGAGATGCGCGGAATGTGGAAGTGAGAACCATAACTCTGCCCTTCATCCTGAACCCATACCACAGGCTCCCCCTGTCAGAGCCATGCCAAATCATGGCGGGGAGAGGGACAGTGTTGCAGCACACTGCACACAGGTTTGTGATAGCAATCTGCTCGACAAGTCTTGTTCGAAGATTTGTTTGGTGAGAGTACATCCTGAAGGGAAAAGAGATCAAGCATTCAGGATGTACGTAATCATCGATGAACACAGCAACAGGTCACTTGCCCGTCCCGAGTTCTTTGACTTGTTCAATGTCCGTGGCCCCGCATCTTCTTATTCACTCAAGACATGTGCGGGCATCATGGAAACGACTGGAAGAAGAGCCTGTGGATACCAGATTGAATCCATGGACGGGCATGTCAGCCTTCCCCTTCCTACACTCGTCGAGTGCGCCGAAGTGCCAGACAATCGCTGGGAAATCCCGACGCCAGAGGCAGCCCGTCACCACGTACACTTGGCTGGCATAGCCGAGGAGATTCCCGAGTTGGACCCAGAAGCTCCCATCTTACTATTACTGGGTCGTGACATCATTGATGTACACAAAGTTCACGTCCAGCTGAATGGCCCTCGCAACACACCATACGCCCAAAAACTATCTATGGGCTGGGTGACAGTGGGCAATGTATACCTTGGGAAGGTGCATAAACCGGACGTCTTGAACACTTTCGTCACACACACTCAAGAACAGGGTCGGCCAACAACCTTCAAAACCATCACAACTCCAACCATTGAGACGACAACTGTTACACCTCGACAAAGACCCAAAGGACAAGCCATGCCACAAAGCGGTACCCTTGGTCTGCCTGTCCACATGTCAGTCACATCTAGGAAACGTCCAGAGTTGCCGCAGATATCACCAGCTTCGAATGCTGTGTCTCCAATGCAACCATCTCGTCAACAAGGGGCTGCACCTCCAACACCATCTTCCATAGCAACCTCACAAACCACGCCGGTCGTGCATCCGTTTGTTCCTCAGCTCCATGCAGCTGGACAGACGATTTCCTCATCTTATAACCAAAGACAAGGACCACCATCGCAACATCAGCAACCACCGCAACAACAGCAGCCACCGCAACAACAGCAGCCACCGCAGCAACAGCAGCCACCGCAACAACAGCAGCCACCGCAGCAACAGCAGCCACCGCAACAACAGCAGCCACCGCAGCAACAGCAGCCACCGCAACAACAGCAGCCACCGCAGCAACAGCAGCCACCGCAACAACAGCAGCCACCGCAACAACAGCAATCCTTATCACAGCCCACATCGACACCCCAACTCCCAAGTTCTGCTAATACGGCTGGTATGAACCCTTTACAAAACCAACCGATATACATGCAACAACAGACGCACACCGTGTACAAATTACAACAGCTGCAAATGATGCCCGTCTCTCGGGTATTGCCTCACCCACAGCAAATAATTCCCGCGGTTGGACCCCCTGGGGGACGGGCACAGTTTGCTGCCCCGGCATCTCTTCCGCACCAACCACCACCACCACAACTACAAAAAAATAACCAACAACTATCAAGCAAGCGACAAGTGACCCCTCCAACCTCAATGCAAAATCAATTCTGTGCCTCTGGCCTTCCCCCTGTGACAACGACTAGGGGCCAGTCTCAGTCTAGTATGGTGAACACTGATGGTGGTGCTTACACCTCGCTCCCTACTGATCCGCTTCTTTCTGATAAATCTCCTGTGATTAACCGTCCAGTGACACATCTGCTGCCATTGGATGCAGGTGGGGGAGGTTCTAGCAAACCTAAGGCTGTGGAAATCCCTCTTAATTTGACACACCAGGCCAAGGATCCCCATCTGGCAGCTCAGCATCCTGTAAGGAATGCTGGAAAACCACAAACTGCTTTGCGCTAAGGCTCTCAGCTGTACTTATTGAGATTTCACAATCTCAGACGGGGAGTGTCATGTTTCGTACCCGGCCCTTTTTTCCATCAGGGACAGATTCATCCCTTCACCGTTTTTTCTGTAATTCGCATTTCATGCGCTCGCTACGACATGTTTCTTTTCGTCTTTCTTTTTCTTCATTCCTTTTTATTCTGCGTTCTCCTATGAGGATTTTAGCTAGTTTTATCCTGCTTTAATTCTTCATTTTCGATTTATTTATTCTAATAATAATTATCACCCACTCTCGTTAGCGTGATTTGCTAGAGACTTGTTCTTTTGGCGGTTTTTTAAACCGTCGCCATTTTTCCTGCAGTTTGTAAACAAAACATAAGGGCGCTTCGCGTCGCAAATTCCAACACCCCGCTAACATAACTTGGTATGTAAATTAATTATCTCTTTTCCTTGCTCAGCCAATCCTCCTTATTATGCCTCCCATGTTTTCATTAACAATGTCTCCCCGTCGTAACAATGTTACAACTCATTCCCGGCGTCGCTCAGGTTTCCTACGACGGCGTCCCGAGATTTCTACCTCCCTAGTATGGCGACCCCATCTTCGCCTCGCTCCCCCTAATAGTTAAATTAAGTCATCTATCTTATTATACTGATTTGCTTCATCTTTTTTCCTTTCGTTTATCTATGAATACTTGTTTCTTCTTCGTCGTAGTGAGTTACCTTTTGTTTATTTTTTATTTTCAGATTTTTTACCTGTTTTACAGGGAATAAAGGAATTTTTATTTTAAATGGAATTCGTTTGTTTTTCATTGCTTCCTTTGTCTCCGTGTGATTCCGAGTTATCTGGCTGTCTAGGCAAGATGATAAATATCATTTTGACGATGGCAGCACAGTGTCTTCTTCTGTTTCTGTGCTAGATGACTGATCACACAGAGGTGAGGGCCTACTGACCCCCGGTTGAATTCATTTTTTTTTTGTATATATCTTCCTCCCCCAGCGGTAAGATGTGACACAAGGTTGGAAAGTAGGATTGAAAAGCCAGCGCCCAAAAGGAAGAGCACTGGCCTACAAAAAATGTCTGGGCAGCCCTGTTGGCGTTCCCCGGTAGGGGCGCCTCAGGCGATTAGTAATAAACTAACACCTTCTCAAAGGGTGAGAAGGCAAAGCCTGGAAAGGTGGACATTCTAGAACTGCATAGGACAAACCCTCAGACCGGCGGAATGAAGACCCGAAGGCGGAGGTTGTAGCGGTCTACAGGGTGTAGCATCCATCAGAACAGATACTACACTTTAAATTATTTATTTGAAGAAAATATAAAAGATTTACATTCAAACAAAATTAGGCACAAGGCCATCAAAAATGTGGGGAAACTGGATGCTGTTGGTCATCCTTGGTCTAAAGTAATAAAAATGTCTATCCTACTCTTAACTAGAATCATCTCAGTCACCAAAATACCACATTTGCGCTAAGGGCCGTCCTACTTGGGCTATTATCAAATTAGTTTGTAATTTAAAAAAATTTTCATAGTTCTTTCATAAATAAATAAAAATGTTTATACATAAAGAAATTCATTGGTGAGACACTTTCATCTCAGCCAAGGTATTTATCTACCTCCCACAGCGGTAAGATGTGACACAAGGTCGGAAAGTGGGATTTGATAAGTCAGCACCCCAGAGGAAGAGCACTTTGACCATCAAAAATTGCCTGGGTAGCCCCGTCGGTATTCCCTGATAGGGGCGCCTCAGGCGATTAGCAATAGACTAACCCCTTCTCAAATGGTGAGAAGGCAAAGCCTGGGAGGGTGGACTTCCTAGAACTGCACAGGACAGACCCATAGATCGGCGTAAATCAAGCCCCGAAGGCTAAGACAATACCGGTCTGTAGGGTATAGTATTCATTGGAACAGATACTACACTTTCATCTCAGCCAAAAAAAACTATTAAAAAAAACCCCGCTGAATGTATTTATGTTTAAGGACATTACAGTTAGTGGTCCCATGAAATAAACAAATGACTGAAAATAATTCCTGGTCAAATTTATTCCTATCAGAAATAGCTGGAGTGTTAGATGACTGTATTTATGTAAATCTCGGCCAAGTCTTAAATGATGGTATTTCGGCTTAGGGTGAGAAAGAGGTGCACAAAACCATAACATGATCATTACGAAAGTTCTGTATTATTAGCAGAAACTTAAAAAATACTGCCTTTTATCCCTAAGGCTGTTAAGGGGCATGGCCTAACATCTACGCTTCTTGATGAAGGTATAAGATAACGAAGAGTGGCAAAAATGAATTGTGGATGAGTCCATTGACTCATTTCGAGAAAGAAAGAAAGCGACTTGATAACTGTTAAAAAGGAGAAGGTTCTGAAGTGCAAGCAAGACTTGAAAGGTGGCAGTTTCAGAAATGTGAAGAGCCAGAGCGCTTGGTGATCGAAGTACCGGAAGAATGGGAGTTTACCGATGTTTATGGCACCGATGAAGCTTTGTTGGCTATGGTACCCAATACCGTCTTGCTGTTAGACTTTTGTGTCCGCTAACTAAAAATGCGGCTGCTACTGTGAAGGAATCCCCTGACTTTTATTTCATCAAACAGACAATTGGAAGTTCATGCTCGGATAGACAATGCAGAGCAAATTGCTTTCCAATCTGATATATATATGAACAAGTTTCTAGCGGAAACAAAGTCTGCGACCTCAGCAAGAAAAAGACTTTCATGAGACAAAAGTATGTCAAAAGATTTTTTTTATATGTGTGTGCGTAGCCAGCGTAAACCATCCGGTGATGGAAAATAAAGAAAACCAAAGTTTTTCTATATACGTTCTGTTCTTTGTCATTCTTGTTGGATCTTACCGGGTACCCCGAAAGAACGGGTAATGCAACAAAGGTGTAGTTGAATTTTGTAAACCATAGAAACGGTGTACAGACCACAACAAAATAAAATATTAATTTTTTTAAATACTAAGTTAAATCTGCTCCACAAAAAGTGTTTTTTTATTTATTTAATTTATTTATTTATTTAATTTTTTAAATTTTTATTTATTTAATTTTTATTTATTTAATTTATTTAATTTTTATTTAATTTTTATTTATTTAATTTTTATTTATTTAATTTATTTATTTAATTTTTTTTATTTAATTTTTTAAAAATTTATTTAATTTTTTTAATTTATTTAATTTGTTTTATGTTTATTTATTTATTTAATTTGTTTAATTTTTATTTAATTTGTTTAATTTTTATTTATTTATTTAATTTATTTAATTTTTTTTTATTTATTTAATTTATTTAATTTTTTTATTTAATTTGTTTAATTTTTATTTATTTGTTTAATTTTTGTTTATTTATTTAATTTATTTAATTTTTTTATTTAATTTGTTTAATTTTTATTTATTTGTTTAATTTTTGTTTATTTATTTAATTTATTTAATTTTTATTGATTTAATTTTTTATATTTAATTTTTTTATTTAATTTTTATTTATTTATTTAATTTGTTTAATTTTTATTTATTTATTTAATTTTTATTTATTTATTTTATTTATTTAATTTTAAAAAAATTTTTTATTTATTTATTTAATTTTTATTTATTTATTTATTTTTATTTATTTAATTTCGGAATTATTTCATGTAATAACGGAAGATTATTTTTTTCTAATTTGAAGCTTTATAACATCATATATTTTTTGATAAATTTCATAATTTGTGATGTGTAGATTGAATATCCCGATGACAAATTACGGATTTATTGATTTTAAATAATAAGCGGTAATCATGTGGTTTCCCGACCCATGTAATTTTATTGGAAATACGATTTAGTATTATGTATGAGATAGGAAAAAAACAACACAAAAAATTAGCCGACACGTTCTCTAAGTAGTTGACTGCTTAAGAGGAAGCGGACAGATATTTTTATAAAATGATTTTTATATTTTGCGTAAACAAAAGAATTATATTGTGCAACAAATATTTTAAATAAATTATTTTTATAAATAACTCACTAAAATACTTTACTTCTTTTCGCTTCATCTTAACCAGTTTCCGTTCCATGTTTTTAGATCAACTGTTCAGAGAGTGTCAGTTCTTTTATTGAGAACTTTCACTTGAGACAAGTTTTGTGATTCTCTAACCAATCACAAATTGCGTCACATTTTCTGCTCTCTTATGATTGGTCAGTCAATGTAAGCCTGTATTTCACCAAAAATTGTGGATTCTAACGCAAAGTCACAATATGTAGGCTGGGTCTTGTTTCAGGAATAGCATGCCTTAGTATTTGGTGACAGATAAGTAAATTTATCAGATATGGCACCCTCATGACTTTTTAAAAAATTTGTACTGATATAGAATGGGACCCAATTTCCGTCAACTTTGCGTCAGCATCTTCCGGCAGTTTATGTAAGCCACTGGAAAAAGCCGATGCGAAGACTGACAGGCACTAAGACAAGATTAGCCAGTCAGATGTCAGCAAACGACCAATTTTTAATAAAACTCGATCTTGAGTAAATCAAGAAAATTTGTCAAATCAGAAAATGTATTTTAACGACTAGCAATTTTCCGAACAAATCATCTCCTTTTGCCAAGAACGACGTCTAATAGCTAAGAAAAAAAAATGCAGAAATTGCAAATATATGATTCTTAATCTAAAACATGGAGATATTGTCAGCAGGACTGTGGAGTCGGAGTGTGACATGGTCGATCTTGGAGATTCGAAACCCCATCAGTCTTTTTGAAATAATCAGAACAAAATTATTTTAAGTCAAGTGGCTTGTGGACGTAAACGGCTGACCGCGGGTCGACCGACCCCAGGAAGAGGATAGAATTATTTTGAGTCAAGTGGACCTTTGAGAAATCATTGTAAACAAGGAACTGAAGATAATATAAATTAACTCTGTACAGATCACTCCAAATTAAATATCATTAGCAAGGTGTCTGATCGGACGAAGAAGCCATCACTTAGGAGATTAACCACTTGAACTCAAGGAGAAACCATTCCCAAAGCCTGATTGGGAATCTGGTTAAATTGTCACGAATCGTGACTTTGGGAATTAGTCACAGAACACTGGGACACTTGACCAGACGGAGCGCCATTTTGAAGGAACTGAGCACTTATGGCCATGCTGGTCCGACGGTAACGATAATTCCGATAATTAAGAACACTTGATTAGATTCTGTTTGATGAAAAGAAGACGTCATCAACGGTGGGCAGAACGAAAGGAGGGATCAAGACCAAGGCGTCATAGATGGGGGGGGGGGCTAATAGTGAGCTCGTGTCCATATAAGCAGATGGGCAGAGCAGATTGGGAGAGTCGAGGAAATTGTCTGAAGGTGAACATCAGACGAACGCTCAACCTGCTGCTGCCTACGTGTCTCCAACGATCTGAGCCCACATTTTCCGCTATTCCCTAAGCCGCATTTTTGATAAGAACTTTCCAATATCCGATCCGTGTCGTGGGGAAGGGTTTGACTGTATTTTCTCTGATTTTTTTGTTATATATATATATAAATTCTTTTCTGACCTGTTTTTAAAACCTCGAGTCGATCCTTATTCTTTTTATTGAACGTTTTATAATGTTCTATTTAGTAATCCTACAGTCTCGGCGTGAGATCAGACATTGCCCGAGATCAAACTAGAGATACAACGTGGCGGTCAAGTGAGCGATTGCAGACCACGCCAGACCACTAACATACCCCAACGCCGAGACGCTATTAGGACGAGGAGACCGCAGCGAGGGACAACGTCACAGGAGCAAATCCACTGTTTTAATATTTATTTTTCTAGTGCATATTTATCAGATATTTTTTAGTATTTGTTTGCAAATAAATACGAGATGTATCCGTGACCCGTTGGGTCACAACCGCTATAACTATTTCTTCCATTTAGTTTATGAATTTAAAAATGAAACCAGTCATATACCTGTTAAGACATTCTTCTTGCATAACTAAACATCATAAGTCTTTTTACTTCTATATTATCATTATTATTAATATAGAAGAAAAGCGATTTATTATTTTGCTGTCTAATTTACATACGATGGCTGTTAACAATGGAAAAGAAGAGGAGAGAAATTGAACGACTGCTATGTGTCATCTACACAGCAAGACTGAATCTGTATATGTGATGAGCTGCCATCCGGATAATCTGCTGAGATTGAAGAATATATATATATATATATATATATATATATATATATATATATATATATATAACATAAAATATAATAACACGAAATTACATAATTATCGATGCAATAATTTATTTCAACCTTGTGGTTTTATCAAGCATCCAATCCAGATAATTACATTTTTGAGGTCTTATGTAATTTCGTGTTATTATATTTTATGTTATTCTTGCTCTGTTTACCACATTGAGCTCTCATACCCGGATTTCCTCCTGGAATTATTCCATTATAACACAAATATATATATATATATATATATATATTTATTATATTATATAATATATATATAATATATTATATAATATGTATTTATTATATTATATAATATATATATATAATATATTATATAATATATATATAATATATTATATAATATAATATATATATAATATATTATGGATCAAGACTACAATAAGGACCCCAGATCATTAACACAAGACGCGGGACATGTTTTAGAAGTCACCGGTTGACCTCGCAATACACGTGGTCTCTATTTACAAAACACTTGTAAATAAATCTTTTATTTATTTTAATAAATGCAGTATATTTCGGAATTTTTTTTTCTTTTAACATGTTAATATTTATTTTAAGGCAGAGAGTCCATAAATAAAACAAATAAAATATTAACATGTTTTCTTTTAAAACATGTTTTTGTGTCACTATTTACTTGCCTCCCCACGAGGGCAGAAATGGGGGGGGGGTATGAAATATTTATCACCGTACTTAAGTAATCTTTCGTTTTGTAGGGAAAAATCAAGCTTCTCAAAAATGGGCACTCTGGATCTTACCTCAGTTTAGAAGGATTTTTCCATACTACACTTTGCTCCTAGCCCGAGGAGGCAAAACGGAAGATTACGCAAATTATTTTAATAAATAAACGAAATATATACGCTTTTTTAAAAATCGGCTGACTTGTAATCTTTCGTTTTGCCTCCCCACGAGGGCGGAGTTAGACTTCAAAAATCAGTTTCTAAACGGAAGCAATTTAAAGTGTAGCAGTTACCTCCTCCTTTCAAAACATAACTACACCGGTTTGCCGTTAGGTGTCGCTTTTTCACCGACTATAAAACCAGGTGAAAACGGAACGCTAGTGTCAGCGTCGTTCTGTCGAGGCCAATTGAGTAGGAAAAAGCGAGTGAAACGGAGCGCTGGTGCCAGCGTTGTTCTGCCGAGACTGGTTGGTGAAGAAGAGAGAGAATTTCCGTTTTCACCTGGTTTTATAGTCCGAAGGGCAGATAACTCTGGTGTCGCTTTACAGCGCCACCTGTCGGTGAAAAAGCGACACCTAACGGCAAACCGGTGTAGTTATGTTTTGAAAGGAGGAGGTAACTGTTACAAAAGTTTATGAAGTTTTTGTCCTTTTTTTCTGTAAGCAACAAATGAAATAAGATTTAACAAATACATAATTTTATTTACAAATCTTTTTATAACTTATTTGTTATTAAAAAACAAAACTTCGCTATTTACTCGCCTCCCTACAAGGGCAAAGGTAGACACAAGGTAGGTTAAAATTACCTCGGAATGAAAATTAAAGTTACCTCAGTTTAAAAGGATTTCTCTATCACTGACCGCAGATAGGAATGATGAAGTGTAGTATCAAAAAAATAGATACTACACTTTTGCTTCCCCATGAGGGCGGAGTTAGACTTCAAAAATCAGTTTATGAAGTTTTTTTCCTTTTTTTTCTGTAAGCAACAATAATAAACAAATAAATAAAACTTTGTATTTATTAAATCTTATTTCATTTGTTGCTTAGAGAAAAAAAAAGGACAAAAACTTCATAAACTTTAAATTGTTTCCGTTTAGAAACTGATTTTTGAAGTTTTGAAGCAAAAGTTGAGTTTAAACATACTCACTTTTATAGATCACAGATTACTATTAAAAAAATGGGTTTTATTTACAAGTTTTTTTACTTAAAAATGTGCGTATAACAAAACGTGTTTCTTAATACAAGTATGTATTTGTAAAGTAAAAGTTACAAAAATCCTTAAAAAAGTGACCCTTTGGGTAAGTTCTCATTTTGGGGTGTTTGAAATCCATATGATTCGATTATCCTAAGGACGAATCAGTTATTCTGGTACGGTCACGTGGAGCGTTCATCCTCCTGAATAAACCATTGCAGAGGCATGGATGTCTTGGATCGCAGGAAGTTTGGCCGGCCAAGGGAAACTTGGAAGCAAGTGATTAGACCAGACCGCACAGAGTGGAATTTGGAGATAGTTGAACCGTGAGTAAAGGTTAGGAGATACTTGAACCGTGACTAAGGGTTAGGGATAGTTGAAACGTGAGTGAGGGTTAAGAGATACTTGAACCGTGAGTTAGGGTTAGGAGATAGTTGAACCGTGAGTTAGGGTTAGGAGATAGTTGAACCGTGAGTTAGGGTTAGGAGATAGTTGAACCGTGAGTTAGGGTTAGGAGATACTTGAACCGTGAGTTAGGGTTAGGAGATACTTGAACCGTGGGTTAAGGTTAGGAGATAGTTGAAACGTGAGTACTGAAGAGTGAGCCTGAAAAGTATAAAAAAGTGTCTGACCCCTGAACAAGAGAAAAGTGATGTTAAATGGAGAGAGAGTAGTATAGATTGATTCTTCCAGCCGACTTCCCAAATAAAGTAAAAAAAGTACATTTTTTTTAAACATGCTCAAAATTAATTGTTATTGTATTGAAATGGTTAGCTGCCAAATCTTATCGATTAGTTTGGGCTGATTTTCCAAGCGCTGACAGGACAAATTAATCCACCGTATTAATTTATCAGATTTTTGCAGATTTCTTTTTTCTTTCTTTTTTTTTTTTTTGCAAATATCAATTTATTTTCTGATTTTTGCACATTATTTTGCAAATAATAATTCGTTTCTGATTTTTGTGGATTTCTTTTTTTTTCTGTGAAAAAGGGGTTCTAGGCAAGAGGAAAGACACCCCTCCCCCCACCCACTAGATTTCGAAGTCAAGTACTTACTGGAGCGGTAGAATGATCCAACCATTTTTCAGCGACCATAGCAACAGGCTGAATATACGGCATCCATTTTTTACCTGGGTTGAACATCAGTCCTAAGAGCTTATCAAGCAAGGGGATTCTTCAAGGAGAGAGCCGTTAATTTCGATTGGGGCAAAACAGGGATCCGGGCATTAGTGATGAAAGGAGAGATGCTTGGATTTAGAGTTTTTTAATATAATAAGCCACTTTCCCCCCCCCCCCCCCAGTAGACCACATGCTTCAGTTCCAAAGAAAGAGAATCAGCGAGACCTTGATCATCGGTGCTCTTTGAGATGCAGCCATAGACAGTCGTATCATCTGCGTAGATGTCAGCAAATGATCTCAGATGTGTTTTGGCACATTATTCATGAAGATCAAGAAGAATAGATCCTTGAGGTAGGCCGGTATTGATTCTATGCCCTTCCGACCTCTGTACATCAACAACTACTTATTATTATTATTTTATTTGGAGGGGGGGGGGTCGACTGTCGTCCTCTTGGTCTGTTCTGTAAACTTGTTTCAGTCACCAAAATACCACATTCACTCCATGGGTAAGACCTTAATATCCCCAATGGTTTGATGTTGTTTATTTAACTATAAATTTTATTATTATTATTATCATTTATTACTAGCAAAAATATGCTCCCTCCGGTCACATTTTTTTGCTAGCCTAGCATGAGGATATAATGATCAATGAACATATACTACACTGACCTCCCAAAATGGAGGAGTTAATACCTAGGAGAATGATATCATGACAGCAGAACATATACTATAGTACTCACTCCCATTAAAAGATAATACAATAATAGATTAGATCTTTTTTTTTATTCATTTAAAAATCTGTAGTCATAAAAAACATTTTTATGGTTTCTTGGCCTTTTGGCTAAGATCAAAGTGTAGTATCTGTTCTCAACATTCCGGTGACATCAGACATTTCTCTACCAACGAAAATGTTGTGCATATATAAGAAAATATGACAATGCAAAATTACAACTGTATATTACAGAATATTAATTTATTATTTATTTTATTTGTTTGTTATGCCTCCTTGGGCATCTCCCCTTTAACTATTTTCTCAATTCATCTGTTAAAAAAAAAATTAAACTCTTAGTACAGTATCGATATCCAGATCAAATGCTGTTAAATATTTCATTTGACAACTCCCAAAAGTGCCCCCTCAATTTTTCCCTCCTACAACTTTCTCTGAATTCATCCAACCTCATCTTAAACTGATCCACGCTATTGCTGTTCTTAATCTGATCTGGCAACTTATTCCAAAAATCATATTACTCTGTGAGCCAAAAAACTTAACTGGTTAACAGATCTAGTTTTTGAAAACTGCCTTGACAATAACCTTCCAGATCTAGGAGAAATACTAAAAAAATTCCCACCATAGTTAGAAATGCCATTTATTATCTTGAAAGTATCAATCATATCACATTTCATTCTTCTCTCCAGTAAAGTAGTCAATCCCAATTTGTCCAATCTCTCCCTGTAACTGCACTCTTTTACTTTACTTATTAGTTTTGTCACCCTTCTTTGTACGCTTTCCAGTTTCAATATTACATTCCAATTTCCATGTCTAGTCTGGGTGCAGTATTCTATATGAGGTGTTATTAGAGCTTTATATATCCTTAACACAACATTTGTCTCCTTCGAAATAATATTCCTAACTGTTTTAAATCTATCTAAGAGAAAGGGGTCAATGGGTGAAAAGACATTGCCAAATATTCCACAATTGGCAAATCAGCCCATTGTGCCAGACCCTATCGAATGCCTTTGATATGTCAAGTGCTATTATTCTAGAAACAAAGCTCTCATCATGAAATTCACTGATCCTATGCTGAGCTTATAGACATCGCTCGTCTTCTGAAGAACTCCCTCCCGGTTCAGAGGCACCCTGGCTCGAGGTGAAAACAAAAAAAACATAACTCTGTATTGGTGTCTAATGATGTCTTGGTGTCTTTACCTTTGAAACAAAGGGAAGTAAGTCTGTAGTGGACGAATACAGATTTATCTTCCTTTTTTAAAAAAATAGCTGTTATACAAAAATAAATCCAATCGGATAAATTACTCTCTGTTCTGTTCAAAGATGGTACAAGAATATCATGGGGGTCTGAATTTGCACTGGACGTCTAAAGAATGGAAATATGTCAAAAACTACTACAAGAGTTTTGGAGATAGAACTCCATAACCAGATATATTCTGAAACTATATTAACCAGATTACTTAGATAAGTATGTTTCAATTTGAATAAAGGTGATACAATAATGTCGTGGGGTTTGCGTTCGTGCCGAACATCCATAGAATGGAAATACGGCAGCAATGTACAACAGACGAAAGATACAACTGTGGAATCTCCACAGGTCCCACTATGGAATCAGATCAATAAACAGAAAAATAACCCCTTTTCCTTCTAAATAAAATATATTCTAATACATAAAGTAAAGTTAGTCTCTTTTCTCGTTTCTTTGTCATGAATAGTTTTCTTCCTACCAAATCAACATTTGAATCTGGTGCATCAGTTTTTATTCTGGATCGTTAGCATGTTGTTTAGAAGAATAAAACGTAATCTGATTTAATTCCTTTCTGAAAACACTTTGTCCGGGTTGGAATTATTTTCAAATGACCCCCATCTTTAAAACAAAAAAACATAATTCTGTATTGGTGTCTAATGATTATGCATCAAATTTAATGCAAATCTGAAGTGTTTGAATTTTCAAATGGGAGGTTGTGGCCATATTACGTCTTCTAGAAAACCTTTAAAATACTTCAAAGAAATTGAAATTTGGGGAATATTTATTTTTAATTGATGTCTAATACCTATTGTTTAAATTTCTAAAAAATCAGAGGTATCTGAATTTTCATGAAGAGCTTCCACTCCCTCTTCGGCTCATTTGTATAAAACTAAATATAGCCCACATCACCCAATCTTACGCAGCAGCGGTGTTCCAAAATGATCGGTTAATTAGTTTAGGAGTGAATCCTGTACATACAAATATATAAACATATACACGTACCTAACTTTATATATAGTGAGGGATATATACGAAATAAAGAGCTAACAGCGAAAACCTAATTCATTAGTGCTGAAATTATAAAATTATCATCTTATTCACTTTTTTATTTAGATGCCCCCCCCCCCCCCCCTGGGCATTTTACCCTTTGACTTCCCTCCTCATGCCACTACACAAAGAGGACATGGAATAAAAGCTACCTTCTTGTCTAATAATAAAAATTAATAGCACACTTGTCTACTAAAAATAATAAATGGTGTCCAGGTCTAAAACATTTGTCCTGCTTCTGCCCCAGTTATTGTTTTCATTGGAATCCCTTGAGGTTTATTTCCTTTCATTGGGCAATTTCTTTGTTGATTGTTGGCGAATGATCCCTCACACTCGCCTCTCACCCCTTCCACTTCCAACAACATGTTTGACTGTCGGATTGTTTGAATAAAGCCCCATTCAAATCTAGAAGTTCCATTGTATATGAGTCACGTGACATAACACTTAATTAATTTTTCCATCGTTAAAATATTGATCAATGTTAGAGTTGGTGAACAATGATATTAGGAACAAAACATTTCTTTTTATAAACCTGAAAAGTAGAATACTGAAATTATTTTTTGGGGCGGAAAAAAAGAGTTTTATAAAAAAAAACTAGCATTGCCCATGTGGAGATATATTATTGGTTGGAAGGTTTCTTAGGAATAAATATTTGGCAAACTAGAAGAGTACCCGACTCAAAGTCAGCAGCAAACGGTGTTCAGTCAGATTTAGTTCTTGATATTAAAGACTTCCTGTTTTGGATCGCTTACTCTTTGGATTTACCAAGTTTTGTAATAATTTTTATTTATTAATTTATTTATTAAATTGTTAGGTGAAAGTACAGAATAGTTAACATGTTAAGAATGTCTTTCTAAATAATCTTCTGCAGTTTACAGACTGTGCTGAAATAATAACGTGATTGTTAACTATTCTGTACTTTTACCTACCAATTTAATTAATAAATTTGGGAAACTGAAACTCTCACCGAAGTTATATTACGGATGAAGTTTAATATCAGGAACTAAATCTGACCGAACACCGTTTGCTGCTGACTTTGAGTCGGATACTCTTCTGGTCAGCCATGACCAGGTAGAAGTTTTAAGCAATTCGTAATTTTATTCTTAGTATCGGCTGCACTGAGGATTGAACCTTCAACCTCCAGAAGACTGTCACTTAGAAACATTGTGAGAATAACATCCAAGATGAGAACAGGAGTCTGAATAATACAAATAATCAATCCTTTTTTCTTTCTTCTATTTATTTAACGTCACTTTTCCCTTCTTCAGGGGTCAGACGTTTTCTTATATTATGCAAGCTCACTCTCTACTTCTCACGCTTCAGCAGGTCAGCAGTCTTCAAATTCCACTCTGTACTGTCCTGTCCAATCACTTGCTTCCAAGTTTTCCTTGGTTGGTCAACCTTTCTGCAATTCAAGACATCCATGCTTCTGCAATGGTTTATCCAGGAGGATGAATGTTCCGCATGATCATACTAGCGTAATCGTTTTATCATTAGGATAACCTCCATGCTGAGTTTGGTCAGATTTCACATTGCAGATCCATCTGATCATGGATCTGGCATTGTGCTACAGACAGGCGAAACACTTACCCCTATGTTTTCCTTGGCTTTCCCCTGCCAACTGACCCTATTACCTCAACTATTCTACATCTACTAACCCAAGCACTCTTGTCCATTATTTTAATGTGAACAAACCAACAATGTCTTCTGTTCTGCACTCGACAGCCTCGTAACTCTCGCTTCCCTTATTTTGTCCTTTAGTCCTCACATTCCATGAACGATGTTTCTGACAAAAGGGAAATAATTGCTGTTTTCTGTATCAGAATCTATCCATCTGACACTTATCCTTGGCTAGTTTTGACCTTGAAGAAATATTTATTTATTTTTTTAGCTCCTTACATCAAGTGGCTTCATGCCTTGTCTCGAGCGATTTCCATAATAAAAAAATAAATAGATAAATAAAAACATTTTTAAAAAAAGAAAAAAGAACTCAATTGACTTGACCGATGGCAGCTGAACAAGAAATGTATTAATTCTCATTCAAATATAAGAATTCTGATTGGGTGAAACAATTTTTTTTATTAATAATGGTCCATGATGAGTGTGAATAATGACATCAAGTGGCTTCAGGTCTTGTCTGGAGCGACATCCATAAAAAAAAAAGGAATTAAGAGGGCATTTTGGGGAAATTATTGGAAGAAATATTTAACAGAATGTGATCCTTTTTTTTTGGTGGGGGGGAATTAAATCAGATTACGTTTTATTCTTCTAAACAACATGCTAACGATCCAGAATAAAAACTGATGCACCAGATTCAAATATTGATTTTGTAGGAAGAAAGCTATTGATGACAAAGAAACGAGAAAGAGACTAACTTTACTTTATGTATTAGAATATATTTTATTTAGAAGGAAAAGGGGTTATTTTTCTGTTTATTGATCTGATTCCATAGTGGGACCTGTGGAGATTCCACAGTTGTATCTTTCGTCTGTTGTACATTGCTGCCGTATTTCCATTCTATGGATGTTCGGCACGAACACAAACCCCACAACATTATTGTATCACCTTTATTCAAATTGAAACATACTTATCTAAGTAATCTGGTTAATATAGTTTCAGAATATATCTGGTTATGGAGTTCTATCTCCAAAACTCTTGTAGTAGTTTTTGACATATTTCCATTCTTTAGACGTCCAGTGCAAATTCAGACCCCCATGATATTCTTGTACCATCTTTGAACAGAACAGAAATTAATTTATCCGATCGGATTTATTTTTGTATAACAGATATTTTTTAAAAACGGAAGATAAATCTGTATTCGTCCACTACAGACTTACTTCCCTTTGTTTCAAAAGGTCAAGAAAGTGTATTTTAGGTAGAGTTTCACATTCGACAAAATAGCAACATCAGATGAAATTTAAAACAAATACTTTTTTATACATTGCATCTTCAGCGATCGAGCAATCCCATCTTAAAAAAAGGGGTGTCAGGTGATAACGTATGTACAAAAATGAAATTTCCTTTGCATATTATTATACAGATACGAAGACCCAACATTGCTCAGGATTTAATGAGAAACACTTATATTACTTTCTTTTTATTTTCTGCCCCCTAATATAGTCGGAAGAAACTGAATTTTTTGGAAAACTCTTCTAAATTAGTGTCTTATACATATGGTTGGAATTTCATTCAAATCGGATATACGTATTTGAAAGTGAACACAGAGATGTGGCACATTGAGGGACAGAGATTGGGACAACTTCCATTGTCTACCTCGGAGAATTTTTACATATTATTTAAATTTCACGAAAATAGGATATATTTGAAGTTTGAAGGGGGGTTCTGCCCCCATAGCTCTGTATTTAGAGTTATCTCCCCACCATCAAGCTGCAAGAGTGTCCTCCCCTTGATATAGCAAGTTATAAATAAACACGGCTGACCTGATTACGTGTCACTGAAGCATTGGTACAGATTGAAGCCACAACCATATCTCTTTGTCTTTGGTTCCTTTCTTTGTTTTACTTTGCCTTTTGTTTGAACCTCGCGAGCCTAGTCTACGATATTACACTCTCGTAGAGGTGCACTTAGATATTTGGGACCATTTCCATTGTCTTCCTCGGAAAATTTTACATATATATACACTTTTAGTTTTCATGTAGATTCTTTAACCTTTCCTTCTATTGAAAACACACACACAGACAGACATATATAAACTAGCTGTCACTACCCGGCATTGTGTAAGATAATGAAGAGTGGCAAAAATGAATCGTGGACGAGTCCATTGTGAGTGGGATGGCGAAGAAAGAAAGAAAGCGACTTGATAACTGTTAAAAAGGAGAAGGTTCTGCAGTGTAGGCGAGACTTGAAAGGCGGCGCTTTCAGAAAGCGAAGAGCCAGAGCGCTTGGTGATCGGAGTATTGAAGTACCGGAAGAATGGGAGTTTACCGATGTTTATGGCACCGATCAAGCGTTATTGGCTCTGGTATCCAAGCCCGTCTTGCTGTTAGGCTTTCGTGTCCGCCGACTAAAAATGTGACTGATAAGCAAGTTGGTACTATGAAGGAATCCCCTGAGTTATATTTCATCAGACAATTGGAAGTGCTTGTGGAACAATTGCTTCAGTTCACGCTCGGATAGACAATGCAGAGCAAATTGCTTTCCAATCAGATGTATATACGAACGAGTTTCTAGCGGAAACCAAGTCTGTAACCTCAGCAAGAAAAAGACTTTCATGAGACAAAAGTATGTCAAAAGATTTTTTTTTATATGTGTGTGCGTAAACCATCCAGTGATGGGAAATAAAGAAAACCAAAGTTTTTCCATATACGTTCTGTTCTTTTTCATTCTTGTTGGATCTTGCCGGGTACCCCGAAAAAACGGGTAATGCAACAATTGCCCAGTAGCATATTTACTTGAAATTTGTTTTGCTTTTCTTTTTTTAAACTTTACTGTTTTATTTTTTCCAACATACTTTTTTTTTTATTTCATGTTAATAAAAATAAAAATGTAAATTTAAGTTAATTCGTTTCAGGAAATAATTTATCCGATCGGATTTATTTTTGTATAACAGCCATTTTAAAAAAAAAAGGAAGATAAATCTGTATTCGTCAACTACAGACTTACTTCCCTTTGTTTCAAAGAAAAAAGTAATATTTGTTAGGGGGGGGGGAATACTACATAACTATATACGTTCATTAAAGACTAACTTCCCTTTCATTGGAACAAAAATATAAAATCAAGGAAAAAATAAAAAGTCTGTTTCAAAATAAGAAGCACAAAACACCTTGCAAGTAAATACACTACCGAGTAACGCTAGGTTGGGACAGGTAATTTTTTTCTAATACAGAGATGTAGAACCATGTGCTGCCCCACTCGAAGACCATCAACCCCAATGTTGTATGTCCGTGGCCTTGTTCTTGTCTTCATCGTCTAGCCGAGTCGTCTATCCACTGACGAATCGTCGAGGGCACAGCACTGGTCCACAAGTTAAATAAAAGAAACTCAATTCTCGAGAAAGAACAAACACATACATTGCGTATAATTTAGTTGGAACTATGAGTGTGTGTGACACCGCCGCGGACTGTTAAGACCCCCATTGTCGTTGCTCAAGTCGTCAGCTCATCTCATCGTTTTCCCGGTCCGATCCGCTCTCTGGGGAGGTTCTGATCCTAACTGATAGGCATCTCCCCGAAACCCAAACTCGTTAACTTTTTGCCATAAACCTTACTGTCATCAAACTAACTTACCTTACTGTCGTCAAACGTTGTCACTCCTAAATGTCGTGTCTGGTATTCTTTTCTGAGTCACCTCTCCTAAACAATGGAAACTGACCACTCCCGCATTTCTTTTGTCTCTGTCGATGAGTCACTTCCTATCCTCGCAGTCTTCATTGTATCACAGAGACATGCAATGGAATTACTGGTAGATTGAGAGATGATAATCAGTTTGTGTCTAAGGGTATAACAATAGAGACGGATGAGAACTCATGTGGACAAAGTTATTGAGGATGTTCAGACATCCTTGGTGATACCATTGGAGCACAGGGAGGAGCAGGTGCTAGCAAGAATTAGGAGTGGATAGAATACGTTCGGAAAACTTTTTCAATTTCTAACCAGCAGAGCGTTACCACTGTCGACCAAGAAAAGAGTTTATCAGGCATGTCTATGCACGGGGATGATGTATGAAAGTGAAACCTGGCCAGTGAGGGTTGAGGACATGTGTTGCATGGAGAGAACTGATATGATGGATGTGTAATGTGAGACTTAAAGATAGATCTGATGACCTCAGAAGAAGATTAAATCTGAACAGTATAGAGAGATGTGTGCAGAACAGTAGACTTCAATCGTAGGGCCACGTTGAAAGAATTGGCGAGTTTTGGGGTTAGTAGATGTAGAACAGTTGAGGTAGCAGGATCAGTACATAAGGGAAGGTCGAGGAAAACATGGAACTGATAAAGATGGATTTGAGAGAAAAAGGGATAAGTAAAGACCTGGTCAGAAATAGGTTAATTTGGAAGTAAATTTCTAAAAGCCGTCCAACACATGCCATCATGTAAATGTTAAACTGATGATGATGATGATGATGAAGATGAAGATGGTACGTGTCTGTGTCAATATCTATATTTATAAATAGTGTAAAACAGTAAGTGAACTTACAACTTCTGAGTATTGATTTACTCCTCTCCAGGAGTTAGGCACAAGGCCAGTTTTTATCTTACTCCCACAAGTAAAATGTGACCCAAGGTCGGGTCGGGAAAGTGGGGTTTGAAAAGCCAGCGCCCGAGAGGTTAGCACTCTGGCCATTAAAAATTGCCTAGCCAGCTCCGTCGGCATTCCCTGGTAGGGGCGCCTCAGGCAGTAAGCAATAAACTTACTCTTCCCTAAAGAGGGGAGGCGAAGCCTGGGAGGGTGGACCTCCTAGAACTGCACAGGACAGACCCATAGACCGGCATAAAGCAAGCCCCGAAGGCCAAGACAATACCAGTCTATGGGGTGTAGTATCCATCGGAACAGATACTACACTTTGATCTTAGCCAAAAGGCCAAGAACAGAGATAGGTAGTCACGATCGACTGATTATGCTGATTCTTTTAGCGTTGATATGACGATGATTGTTATGGTCTAAAAATTCGTGAAGAGATGAAGACTTACTTGGTCAGACTGTAGGTTCCATTCTGCTGGACTGGACAGGTCTCTGGTGGGTGATTTCTCATGGCCTGTTTTTAGTCGGATCGTTGATAATTACCGATAATTAATGCCAAAAATTTGTACAGAAGACACAGCTCTTTATTAATTAGCTTAGGTACATTATTCTGGCAGAGATAGAGAGTGCTAGTCTACTACTAGCTATTTTTAAGAGCTCGCATTTCAATATCCGTTTCGCCTCACTTCTAAATGAATCTTCAGCTCCGAGCATGCTAATTGATACTGCTGTTTGTCTGTTCACGTGTTCCCATGCCCATCAAGTTTGAACTTAATGACAGTTTACATTCTGTCTTTGTTCTCTTTAAAACACCCACATGGCACTAATAAGCCATGGTCAATTCTTTTGATCCCGCCAGATGGCCCATCATCATCTCGTTGACAGAAAACAGTCGAGTCTCTCACTGACATGTAAATTAGCATAGATGAAAGTGACAATTTAAAAAAAAAAGCTGAAAATATTTTGTATTGATATTAAAGTAGTGAACTTTACGAGCAAGGTTAGGACAAAAAAAATTAACATAGAATAGAAGGCTGTGGGTGAGTTCTGGTGATATCTGAGTGTCAAATTTTACATAAATTTCAATTGGAAAAACAATTCTTTTTTTAGTAACAAAACCATATTTTTGTGAAATCAGTACATATATAACGAACTAAAATGATCATTTGCAATATGATAATCTAGGTTATAACTAAAATAACTTCAAAAAGATTAAAAATAAAATATTTTAAAAACTGTTTTATTCAATTTTTGAACAAGATGCAACTTTAGTTCAAACTACACCCATTTGTTTTTGTTTAATTTGTTCAGCTTGTATTTCGTTTTTTCTACTTTACTTTCTTTTTCATCTTTTGTGCTAGTTGGTAAATTATTTTAGTTGACTTTGCGACGGTCTTTTGATCTTTAAGTCTTTCATTTTCTTCAGCCTTTTTTCTCTTTTAATTTGAAGCCTTCAATTAGATCTATCATCTGGTAAAATCTGAAATTCCAGAACACTTTCATCACTGCATTAGTAAGGTCTAGTTATAAGCATGGTCTTAGTAGTGACATAGCAGAAGTCTGTCTTTCTCTTCCTTTGTCCTTATATGTTATAGGTCTCAGAACAACAACCCCATTATTTGCTCTGGGCTGCATATCATTTTCTTGTTGGTTTATTTTGTTTTCTTTACAGCAAGTTCATTTAGACTCCATTTTCTCAGCCATCTCCCGTGTAGGTGGGGGGGGGGGCTTGAAATAGTTTTCCCGTGAACATTCAAGAGACAGGATCTATTTCACTTCTTGACTGCAGCGACTTCCTGCAAATAACGTCATATCCTGACACGTAGCTCCAATTCTAATTCTTCCCTCTAATGAAAAATTTATTTTTTCTTACTTAATTTAACCGTTAACACACTCACAAGTAAATCTGCTACATTGATACTTCCATTTACGTGTTCCAATGCCTGTCAATGTTGAACATTTGAACCCAAATGACAGCTTACATGTTGTCTGTTCCCTCTCCAAGACAACCTCAATATAGAACAATTATTGACATAACTTTATTTTTAGGTTATAAATAAACGAATTACCAGAATATTTTAAGATCAAGAAAAACATGTTTTGTTGAGAAATTAATTTTTTGGGAAAATAAGTGATGAAAATTAAAATCAATTATTTAATGATGTGGTCAGTATTTTGTTAATATTTCTTTCATTCATAACCATTAAAAAGAACAAGACCTTAAATAAGTACCAACTTATATAATGCTCTTTGGGTGGGGTTCACTTCTTCAAGTGTGTGTGGGGGGGGGGGGGTCGTTCTTTTGGGATTGACGATGATAGCTTAGTGGTTACTTATGTAGCGATATTGAACGTGGATTTGTAAAAATAGTGTTAGAAACGGAAATTTTCACCTAAGTTTAGAATAAGAGAAAGGAATTTTCCATTATAGGATAAGTTAGAAGTTAGGCTGATGTGTATTGGAAGTTACATCATGGGAGGAAGTATGTAACAAAAGCGAGATCAATTCTGCCTCTTCGGTGTTCGACCAATGCAAACAGATATCTTTTTTCCAGGCATCTCCACTACTCCAATGGGAGTTGGTCAGGAAGACACAATTCATCTACAGATACTTGTATATAGTAAAACTTGCTTACATTATTCTAGCCACAAGGAGAAAACAGAAAAGATCAATATCTATATGACTGATATTACATTGCTACTGTGAGATCTCACTATCCATTGAGCCAAATACTTACGTGTCAAGAGATTCAGCCGTTTTCTGTCAACAAGGATATTGGTTAAAAAGAAAAGGTCTTCTTAGTGACGGCTTCCAATTTTGAAATTGGAAATTGACTAGCAGTGTTTATCCAAAAACAGTCTCTCAATTTTATACCGCTTAGGTTTTGGCAGAATTTTCAATTTCACTAATTTGTAAAGATTTTGTTAACCAAAGTCCGAGTGGCAAGGTCGTAAAACCACATGTAATTGCCTAAAAAAGTAGAACATCCCTCCAAGTTTTATTTGATTATTTGTAATAAAAAAACAAAACATTCCAATTATAAAAAAGTTTGATATCATTTGTAATAAAAAAAACCATCAAAATTTCCAATTATAAAACCCAGTTTGATTTTCTTATGTTAATAAAAAAAAAAAAATGGTGAAAACAAATTAACGGGTACCTGTTCTTTGATAAACACTGTGTCAATTTCCAGTTTCAAACAGGAAGCCATCACCAAGTAGACTTTTTCTCTTTAACCAGAACATTACAGGTCAGCTGGTGGAGGAGTGAAGAATTCCGCACGCAAGGCTATGAAGGAAAAACGACGTCTTTGTTAATTGCTATTAATTAACACAATCGATTATGCCAACATCTTACTCTTTCTTTATCCTTTTAACATTGTGAAGGTCAAAGAGAGAAAGAGACAGCATGCTATCTGTGCTACATCGTTTTTTTAAAACAAGTCTTCTTCCGTTTCGCACTCAATGAGTTCTGTTGAAAACGCATCCCAAGTTCATCAATCATGCCACATGACTCTTGTATCTTACTTCCGTTTCTTTGTTCCCACACATGTTAAATTTGACTTTTTGACAGCCAATTTCTCTGGCTATATCCTTTTGTAAAATGCTGAATGTCGGACATATAGACTAGTTCACACTGTGTACACATGCCTGATAGACTCTTCCCTTGGTCGACAGTGATAACACTCTGCTGGTTGAGAGACACATATAAAACATTCTACCCTGAAGTTGCCCAAATTGCCACCTTGTATGATATTATGCTGAGAGAATCTTTTTCAAGAAAAAAAATCTTTCACTACACTGTTTGATACTTTTTTTTATAATCATTTATAGTCATATATAAAGTAAAGCCAACCAAAATGATTATATGTAAACGCTTAATAGCTTTTCTCATACAAGATGCATATTTAATTCTGTTTCACCTGTTATTTATGGCAAACATTGGGTCATGTTCTTAAAAAAAATGTACTTCAAATTGATGTTATTAAATACATTAATTCTGATTGATATTTTATTTTGGATTAGTCATATTTAGAGGAGGAAGAGATTTTTTTCTCACAATCAGAAGTTCTCTTCCTGTTACTCATTAATAACATAAAAAGAAAGCTGTATTACTATTGGGTCGAGTTTGGATGAATTACTTACCCTTAATTTAGCTCATGCATATTGGAAAAAAGGTACTGCTATCGATCCTGATCTAATTTCCGGGAACACTGCGTCGGCAGCGTTCAGGCATGCTACGTAAACACCCGAGATATGACGAGCCGATTGTTGGCAGAGAGATGCCGAGTAATTAACCAATCGGTTGTCAGTAACCAGACGACAATTTTTCTAATCAGTATTGAAATTAATTAAAACCAGAAGCAATTGATCAAAGCCAGTGCATGTTTATTTCCTGTTAAATTAAAAAAAACAAAGAAAACAAATGAATTACGAAGGGCTGTGTAGCAGAGTTGAATCTCGCGAAGGAGTCCTTTCTTTCTGCCAGGAAAAAAAAGCTGTTGACAAAAAGAAAATCACGTCCGAAATGCTATTACATGCGCCGTTTGATAGAAAGAAAAAGGTGTTATTTTATTATCATCATCATCATTATTTTTCTAATTATCATCATTATTTTTATTATCATCATCATTATTTTTCTATTATTATTATTATTATTATTATTACCAGTTGTTTAGCAGTTTTTAAAAAAAAATAAAAACAAAAAAATATTTATACAGTTACAGTAATGTCGCTATGTTTTGTTAGTTGTCTTTTAAAAAAAAAATTTTTTTTTTTCAATCTTTCTTGAAAATAAAACTGCAAAAAAATATGACGCAGCGACGCAGCAGCTTCAACCATTCGGCTCGTCATCTCTCGGGTGTTTATGTAGAATGCCTGAACGCTGCCGATGCGAGATTGGGTCAGGATCAATAGCAGTACCGGAAAAAGTATGGTCATGTCACCTGACTAAGGGAGGAACAGGCATAATTGTGATATGGAAAGAAACCAACTATGGTTTTCCGGGGGGGGGGGGGTCCTGTTCGTGAATATTCTTATTAAATCTGTTATTTATTTAACCCTTTCTTTCATGAACAAGCGTTAAAAAATTATTTCGTAGACTGACACCCTGTAAGTAGTAGACTCTTCCTGCTACCAAGGAGATATGCTGAGCACAGGTGGTGGATGTGAACCATGTACAACCGGCAGCATGGGTGAAATTTCTTGAGTTGTTGCCTCTAATAAGATCGAGAGTGGTCTTTTGACATCTGGTGTAAGTTGTATTGCTGTGTCAGGAACGTTATGTTATATCCTAAGGATGAATCAGTTACGCTAGTCCGGTCATGTGGCACATTTGTCGGCGCTCTTGTATAAGCAGTAACCGATCTGAGGGAGATAACTGTTTTTTCTTAGCTGCCGCTATTCCGAATTCGCTTATACTTTGGCAAGGGAGATAACTTTGTTTATTAATAAAAAACATGTTACGATTCTCACAAAATAACTGGGGATGCATGCACCATCAACAGACTTTTCCTATAAAAATAAATCAACGTCAAAAAAAAAAGAAAAAAAAAAAAAGAAAAGGTACTCTGCTGATATCCATCAAACTGATAAACTTTTCACCGACAATGTTTCGTTTCGTTTCAGAATTTTTTAGATGAGGATTGATAATTCGTATCATTCGGTCTATTATTCTCATCTGGTTTGTTATTTTCAAAACGTGTTGACCTTATCCATGTGCATATTTTCAAACTTGGGGAACCGATACAAAATTTCACACTGAACCCTTTATTTAATCCTCAGGGTAGATTGTTCTTGTTCTATCAGCCATGACCGACAGAAGTGTAAATTTTCATGTTATTCTTAGTTATCGCCTGTAGTAAGTTTAAAGCTTCCCAAATTTATACTAAAATTGTCCATATGGGTCCATGGCGTAATGGTTAAAGGCGCTGATTAACAATCAGTTCTAAGTTGGAGTCTTCTGAAGGTTGACGGTTCAATCCTCATTACAGGTGATAATAATTATTTTTATGCTATTCTTAATTAACACTTCTACCCGGTTATGGCTGATAGAACGAGAACAATCTACCACCATGAATAAAATAAAGGGTTTAGTTCGAAATTCCGTATAGGTTCCCGGGTTCGACAAATTTCAGATATATAATAGAACAAACAAACAGAATATAAAAAAAAAAATGTCCATTTAAAATTTTGTTGTTTTTATTTATTTTGTAATAGATTTCTAAAACAAAAAAAAAAAAAAACAATAAAAAAGAAATAGAAACAAAAGTTAGGCAATTGTTTTTTTGCTGTTTTTTTTCGTTATTTAATTTTTAATTATTTTATTTTATTTTTTATTATTTTATTTATTTTTCATTATTTTATTTAATATTTTATTTAATTAATTATGTTATTTATTTTATTTATTTTTATTATTTTATTTATTTTTATTATTTAATTTTTATTTTATTTATTTTTATTATTTTATTTAATTTTATTATTAGCTGAATTTATTTATTTAAAAAGGAAATTTTATCAAATAAAAAAAAAAAGATCGAAAATATAATTTTATTTTTTATAGAATAACATGAATATTTAAAAATATTTTTTTAAGTCTTTAAAATATATATATATATATATATATATATATATATATAATTCATCTAAAATCAAAAATACTGTACACGTTTTCTATGGCAATTATCACTTTCAAATTTGATCACAATGTTTATACAATGTAATAAAATTTTCAAACTCAAATTTCTCAATTTACATAATTTTTCATTTAAAATTTTTTTTACTATTTCATATACAAAATAATAGTTAAAAACATAAAACAAGCAAAAATATTATTCAAACGCGAACAGATATTTGTTTAATTTAGAGTTGAGTAAATTTGTAACTGTTCTACATCTACCAGATCAAGCACACTCATCCATTCTTTTATCATATTCGGTTTAATTTTCTCCAATTTACTGGATCTCTCAATTAAAAAATAATCTCTGTTCACATTTGATGAATATTTTTGTTTGTTTTATGTTTTGAATTATTAATATGCTCTATTTGTAACATCGAGCATCCCGTCGGGTTAGGAGTTACTTCCATACATGAGAAATTCATTGTTTCTTATAAGTATAAGTAATTTTACTCGTAAAATAATATATATATATATATATATATATATATATATGAATGAAAGAAGGAGAAACTAAATTATCAATAAGGTCATCAACGTTTCGTCTTCATCAAGAAAAGACTTCCTCAAGATGGTTTAAGAGAATAAAAAAGTTATAAACACAAATATATTACTTGGAAATAGTCTGTATGTATAGAATGTGAAAAAAATATTTATGTTCATCTTCTGGGTGAAACATGGCTGACTAAAATAAAAATGTGTAATATTACACATTTTTATTTTAGTCGGCCATGTAATATACTTGTGTTTATAACTTTTTTATTCTCTTAAACCATCCTGAGGAAGTCTTTTCTTTGATGAAGACGAAACGTTGATGACTTTACTGATAATTTAGTTTCTCCTCCTTTCATTCACATTACGTTTGGAATACTATTTCCATTTTTATCATTTAACATATATATATATATATATATGTTAAAATAAACAGTTTGAGTATCCGACAATTGTTTCAGAACCTCTTCGGCTCCTCCTCAGGGATATACTGATGAGCAAAGATTAGATCCGCCAATACGCAATCGGATCTAATCTTTGTTCATCAGTATATTCATATGGGGGAGCCGAAGAGGTTCTAAAACAATTGTCTGATACTCAAACTATGTTTATTTTTATATAAAAGCTCTAATATATATTGAGCACTTTTGAAAAGTATTGGTTTTGTTCATTTTGTTAATATTTGAACTTAATTAATTAATTATATACATATATATATATATATTTCAGTGTTTACTTCAACAGTGCTCAATACGCGAGTAGAACCTAATAGTAATATAAATATCTACTTAGGGCAAGTAAGCTGCACAGAAATTTTTTTTTTTTTTTTTTTAATTCCCGAGGGAAATCATCAGGTCTAAAACAAACGTTTCTGTGTAGCTAACTTGCCATAAGTATATTAGCCTGATGATATATATATATTTATTGTGTATTTAGGCAGCATTTTCTCATTTATGCAAACATTGTTAAAAATAACAGAATTCGTCTGTGTAATTATACCTTTTTTATTTTTTCAATTTTTCTGATGGTCTTTTTTGTATTAAAATCGAAAAAATTAATGAATGTTCCATAGGTTTCACGAACGTTTTCGATTCTTTGCCGGAGGATGATTTGATGAAGAATCGAAAACGTTCGTGAAACCTGTGAAACTTATGGAACATTTATTACTTTTTTTTGATTTTAATACAAAAAAGACAATCAGAAAAATTGAAAAAAATAAAAAATGGTATAATCAAACAGACGAATTTTGTTATTTTTAACAATGTTTGCATATATATATATATATATATATATATAGGTATATAATAAATTATGAAACTAAAATTATACTTTTAGAGGATAGAACCTAGTGAAATAGTTTAAGCTCAATATACGTAATAAAGCAATTTTAAAGATAGATGAAAGAAGAGAGATAAAGATGTACGAATGACAAATCTATTTCAACTTCGATGTTTTTATCGAGTACACCTTGCATTGAACAATCGAAGTTGAAATAGATTTGTCATTCGTACATCTTTATCTTTCTTCTTTCATCTTTATATATATATATATATATATATATAAATAAAAATATCCTCAAATGTCTGTTCTAAGGCACAAAGGTTAAAGAAATTTAATTCAGAGAATATATTAACTATGGAACATTGTAATATCAAAAATTATCTTATGGGTTTCCTACATATTGATGGGATTTAACTAAACCAAAAAACAATTGACCTGTTGTCATGGCTTTCTATACTACAGGTCATTTCATGGCACAGCTGAGAAGCATGACTGGAGGCCCATTGACAAATATTTTAAAATTTTAATAAACAATGTTATTCAATATTTTTGTTATTAAATTTTATTTTAATTTATTCAATAAGCTTAAACTTTTGACAGAAAAAAATTAAATCGCCATATTGTAACTATTTTTATTATTGGCCCAAACGTTTTTTTTTTTTTACAATCTACATAAAAATACAACAAGTAAAATATAATAAATAACAAATAAAATAAATCTTATACTTACTTTTATTGAATTAGAAAATTATATGTCAAATGTAAATATTTCTCTAAAGATTAGAAAAATGAAAACAACATGGCGGTCTAATGAAAGACAACTATTTTCTTTTAGTCGCTTCTTCATTTGTCGATAGGTCTCCAATCAGATTTGTCGCCTGTATCACGGAGAGGCCTGTAGTATAGAACGCCATGTCAGTTGTCCTTTTGTTTGTATCCATCGGACAATTGTCCGGAAGCCAAATAAATTATTTTTCTCACATGCATTATATTGTTATTTCCATAGAAAGATTTTTGTTTACTATTTTTTATTACGCATCACGCTGTTTTTTGGTTGACACCATTGACATGGATAATACCCTTAAATAAACGGTTACTTTAGCTCATGGGGCTGGGGATAAACATTAAGTAAATTTGTATTAAATAGAATGGTACAACTATGTCGAACGGTTTTGATTTTGTTGTTGGCATTCTTGCAGGAGGGACCACATAATGGTTGCCAACCTCCCTAGGTGAAAGTGGTATTATGGAATCGACTGGATTCGAACTTGGCACACCCAGGTCGTCAATCCACGTAGTTATCCACTTAACCACTGTCACCTTCCTAGAATAAACATTAAAAAGAGCACAAAAAAAAAATAAGACTCGTATAAGATTTGAACCTGTGCTGCAAAACAGAGACCACCTGTCACGAGTGTCGCTTTAACTGCTTGGCTAAAATGCTCAATAGTCAGTGAAAGCTGAATTTAAACAAAACTTGACCATTGGGCTCGTTAGCTAAGCGGTTAAGGTCATACCCACGACAGGTGGTCCCTCTTTCGGAGGCACAGATTCAAATCCTGTTAAAGTTGCATTTTACTATTTGTGATTTTCTATCTTTATTCCAAGCCGTCATCATATTCGGTTCAACGTCTGTTTTACCCTTTCTCTCAAGTTCACTTCCTCCCATGCTTTCCTTGGCATTCCCTTGTGAACTGGACCTGCTACCTCAACTGTTTTACATCTATTAACCCAAGAACTTTCATCCATTCTTTTATCATCATATTCGGTTTAACGTCTGTTTTACATGCTGGCATATGTTGGACGGCTTTAAGAAATTGATTTCCAAACTAACCTATCTCTGGCCAGGTCTTTATTTATCCCTTTTTTTTCAAGTCCATCCTTATCACTTCCACCCATGTTTTTCTTGGCCTTCCCCTGCCAACTGACCTTGCTACCTCAACTGTTCTACATCTAGCCCAAGCATGCTCATCCATTCTTTTATTATCATATTTGGTTTAACGTCTGTTTTACACATATTGGACGCCTTTTAGAAATTGACTTCCAAACTAATCTATCTCTTGCCAGATCTTTATTTATCCCTCTTTCTCTCAAATCAATCCTTATCACTTCTTTCCGTGTTTTCCTTAGCCTTCCCCTGACAACTGAACCTGCTACATCAAGTGTTTTAAACTAAAGTGTGGGCTAATTTAACCGTTTATTTAAGGATATTACCAATGCAAACAACAAAAAAGAGCAATGTGATACATAATATATTGTTGGGAATAAGTTCCTATGTTTACCAAATATTATTTTATATAAAATATATATCATAACTAAACGAAATTAATCAGATAACTAAAAAAATATTTTTTAATCAATAAAAATCAAAAATAAATATATAAAAATTTTATAATCAGATTTGAAAATTAAATATGTACAATTTCTGAAATGATGGGCATCATGTTGAACGATAGGCACCATGTTCAACGATAGCGTGCCAGATTTCTGGCTTTAATCATTAAAATCTATGATAGACACAAAATAAATATGAGTGACTTACTGATTATTGAAGAAAAATAAAAAATAAAATGGTCAACTAACCAGATTTTCAGCACCAAAATACAAATGGTGGATTAGAATCAACTTCATATTTTATTGATTAAAAAATATAAAATTTCAATTTTTAAATATTGCTATTTCTTTTGTAATCACATTTCAAACTTTTTTAAAAATGAAATCAAAACAAACAAAAAAATCTGTAAAAATTGGTAAAAGCTGCAGAGAAATTCGGTAAAATTTTTAATTTCTCCATTTTATGGCGTTATCGTATGCGCGTGTCAGTGTTTCAGCGACGCACGTCTAGAAGAGCAGGAAAATTCAAGTCAAGGGAGTCTTTTCAACAATTTAATAAAAATTTTCCTTTTTTAAAATTAAAAAAAAAAATTATTTTCTACAAATATCTATTCAATTTCGATACAACATAAAAATCTTGTTTTTATGTTGTATCGAAATTGAATAGATATTTGTAGAAAATAATTTTTTTTTTTTTTTAATTTTAAAAAAGGAAAATTTTGTTCATGGATTATGTGATTTGTTTGCGAGTAATATATTCTGGTTAACAAATTCTCCAAACCTCAAACGCCACCCCTACCACGGAGTGAAATTTTTTTTGTTTCTTTCACAGGGTTTTATCAAAGTGCATGTGAACAACAACTGAAAGAAAAAATACACCAATACAAAAAACTTTTAACTAAAAAGGGAAAGGCTAAATATCGATAGAAAATAATAGTAATTACATTGAAGTGTATATCTAACTTTGGAAAAGGTTAAAATTAATAAAACAGCTACAACAAAAACCCTTAAATGTGTATCTTCATCACATCAATTGTTTTTTGTTTCAATTACGTAAATAGGAAGAGTTGAAAGGTCTCTCCTCTTTCGGTTCATTGTTTTGTGCAGATTTTTGGATAAAATTAATTGTTGGGTGTAAAATTGTATTTCTTGTCCGGAAATAAAAATTCTAATTTACTTTTTTGAAATGCTAAAATTCTAAATTTAATTCAATGTTTTTTTTCATGGAAATCGCTCCAGACAAGGCATGAAGTCACATGATGTAAGGAGCTAAAAAAAAAAAAAAAAAAAAAAAATACCACTTCAAGGTCAAAAACTAGCCATCGATAACTGTTTGGTGGATAGATTCCGACCCAAAAACAGTAATTCTTTCCCGTTTGTCAGAAACATCGTTCATGGAATGTGAGGAATACAGGACAAAATAAAGGAAGCGAGAGTTACGAGGCTGCCGAAAGTAAACCCAAGGTCCACTTTCTACTCTCTTTAACCGGAAGCAGCCATGTTTGTTTTAAATTTTATTTTTCTTGCAACATAAATATTTTTCCTTTTTAGAAATTTTATTATACATAAGACACATTTTGATGCAAAAATAAACTTTGAACATTCTTTTTCAATAAAAAGTTTTAACCAAAATTTAATAAATTCAAAAACAAAACTGAAGAGGTTATAAACATACTTGTTGATAATTTGATATTAATTATTGATAAAAAAAAAGAAAAAAGACAAAAAGAAGGGGTGGTCCATCATTAAAAAAAAACTTGAATAAAAGTTCAAATTTATAGATGTTCAAATGCAATGAGCTATTTTTATTTCCGGACAAGAAATACAATTTCAAACCAACAATCAATTTTATCCAACAGAAGAAAAATAAAAGATATTCTCATGGTTCCTATACTACAATTGAATCATTTTTTTTGTGGGGGGTGGGGTTGATATGGACGGATTATAAAATGCATCGGATGTGTACAACACATTCCATCTAAACTATTTTTTTTTTTTTAATTCTTTAGAATACTCTGTATTAAGCACCAAATTTTCATATAAAAAAATTACTTGTTCAATTTTTAGCAAGGGGATTCAGTTTTAGATCTACGTTTAACATAAAATGACATACTTGATATTTTTTTAGGTGTGTTAAACTAAAAACAACTTGTTCATAAACGCGTTTTTTGGAATTTCACACAGGAAAGATCATTTAACATTAAACTTGCCGAATAAACTGAAAACCCCTCTAAAAATTAAACAGCAAGTTCTTCAAAAACCTTGAAGGATACGTTGTACATTTCTGCCTAAAACGCATAACAAAAATGTGTAAACTTAAATAAGCCCACACCGTATAACTAACTGAAGTTTGGAATAACAAGTACCATATATATTTGTGCATCATCCGATTTCACACATTGTAAAAACCCTCAAAGTTGATCTCCAAAAGATGAGGTCATCAAATATATCACGCGAATTCCATGTTTCAGTAGGCTCGGCTAAGGCTTATATATATTTGCAGAAATTAAAAATTTTGAACATATAATTTTAAGTTTAGGTCTCGGAAAATCACATGATACACGATAACTGATTTAATAGCTATTTATAATTTTTCATGGGAAATTTTGAAATAAATTTTTTTTTTTTCATCTTTAACAAAGATCATGTTCATTGATACACTCATGGCACAATCGAAAAAACAAAATGTAATTTCTGACTAGAACTATGGGAAATATAAAATTTATTCAACAAATAATAGTTAATTAATAAAATGCACTTTATCAAAACCAATATCAGGAAGAATTAAATTTTATAGGCAAAGGTAGAGTATTGTTGTTTCTTTTTTAATTTTTGGTCCTAAACTAAATCTAAAAAGAAACGTATTTTCTCAACGGTGTCACTACTGTATCAATGAACTGAAGATTGTCCTATAAGGTTAAAACCTGAATTTATTAAGGCAATGGGTATTATTAACTTTAGGAAAAGAAAAATACATGTTGCTCCATATTTTTTCAAAACAACTTATTAAAACCATTATATTCAATGTATTTTTGAGAAAAAAAGGTTTCATTAGATTTAATGAAAAAAAAAGTTACTATGTATTTTTGAGAAAAAATGTTTCATTGAATTTAATAAATTAAAAAAATTACTATGTATTTTTGAGAAAAATTTTTCATTGAATTTAATTTAAAAAATCACGATGTATTTTTGAAAAAAAATGTTTTCATTGAATTTAATAAATAAAAAAATTACTATGTATTATTGAGAAAAAATGTTTCATTGAATTTAATGAAAAAAAAGTAACTGTATTTTTGAGAAAAAATGTTTCATTGAATTTAATAAATAAAAAAATTACTATGTATTTTTAAGAAAAATTTTTCATTGAATTTAATTTAAAAAATTACGATGTATTTTTGAAAAAAATTTTTTTCATTGAATTTAATAAATAAAAAAAAATACTATGTATTTTTAAGAAAAAATTGAATTTAATAAATAAAAAAATTACTATGTATTTTTGAGAAAAAATGTTTCGTTGAATTTAATGAAAAAAAAGTTACTATGCATTTTTGAGAAAAAATGTTTCACTGAATTTAATAAAAAAAAAAAAGTTACTATGTATTTTTGAGAAAAAAATGTTTCATTTGATTTAATAAATAAAAAAAATTACTATGTATTTTTAAAAATTACATTTATATAAAAAAAAAATTACAATGACTCGTTTCTCTATGCTAAGTAGAGTATAATTTCAAACGGTTTACATGCTGGTTGTTGGGAGATATTTCAAGATGGATGCTCTATGCTGAGTGATGCATTATAATAATGAAAGAATCAAAAATCAAATTTTTATTTTTACATTTTTCACTCTTCCAAGATTGGTAACGTAATTTTAATTTTTTTTTTGCAAATTCCTTCCATAAAAAATAAAATAAAAAATTTCTTAACACATCAATCCTTGTAAAACTACCATCTTCGAAATATTTCCAATCAGCTCGCTAACCAGTGTAACCAAAAAGAACCATCTTAACATTCATCTCGAGTTAGCGCAGAGAAACAGCCATGGTAATTTTTAATATTAAACTAGCTGTATCGACCTAGTATTGTCCAGTAATGTTTTTACTTACATTTTCTATGCGTTGTTTTTGTTTCAAACAAAGGGAAATAATTCTGTATTGATGAGTTATGTTCCTTTTTTTTTTAAGATGGTGGCTATTTAAAAATAATTCCGACCCGTTCTAAGTATTTTTAGGAAGGAATTAAATTGAATTACATTTTATTGTCCTTAACACGTTGCAACATGAGCCACCTAAAAAACAAACAAACCAGAATCAAATATTGATTTTCTAGGAAGAAAACTATCGATGAAAGAAACTGCCTTTACTTTATATATTAGATTAAATAAAGCATATTTTTCTGCCGAAAAATATTGAATATGATGGTTTTATGTAATAAGTTGTATCGAAATGGTGCCGAGTGGCAGTTTTGGGAGATTTCCTTAAAGTTAACGTTTACCAAGGTAATATGGACGTAAAAGCAACCGTTATTTTTTCCAATCTCTGATGATTGTGCTCTGAGGTAAGGAATTACAATGAAAACCACACAGCTGATTTTATCACAATGGATGAAAGTGCTGGAGTAATAGAAATAATAGTAAGTAAGAAAAAGAAGTGTTGGTAGTAGTAGTAGTAGTAATGGTGTTGGTGGTGGTATTACAAGTAGTAGTAGTAGTAATATAGAAGAAGTGGTAGTGGTGGTATTACGAGTGGTAGTAGAACAGATGTCTGTTGAAGTGGTTGCAGTGTAGAGGTTTCGTGAAAGGTCCGAAGGGCATCAACCAAGGAGGAACGACAACAACACTAGCTTGGAAAGGAAATTCCGATCTCCTCAAGAATACTTTTGGGCTCTTCGGATTCCTGGTGAGGAATGGAGACAACGATTGAATCAGAAGAAATATCTAAAACATCTTGCAGTATTTCTATTCAATAAGTTGGTGCTTCGCGAGATAACAATCCCTAGTAACTGCAATAAAATGGGATCCTAATTTTATGTTATGCAGATCTGTCATTGTGTAGACAACCAATTTTTTTTTAATTTAAGACTAGCAGGGCTACCCGGCGTAGCCCGGAGCCATAAATAAATTAAAAAATTTTTTTTTTAAAGTAGAAGAGGTTAAAAAAAATGTGTGTAGCATCTTTTTATTAAAACTTCTATCTATCTACGTCTTTTAATTCGTCTATCTTAAATACATTTCAAAAAGTGATATTTTTGATTTGAAGAAAATAAAAAAAATGTCACTTTTTGAAATGTATTTATTTAAAATTGTACCGTTTTAGTCGATAGTACGATATAATTTAATTTTGGAACAATTCATTTTAGAATGAGTAAAGTTGTATTTTTTTTTAGCGACGACATCAGATTATTCACCAACCACCATCAGACGACCTCATTCTTTATTTATCCCTTTTTCTCTGAAGTCTATTTTTATCACTATCCCCCAATGTTTTCCTTGGCCTTCCCCGGTGAACTGGACCTACTAACTGTTCTAGATCCAGAGGTTAAAAAAATGGGTGTAGCATCTTTATATTAAAACTTCTATCTATCTACCTCTCTTAATCCGTCTCTCTATCTTTCCCCGTTTTTCCACATCCGACTTTCATCTTCGCCCTGCCCATTCCTTGTTTCAATGTATTGAAAAGAATATTTAATAATGTAAATCATTCGCATCTCCTTTATATAATAGATAACATTAGAAATGGCTGAAAAACTGACCCCCCTCCCTTCTCCCTGACGAAATCTGGCTCAGTTAACCCCCAAAGAATGAATAAATTTTTTTTTTTTTAGATATTATTCATCCAGGGCAATGCCGATCAAGAATATACCAACTTTGTGGATGTTTGTTTTGTAGTTTTTTACTTTTAGCTGGACATACATACACACAGCCAACTGCCCTTGATATAATAGACTAGCAGGGCTATCCGGCATTACCCAGGGTAAAAGTGTAACATATTTCTTTTAAAACTTCTACCCCCCCCCCATTACCCCCTTCACTCTCCCGACCCCCTCTTTTTTATCCGCCCAAACCCATTCTTGACACACACACTTTTATAGATTTCTCGAGGAATGAGGCGGCATAAGGAAAATAACTACTTGGAAAAAAATCAGAGTTACTTCCCTTAAGTTAGTGGCTTGAAAACAGACCTCCCCTGACGAAATATGTACCAGTTTAGGGTCAAAAAATGAATATTTTTTTTCTAAATTATAGATATTATTCACCCGGGGCAACAGCTATTAAGAAAATACCAATTTTGTGAGTGTTTATTTTGCCGTTTTTTGAGTTTTAGCCGGACATACATACATACATACAACTAGAACGACTGGTTATTACAATAAGCAAATCCACCTCAATAAGAAAAAGGTGAATCCACAAATCATCTGTATTCTCATTAGTTAAAAAGAATTAACAGATTATTTAAGGTCTGAAATCTGCTGTCTGGGGGGGGGGGGGGGGAGGGAGCAAGCAAAGAAAGAAGTAGAAAGGTGAGAAGTCGCAGAAAACGTCCAGTGATTTGTGAGCCGCATTATTTTATTGACAAGTCGATTATCATTTTCATATTTATCCGGTGAAACTGAGCTTTAAGGGCTCCGTTGACGTTAAAGTGTAAGCAGTGCTGCGATCCACCTTCGACCCCTTTTCAATGACTCAAAATATATATGAGACATGAGGGAAAAGTGAAATTTAAGTAGTAATTTTCAAGAAAAGATAACTCGATTAGATTAAATCATGGTTAGGTTTTTTCAAAATGGTTGCCTGTAAGTCTCTCTTCACAAGCTACAAAAATGTGAAAAACTTTAACTAAAAAAATAAATAAAAAAATTAAAAAAACTACTTGTTTTTTTTTTTGACTAAAACTTAAAATTTTTCTATTCTACACAATAAAAAATTTGCATAACATAAAATTAGATTCGGATTTCCTGTTGTTACTGAGGATTGTTATCCCAAGAAGCACGATCAATTTCAATACTTACACAAACAAGTTAAAGATATTAAGAGAAGGTGTAATTACTACGTTACATGCAAAATAATTAGTGTTTAAATATATTTTTTAAATATATTGCTGCCTTCTGAGATATACGGAGTGTCCATAAAGTTCGTGTGCACTTTAAAACATCTATAACTTTATTTGTATTTGCGATAGAAATAATCTGTAAAAAATGTTATAAAGTTTCATGTACCCAGTTTTAAGTATAGTTATTGAATTATTTTTCCCCACAAATATTTGCAACAATTTTTAGATAAGTAAAAAAAAAAAATCTTTTTTTTTTCAGAATTAATTTGATCCATGATTCAACTGAGGAAAAAGGTAAACTGTGTTCTTTGGTTGGCTAGACTGAATTGAAATGAGATTTTTTTTATGGGGACATGTGAAAACAATTATGTACGCACCCAAATCTAGTTCATTAGAAGATTTGAAAACTAAAATAATGATTTCAGACATTACTGTGGATCAGTTGGCAAATGTTTTTTTCCGTGAACTGCAAAATCGTATTAGCCTCGATGATGGAAGACATGTGAAAACTTAAATAAAATTTCAATAAAACCTTAAAAAAATATAGATTTACTTCTTTTTAATCGTTTTTACTAATCATTTTTTTATCGCAAATACCAAAAAAGTTATAAATTTTTTAAAGTGCACATGGACTTCATTGACACCCTGCATATAGATCCGAGTAAATATACTTTTAAATGGAAACTTACAAAACAAAAAAAAAAAGCAATATTATTCTAAATGATATCAAGTTAATCAAAAAATATTTTTTAAATCCCAGTCGCAATCCATGTAAAACTAATAATTTTAAACATTTAAAGATTTTTTTTTTCTTTCCAAATTCAAAAAGTGAATTAAATTCTTAAATTCTTTTCATAAAAACGGTCGTAAAATTTTGCGACGGAGGTAAAGTTACCAACAATAATCCTAATTATTTAATCACAGATAATAAATATATATGTATAAAAGAAAAACATGCATGGTTAACTAGAAAGAAAAAAAAATGAAAGGAGAGAGAGAATATAAAAGTGAAAATTAAAAAAAAAACATTCAGGGGGAATTGAGTGCAAAAGGAGATATTTTAAACAGGTTCAATGACGATAATTCGAAGAAGACTAGACCTACCCATGACCCGTTGGGTCACAACCACTGAATTATTTATTCTACTTTAATTTCATTTGAAAATTCATAAACTGTGACATATCTGTTGGGGAAAACTATAATACCTATTAGACACTTATCTAGAGTGTCTTCAGTCTCTCTGTAGATGGTTTGTCAGGACAACCTTAAATGAGGATACTTCCCTCTACAAATAAACCCTGACTAAATATTCAAAATAACATAGTATTCAAAGCACAAATAAAATCCCCTCGGTATGGCTACTCCACACTGGCTTATACGAGAAATAGTGCATCTTCTCAAAGTGATGTTGCCTACAGTAACAGCATTAAGCTGGATACTCCACCAGACTAGACGAATTCTTGTCCTGGAATCTGGTAAGACCAAGAGACCACAATAAAGATATACTATAATATAATTAACTGGTCAATTGGGGAGAGGATAATTAATGTTCTTAACTTCTTGGTTTGACAGGTAAAGGAGAACTTTAATGGAATATTCGAATATCTATGTATCTCATATAGAGATCAAGGGGCCTCTTGATTTCTGAGAACTTTGACTGAAGTAAAATCAAACAATTAAGACATTCTTCTTGCGTAACTAAAAATTATAAGTCTTTTTGTGGTGTTTATATAAGTCAGGGGCACATATGAACAACGCATTTCTAAATAAAAACTATTATTTACACTTACATATCAGACAAAAATAAGTATCCTCACCAAAAATTATCAAGTAAAATTTTCAAGTAAAATTTTAATTAAAAATAAAAATCAGTTATATCGTATTCTGCAATTGATTTATTAAGTGTTTATATTACAGACTGAGTCATGTCCCCTTGATTCCGCTCGTATCAATAGCGGTTGATCGAAATCGGTAAAACTGGTTTTAATTTTTAATTAAAATTTTATTTGCTAACTTTTGGTGTAGATACTTATTTTTGCCTGATACATAAGTATCCCAAAGATTAATTTATTTGGAACTGCGGTTTCCATATGTGCCCTGATCTATATAAGCACCCTTTTTACTTCTATATTATTATCCTTATTATCATTCAGAGGACCTTCTCTTTTCATCAGTCAGTTATAAAATGCAAAATCTGGTAGAGATTTATTTATTAGTTTAAAATGCGTACATTAGTGTCTTCACAAAGTCAGCATCTATTTTAAAATTTTAATCACATTCAAACTGTATTTCTGATAATAACAAAATTTATACACTAATGGGTATTATTCACTTTAGGAGAAGAAAAATACATGCTGCCCCCATATTTTTTCAAAACAACTTATTAAAACCATTCAATTTCATTAAATTTAATTAAAAAAAAGTATTTATTTCTGAGAAAAAAATGTTTCATTGAATTTAATATTACTATATATTTTTGAGTAAAAACGTTTCATTAAATTTAATTTTAAAAAAATTACTATGCATTTTTGAGAAAAAATGTTACATTTAATTTTTTTTAAAAATTACCATGGCTGTTTCTCCAAGCTAAGTAGAATATAATTTCAAAACGGTTTACATGCTGGTTGTTGGAGATATTTCAAGATGGATGCTCTATGCTGAGTTCCTCTTTAATCCTCACTTTCCTTAGGTTTTATACTCTCTCTTAATTCTAATAATTCTTCACCCCCCCCCCCCCCCGAGTCATTTATGCCTATCTAAACCCTTAAATGCTTTTTGTTTCAAATATGACACATTTCAACAAAATGGCCATTTAATATACTATTCAATGAAAATGTGTCAAATTTGGCAAGTGTGAGTAGGTATTAGTATGATGTTGCATCAGCATACCTGCTAAATAGGTAATCAGTATCTTGGATAATAAAAATCTTTTTTTTCAACCCAATATAAAAAAATAAAGCATTTAAGGGTTAATAAATTTTTCATAAAAGATCACTTTCATTCATTTTAACCATCTAGTTTCTTCAGTTTCTACATTTCTTCCCCA
The DNA here is from genome assembly GCA_963556195.1 of Sepiola atlantica. Classification (NCBI taxonomy): domain Eukaryota; kingdom Metazoa; phylum Mollusca; class Cephalopoda; order Sepiida; family Sepiolidae; genus Sepiola; species Sepiola atlantica. The sequence goes on from OY744518.1 coordinate 136,486,605, forward strand.
TTCTTACCTTCTCAGGTCTATTGCTTATATTTTATTAATAATTTGTAATTAAAATTCAATCTCGATTTTACTCTGATGAAGTCTTTTGATAAACAAAGACAAAATATTAGCTATGTACAGGAGTTTCATCTGACTTGATTGTATTCTTGTCCTTATTCAACCCTAACCCTAAACCTGACCCCAACCCCAAATTCCTCAGTTTTTTGTTGCATTTGATCCAAATTATTTTCATCATCAAATTATTCGGTTTAATGTCTGTTTTACATAGTGGCATGTGTTAGACAGCTTTAAGAAATGTACTTCCAAATTAACCCATCTCTGACCAGGTCTTTATTTATCCCTTTTTCTCTCATATCCATCCTTATCATTTCCTCCTATGTTTTCCTTGACCAAACCTTGCTACCTCAACTGTTCTACATCTACTAACCGAAGAACTCTCATCCATTCTTTCAACGTGGCCATACCATCAAAGTCTCCTGTTCTGCATACATCTTTCTATATTGTCCAAATTTATTCTTCTTCTGAGGTCATCAGATCTAAACCTGTTTTTAAGACTTAGATTACACATCCATCATATCATTCTCATATCATTTATCCCTATGCAATAGATATCCTCAACACTGGCCAGGTTTAACTTCCATACATCATCACATTTCGTACACATGTCTGATAGACTCTTCCATTGGTCGACAGCAGTAATGCTATGCTGGTTAGTAATGGCATACGTTTTCTGAACTTACTCTATCCACTCCTAACTCTTGCAATCATATCAGCACCAGCTCCTCCCTGTGCTCCAAGGAAACAAAACTTTTGGACAACCTCAATAGCCTCATCATCGAAATATACTTTCTCCACATCTGACTTCTCATCCGTCTTACACTATTTGCACACAAACTGGTTATCATATATTAACCTACCTGTAATTTCACTGCTTGGGAAAGTGAAGAATTATTAGAATTAAGAGAAAGAGTATAAAACCCAAGGAAAGAGAGGATTAAAAAAGAACTTTCTTTTCTCTTTAAGTGAAGTGAGAATTCCACTGCTTATTAATTAAAAATAAAAAAAAACATCTGATCGGCAAAGATGAAAAGCGAAAAAATAATTGCGGATTAATTGGTATTTGCGCAAAAAATTAGAATTTTGAAGAGATATATTTATTTTTAATTAGATCTGCTTATTAATTTGATACAGAGAATTTATTTAACTTTCATGAAAGATATTGGTTAATTTTGAGAGGCAAAACAACAAAAAATACAAAAAACAAAACATATTACTAAAAAAGATGAATCTAAAATTATTATTACGGTAATGAATACAGAATTTCAGGGTTATTTAGTTTTTCCATATATTTTTATCCACATCTCAAATAAGTTATTAACGAGACCCTGTGGAAATTCTACGGTTGCTTTATCTATCCGTATAATTTACTTTTCTGTTTCTTACGTGTTAATCCCAAGCCACGGCGAGGTTTGTAATAATAGGTTTTTGTCTCCACTTGGTACGATCACAGGATAGGTCCGAGTGAAGGCCGCCGGTTTTAGAGAGATCTTTGTGCAGGGAGTCTGTTCATCTCATCATCGGCCTTCCTTTCGGTCGCTTTCTGGCAACTTCTAATGCAAAAGCCAGTTTAGCAATGGTGTCGTTGTTTAATCTCAGCACGCAATCCATATAATCTACTGTTAACGATAATATTTCTTTTCGAATAATTAAGGTTAGGGTTAGGGTTTAATAGTATTAAGATTGGACTATTTAGATAAAACATTGCTTAAAAACTATTTTTTAATGAACCTGTTTAAAATATGTGAGAATACAAAAGCATAATAAACAGAAAAAGGAAAATATACATGCAAAAAAATAACAGCAAAACAAAAAAAATAAATAATCAACAAAAAACCAAAACAAAGGGAACAGATTAATAAATATAAAGAAAGGCGTTCATGCAATTTTCATAAAAAAAAACATAAACAAAAAAAAAATACAATTTGTTCCCTCCATTCCTCAGTGACATAAAGACAAAACTATTCTTGAATACCATCAAAAGCTCGTTTTTTTTTGCTTTTTTTTTTTTTTTTTGCATTTTGTCAAATTCTCAAATTCTGTATAAAAGAAAAAGTGGGGTTAAAGCACGGAGGTATGAATAATAAAAAAAAAAAATAGAAGAATGTTCTTAGACTACGAAGCGTAAATAATCTGAGCATTTTGCAGTGAGAAAAGTTTGGAGATTACCACGGACATGGTATTAAGGCAGCGACGGCGCGGCGGCAGTGGCAACAGCAGATGTAGACTTTAAAGAACTGTATATATAATAAATGTATGCTAACAACTATTATATTTATATAGTAACTAGCTTGAAAGGAAAAAAACAGAGAGAGAGATAGAGAGAGAGAGTGCTATAACACATCCGGTAATCCAAGGGTGCTTCATTCCACATTTGGTTAAGTTCTGTTTTATAGCTTTGAAGATTGTAAGTGATTGTTATTATTAACAGTAGTAGCAGCAATAATAGTGTTATAACCCATGATAAAATCCTACAATCCAAGAGTGTTTCATGTTAAATTTGGTTCAATTCTGACAGCTTTGTAGCTTGTAAGTGTTCATCATTAGTAGTAGCAACATTATAATTTTTACCCCTTCTCTAGCACACCTAAATTCCAATTTGCTAAATTCGATGCAATTCTGTAGAGTAGGTTTGGAGCCTATAGATTACACGCACGCAGAAAATGCTCACTTATAGAATTCCTCATCACGACCTATTTACAGCACACTGTACCAACTAGCTTTTCATACATTCCCCGACCACACCCATTAGCTCTTCATACATTTTCCAAAGTCCTTCAAAGTTTCAGTTCCCACAATTTTTAGACACAAATGTTACAAAATGTCAATTAGTAACATGCCATTTAGTTGCTAAGTTTGTCGCTTTTGATATGGTGGGTGACTTGTTTCTGATTGAAGCATGGCCGGGTTACTGGTTGAGCGTGTGTGATGTTGAAAATTATGAAATAAGCGACGAAGCCAACACAACAATAAGGATTCACTTTGAAGCATCTTAAAAATGTATTCATCAATCAATATAATATCTAACATATAAAGTTATCTTGTCGGATTTTCAAAGTCAGACACAAATAGCATTTAAGCTGACAAATCAAACTGCTCTGACTAGCCAATTTTCATTCGATATTGTTGTAGCGTGTTATTAACAATATAATCATGTACTTGGCTACAATTTAATTTTTTAAATTACTTAGTCCGGCCCAGATGACTTAATATGAAACATTTTTAAATAATCACCTAAAAATAAAAATCAGCAAGCGGAATAACTCGCAGCTAGTAAACAATATAAAAAAAGAACAATCTATTAGAAATGTTAAGGTGATATTGGGTTGAGGTTAAGTGAGTACATTTGTGAGGTTCCATGCGTGGCTTTATAGGGGTGGGGGTTGATTGTGAAATAAAGTTACACCATTGAAATGGGGTTATATAAACCGAGAGAGAAAAATGTGAGGAGAGAAACCTTGGCTTAATCAGCAGGTGAAAAGGAGACGTATTTGGGAGACATATAGAGCATCCTACAAGGAGTGTTTAGAGCCCCTGTGTTTAAGTGTGTAGGGGGGGGAAGGGGTTGAATAGTGGACGTTCAGGAAATAACAATTCAGATCTGACTACGTGTCGGCCTTTGGAAAATAAAGATCATTCAACCTGGCAATACACGTCAGTGTCTCTTTCTCCAACATTAAGAGTTGTCTCATCATATCAAAAACACACAAGGCTACTTGTGGCTCATCGGGTCACAATAACTAACATTATCTTTTCTACTTTTATTTTATTTAAAAATTCACAAACTATGACATATCTTTTAAGACATTCGTCTTGCATAACTAAAAATAATAAGTCTCTTCTTACAGATAATAATAGAAGTCACGAATCCTATTATTTTTCTATCTAATTTACATGTTTACGAACACACAACGTAAATTAGATGGCAAAACATAGATTTTATTTAATTATAGATGACCCTAATAACCTAAAATATTGTACGTTTTTTTCCAGCTCTCATGTAAGCTAGTCTAGTCTAATAATATTAGCTAGTATCAGTGACAATGGGATATATATATACATATATATATATATATATATATATATATATATATATATATAATCAATAACATGAAAAATGAACTTCTCAGAATCAGAACAGTGACGAATCAAGACAGCAGATCATATACACAGAAAGGGTTCGGCATCCTTTCAGAATGTGCTTTATAACAATAATAAATAATTAAAAAGGGGCTTATCTGAACATGATCCAGACTACCGTGAAACTGCAGTCAAGTGTTGAGATAAAAACCCTTTTAATTACCTATTGTTGTTATATATAACTCATCTGCCTCTGTCTAGAGTATTATTCTGATGATGGTGATGATGATGGTGATATTCGTGATATACTTTAGTGACAATAAATTTATGGAAAATTCTTAAACAGTCAAGAAAAGTTATTTTTTGGTTGTCATTAAAAAAATTTTTTTAAAACCATTTAAAAAAATTGTACCATTTTACTATTTATTGGGTGGTGACATTAAGTGGATTATGATGCACAACCTAGGTGTGGTAAGTTCGAATCCAGTTGATTCCATAAAACCACTTTCACTTAGGAATGTTGGCAACCATTACGTGGTCCCTTCGGTAAGAATGTCGATAACAGAATTAAGCCGGTCAACAAAGTTGTACTGTGTCGATTCATACGAATTTTCTTTATTTTTACTATTTATTGCAAACCAAATTCACACATATTTTGACAAACACAAAAACAAATGAGTTTGATAGCATTTTAGTTTATGAAACTATTTATTTAGTAATGAGGGACCGCAAACCGTAAGCGTTTAAAATCAGTTAAATACAATGTTTTTATACAAACACTGACCACTGCATGACAGTGCTCCATTTGTTTATATGTGTGTGTGTGTGTGTGTGTGTACTATTCTTTTTTTTAATATGGAATTCCTTTTCTTACTAAAATTCCCAACTTCAGAATCAGTTCTAAATAAATAACAATTATTATGATCATTCCTGTGCAACTATTTTTTGCAGAGATGATCTTATCACAAAATTAACTCTTATCAAAAAATGAAAGACAAAAAAAAAACATCACCAAAAAGAAAAAGGAAAATATAGTTAAGACACTGAGCCACAGCAGATCAAGAAAAAAAGCAACGGCTGAAAAAACAAAAAAAAACATCGATAGCCAGATAAAGAAAGAAAAGAAAAGAAAAGAAAAAAAAAAAACACAACTCACCACAAAATCAAAAAAACAAACGGAAAGAAAAAAATCACGATAAAAAGGAAAAAGAAAAGAAAAGAACAACATTGAAGAGAAGGGAAATAACAAATTCGGACCCGATGTACCTTGAGTGAACTTTGCGATAGAGAGAGATTAAATCAGTTGTGTTTGTGCAACGGAAAAGGCAGAAGATTTTCAGCAGAAATGTTTTTTCACATTTTTCAGATGTTTAGTTTGGTCACAAAGACAAACGTGTATTATTACGCAAAAATAAATAAAAAGTGCATCCATTTTAAGAATACAAAATGCTTACATTCCATAATTTATTCCCAGATTCCATAATATATTTCAACAAGAATAATTAGCCATTGCTAATTTATATTTGAATAAAGAACAAATTTCATTTTTATCTCTTCTTTCGCTTAAGTTCTTTGTGTTGTATGGCAAATCAACCCCTTTTTAGGGGTTTATTTAATACCAGAACACAATACATATTGTATGCAAATAATTGAACAAAAGTTGCTACTTTTACCCATAGCTGGAAAGAAATTGCGGGTTTACGACATTCCCAACGGTATTGATGTATAAAATAGTCACAATGGATCCGACAGGATTTGAACCCAGCATAGCTGATTTCATAGTCTGTGACGTTATTAATAAGGCCAAGGATGGACACCCCTTTCCCTAAAACAAGTTTGGAGATTTTATTACTATGTTATATATATATATATATATATATATTATTGTAGTTTCCACGTATGATTCTATGTAAATAGACATGTGATATAAGCCATTGAGATATTAAAGGCAAAAACAATTCAATTGCAATTTACTGCTTTGTTTATTAGTCTGTCAATTTTAACAGAATTTTGTATTTCAAATTTTGAATTGAAGAATGGAGACCCTTCGAAAATTAGCAATCCTCAAAAAGGAAAAATATATAAAAGAATATAAAAAATATTAAAAAACATGCAAACAACAAAAAGACAATATATTAAAATGCACTTCTAAAACGTTCAATCATGAGACTTATTAAGACTAATAAACAAAGCAGTAAGTTGTAATCTAATTGTTTTTTTATTTTTCATTTTTCATTTCTCAAAGGTTTATATCACATTATATATATACACACATATATATATACACGCTTACACACCCACGTGTTTAAGCACTCTTTGATCTCAGAATGTTCAAACATGTCTAACCTAACTTGGAGGCAGTTTTAAAAAAAGGCTTCATCTTGTTTAAATGCTTGTTGAAAATTTCCAAGATGGCCGTTCTACACAGAATGATGCATTATGATCAGGAGGGAATTAAAAACAAATTTTTTTTTTTTTTTTTTTTTTAGAAACAAATAAATTTGTGGAAAAATAAAATAACCAATTTTGGAAGAGTGAAAAGTTAGCGTAGATAAACAACGGGGGTATTTAAAAAAATTTTTTTTTAGAAAATAAAATTAAACTTTTTTTTTCTCTACAAAAAGTAAGAAAAATCTAACAAGACATTGGAAGAAGGATGGAGGGTAGATATGGTGAAACGTGGAAATATAAATACAGACATTAAGTAGAATGGTTCAATAAACAGAAACAATGTAGATAGTCTTTGTTAGTGAAGTAAAAAGAAAGTTCGATCGATAATCGAACTGGCAGGAAAAGTATGATGATTGGTTTGATTAATAGTGTTTGTGGATTTAAAGAGTGAGGGTAAACGTGCACATGTCGAGATTATGAAAACCAATTGTCTGCGGCAAGACAATTGGCTAGAATCGACTTCAGACGCAAAAAATATCCAACAAAGTAAGGAAAGAGACACCGACATTTAGGTATATGGTTTTATTTCTTGAAATAAGGTACCAGCAGGTTGGAAAGAAAAAAAGAAAAAAGTAATTCTCAATAAATAAAACTCGTCGTCACAGTGTGTAGGTCAAAATACAACCTACACATGTATACATACACAAGCATTCACACAATAAAAAACAAAAAATACACAATTCTTTGATTTTTTGACTACTGGAATGTGTTTGAGTGAAGAGTTTGAAACAAATGTTTAATGAAGCAGGCTGAAGTCGTACAAAATTAGAAACGCATCAAAGTGAGGTCGAATATAAAAAAAAAAAGTATTAAACTGTGTGAAAAAAAAAAGATGTAGTTAATCTCATCTAAATAAAAAAAAAAAACACAAATAAGGATTTAAAATAGTTTTTTTTCTTTTAAAGAGGCAGATTTACAGGTTTATTTTGTTTAAAAATTTCACCCTCCCCCGCTTGTAAAAGTGACATTTCTTTTTTAAATTACTAGAATTTATAAATATATATACATTAAGAATTATGGGAGTTAAACTTGAATATGATTATTCTCAGAAACTAATGTATAGCAGAAAGGCATGTACAAATTGTTTCTGAAGCTGGTAAGGATTTAAATATATATATATATATATAAATATATATGATGCAACTTCGGAAAAGCCTCAATAAGGAAAAACAAATACTAAATACATACCTATATTATGTTAGTGACCGGGACGGAACAAAGATATCGTACACCAAATAGTTTTTTTTTTTATCACAGAAAAATCAAATTTTGTCATTTTTTTCCATGCTCACTTGTCATGACAAGCTGGGCTTGTAATGCTGGGCTGACTTACGTCCCGTGTTTTTCGAAGATGGCGACGTGAAGATGGGAAAAAAATGACAAAATTTGATTATCTGTGATAAAAAAAACAAAAAACCACTTGCTCAATTTACGTAATTTTTGGTGTCTGATGTCTTTGTTTCGTCACGATCACATACATAATACTTTATTTTTATTTATTATTTGTTTTTCTTTGACACTTTTCCGAAGTTGCACCATATATATATATATATATAGATATTATATATTCTAGTGACATTACATTTTTCAAAGAATTTAACAATAAAACTAGATATTTTAAATGTTACTAGAATCTATCAATATCTATTAATATTTTTTAAAATATAATATCTATTGTAAATGATTCATTGTATGCGATTAACTGAACAAAAGTTGCTATTTATACTTCTTAAGTCAAATAATATTTTTAAAAGTTACGTGAATCTATCTAATAATACAAAGTTATCTTAAATTTAGATTTTAAAAGTTGGACCGATATAGCATTTAAGTTGACATATCAAATGTTAATTCTGACTAGCCAATTTTTATTTTTTATTGTTAGACCATGTTATTGACAGTATAATAATGTATTTCACTACAGTTTATTTTTAAAAAATTATATAGTCTCACCCAGACAAATGGTAATATGGAAACATTTTTCCATTATGATTGAATAATCAAAATCAGCAAGGGAATAACTCCTTTTTTATTGAAGAATATAAAAAATTGTCTCCCTTACACTTAAATTTTATTTCTTTTTCTGTACAAGTTTTAAAAAGTGCAAACAAATAAAAATACATATACAGCTAGTATATATATATATATATATATATATATATATATATATATATATTAATGCCAAAACACAATACCTATTATGAATGGTTCATTCAACAATTTTCTATTTTTATTCTTGGCTGTTTTTAAAAAAAATTTTACATAACATATTTATAAAATTTATTAGAATTTATCAATTTTATGCTAAAACATGATATTTAAAAAAGTTAGTAAAAGTTATCAAGAGCTGTTTATATTTTTTTTTCAAAGAAATTTGATTAAATCATTTTATTTATGAGATATCTACCCTTTTAAGACAATTCCGAACACACAATACTTATATATCATATAGTACCTAAATCAGAAGAATGGGAGCGTCTGTTTTTTTTTTCTTTAGAAAATAAGAACTAACAAAATCTCATGAGACTTGCTAGCTGAACCTTGCGATTGCTAAATTACTCTATTCACTTTATATCTTTCCTATCCTTAATAAGGAAAAACTTCAACAATTATCGTTATAAACGATTCATAATATACACTTAATTGAACACAAGTTGCTATTTTTATTTCATTTCTTTCTTAAGTCACAATATTTTTAAAAGTTACTCAAAATTATAAACAGATAGAGAGAGAGAGAGAGAGAGAGAGAGAAAGAGAGAGAGAAAACGAAAAAAAGGAAAACCAAAAATATTATTTACGTATTCATCAACGTTTCGTCTTTATTTCAAGACTTCTTCAGGATGGTTGGTCTGAAGAAATAGTGTTTCAAATATTTGTACTTGTATGTTATTTCTTCAAAATAATCATCCTGAGGAAGTCTTGAAATAAAGACAAAACGTTGATGAATACGTACCATTTTTTATCATATATATATTACAGTTAAAGAAAACCGTTTCTTATATATAAAAAGCAACTTGGCATTTTTATTTAGACTCAGCAATTCATTGAAATATTTCTTAATAGACCAAATTCTTTCACAAACATACGCGTCCTTTTAATTCACAAGCATTTTAATAAAATCAATCATAAATGCTAGATTTTGTATAATAATAAGAATAAGATTGGCTTAAACAATATATTTTAAAGATTATATAATCTGGCCAGTGTGCCATAGTTTTAACAAGATTATAAAGTGAATGGTATAAAATGTGGAAATTTTTAATTATTCAAACAAAATTTGAATATATTAAAAAAAAAAAATCAAATAAAAAAAGATTTAAATAAAAAATATCTTAAATATTTGACAAAAGTTAAATTTTGTTTGCAGAAAATTAAGCTAATTAAAAAAAAAAACGTTTTAAAAGGAAACTGGACATCCATTCTATAATCTTTCTGTATAGAAGTTTCTTGATAAAATCCTATAAAAAATCGGTTATAAATATTTATAACTTAATTAGTAAGACCCCACAAAACTTCAACGGTTGTTTTCTTGATAAAATCCTATAAAAAATCGGTTATAAATATTTATAACTTAATTAGTAAGACCCCATGAAACTTCCACGGTTGTTTTCTTGATAAAATCCTATAAAAAATCGGTTATAAATATTTATAACTTAATTAGTAAGACACCATGAAACTTCCATGGTTGTTTTCTTCATACAAATTACATTTTTTGAAAGGTTCAAATATATATAAGAAATTTAGATGATCATTTCATTTTATAATAAATGTTCAAGTAAAACATTCATTTTTTTAGCTGTATCTAATATATAAAGTTATCTAGTCGGATTTTCAAAATCAGACCCAAATAGTAGTTAAACTGGTAAATGAAACTTTGCTTCTGGCTAACTAATTTTTATCTGTAATTGTCGTATCATACTATTGGCAATATAACCAGCCAATTTTCATTTGTTATTGTTGTACCGTGTTATTGGCAATATAATAAGGTACTTAGCTACAATTTATTTAAAAAATTATTTGGTCCAGCCCAAACGACTGCAAATAGTAAACATTTAAAAATAATCATCTAAAAATAAACATCAGCAAAGGAGATAACTCATTTTAAGTTGAAGAATATAATAGGAGTTGTCTACCTTAAGTTTTACAGACTGTGCAACCAAATAAAACGACTTCACTGCATCCCTAGCAACGCCGGATAAGTACAGTTAGTTTTGAATTAAGTTATTTGTAACTGTATTTAAAAAAAAATGATATTCCACTTAATAAAAAAAAAATTGAATTTTTAGAGTTGCGTTCAATTGTTTTTAGATTTTCTCCTACAAAGTTTTGGTCAATAACTTTTTAGCTAAAACTTTTGCAATTAAATAAACTTAAAAACAAAATCAGTTATTGTCTGCTTCTTGTTTCCATATACAAACACAGCTGTAATACTACTACTACTACTGCATCAAGTTTGAATGAATTACATCCTTTTGATTTGGCGCATGTGTTTTGGCAGCATTACGGACGTGCTAAGGGAGGGATAAACACAAATATTATAGAGACACTGTTTTATTACCTTATGTCACTCTGAAAACTGGCACAGTCAAACCTCTACATACAAATTTTTCCAACATATGACATGAAATTTGATCAAATCATCGACTACACTCGATGGAAAATTCAACATACGACATCAAGGTTTCGTGGTTAGCTCGCTACGCGACAGCACTCACAGCGGTATGGAAAGTTCAGTTCACAGTTCCGCTTCGGTCCCGGAACAAATTAAATTCGTATGTAGAGGTTTGATTAGATTAACAAATAAAAATGCTTAACTTAAGTCATAATTTTTAAAGCTCTTTCTGGATTTGAACCCGCAACTTAAATATCAGAAAAGGAAGCTTATACAACTAGACTATGTCAGTCAAACTATGAAAAGTGATAAAGACTTTGTTAGTCTTGTTTTGTGGCATATCGACCCTTTTTGGGTCATTTAATGCAGAATTCAGTTGTTTTAATAGGAAGAGTGGTACTTCTATCAATCCTGACTGAATTTCCGTGAATTTCGCGTCGGCAACGTTCGGGCATGCTACGTAAATAACCGAGAGATGACGAGTCAAATGGTGGCAGCCGATAACTTCCATACGTTGCTGCGTCGTATTTTTTTTCAGTTTGATTTTCAAGAAAGATTGCAGAACCCCCTCTAAAAAAAAAACGAACAAAACATAGCGAAATTACTGTTACTAAATAATAATAAAAAAATTTTTGTAAAAAAAAACCCAAAGCAAAACAACTGCTATTAAATAAAGTTTTTGTATGTTTTTTTTTTCTTTTCTTTTTGAATTTAACAGGAAATAAATAATAACTGTTTGTGTCTTTAATCAATTTAAATACTGTTTAGAAAAATTGTCGTCTGGTTACTGATAACCGATTAGTTAATTGCTCGGCATCTCTCTGCCACCATTCGGCTCGGCATCTCTCGTGTGTTTACGTAACAAGCCCGAAGGCTGCCGATGCGAAGTTCACGGAAATTGAGTCAGGATCGATAGGAGTACCGGAAACTTTTATTTAAACTTTATGAGGAGACCGGTCCATTTTAAGACAGGTAACGTAATAAGTACAGTATTTACTTTTGTTGTTTTGCGGTAAAAAGACAATTGTTTCCATTTATCAAATATACATTTTAGAAATATTAAAACAAGTCCATCATAACCAGTTTCTTCTCAGATATTTTCTAGTGAAATTTATTTTTACGTTGAGACTGAAGAAAAAATGAAAATATACTGCCCTGTACAGGGATTGAACTCCTAACCATCAAATTCTGAGACTTTTGTATTTGATATATCCCTCTCGCTCATTCCCCTCCTCCCACCACTTCATTTTTCAAAATCTTTAAACTTAACATATTGAAAAATATCAAATTTGTTAAATTTTATCATGTTAGTTTTTTTTTACGTAACCATCATTCATCATATTCGGTTTAACGTCCGTTTTACATGCTGGCATGTGTTGGACGGCTTTTAGAAATTAACTTCAAAACAAACCTATCTCTGCCCAGGTTTTTATTTATCCCTCTTTCTCTCAAACTCATTCTTATCACTTCCACCCATCTTTTCATTGGCCTTCCTTGTGAACTGATCCTGCTATCTCAACTGTTCCACATTTACTAATCCAAGAACACTTGCCGATTCTTTCAATGTGGCCGTCCCACTGAAGTGTACTGTTCTGCACACATCTGTATATATAGTTGAGCCATTTGTTGCACTGACAATGAGATTAAAAAGCCCAATCTCCTATTTACGACGTTATAACCGAGAATCAAAACTGGATGCCAGTTTCAAAATCTTTTAACTTCATATATTCAAACATATCCTCGATTGGTATAAATGTGAACCTCTCGATTCGAGATAGAAGATAAAAAGTTTAAATAGCCATGTCTATACCAACGACATCCTAAAGTTAACTAATTTGCATATTGCTTTGCAAAATGCACTCTCATTAATTAACTATTTTTTTGTTTTATTATTTGATGATTGTTTTCATGTTTTTTTTAATGCAAATCGATCTAGACAAGGCATGAAGCCACTTGATGTAAGGAGCTAAAAAATAGTAGTTCAAGGTAAAAAAAACTTGCCAACGATAAGTGTTAGATGGATAAATTCTGCTCCTGAAAATTAATTCTTCCCCTTTTGTCAGAAACATCGCTCATGGAATGTGATGACTAAAGGACAAAATAAAAGAAGCGAGAGTTACGAGGCTGCCGAAAGTAAACCGAAAGTTTACTTTCTACTCTCCGTAAACGGTTTAACGTCTGTTTTACATGCTGGCATGTGTTGGACGGCTTTAAGAAATTGACTTTCAAACTGACCAACTCTGGCCAGGTCTTTATTTATCCGAGAGTTACGAGGCTGTCGAAAGTAAACCCAAGGTCCACTTTCTACTCTCCTATTACCTACAGTTTTAGTTGGGCATACTTTTTTTTATATTTTCGTGGGTAAATGTTCAGCATTTTGGGTGAAAAGAGTCGTTCTGGTCTTTTCCGGTTAATTTACTTCTGAGGGTTGCGATTTTTGGTTTCCTCAATTTTCCCGGATATCTTAGTATAGAATAGCATAGTTCTGGAGATTGTGACAACCATATTAACATATAGATGATTCTCGATATAATCATTTTAACATAAAATTCCCATAATTAAAACAACTTCAGATTTTATTATATATTTGACCTACCCGGTCTAAACGGTTCGTCTAGTATGTATGCCGGCTGTAAATTCGATTTCGACTATGACAACTTTTTGCGTATCGACGTGATATTAGAGTAAAACCCCCCAGTGAGCGGCTAAGATATGGCTCTTTAGGCTTGCTAGATATTTACAGACCATACCACAGAAGTGACAGGTTCTGTGATGATCGGAAGGGATGCCATAGTTTAAGCCACCTCTTCTTGTCTGTGCTTGATTTTGCAGCACATGCACTCGTTGGTGATTCGACAAACCGGCACGTAACATAGCTACCAAATTGCAAGTTTGGCATATTAGCTGTTCTATATTCCATTCATGTGCTGGAGGTGTCATGTCCCGTCTCTTCCTCGCTGCTCTCTTCAGCTGCTCGTGTTCTGTCCTATTCTAATTATATATATATATATATATATACACATACACACTATCCACATAGATGACTCGTGACCTAAAGGATCACGGGTCATCTATGGTCCGTTTTGATGAATGAAGTCATTCCTATGTGATAATTTTATGTGTCATCTATATTTAAGTGGATGATTTCATCCCGTTTTATGTTGTAAAAAATTTCCAACTCTGTTTAAGTGGATGACATCATCCAGTGTGCATGGAGACAAACAATATCCATAGAGTTTTAATAGTATACTAAACCCTCCAGATGTAGACAGTTCGTCTAGTATATATATTATATATAGAGTAGTTTGATGCAGATTCAACCCTAAGCACCCACTCATCATTATATATATATATATATATATATACATACATACATACAGTCACTATTCACATAGACGACCTGTGACACTTTGGTTAACGGGTCGTCTATGTTCTGTTTTGTTACTTCAGTATCTATAACATCATAATGATCTCTTCCACATTTTTTCAACTTAGTTTAGTTGATGATGTCATCCCTTTGTGTACGGACACAAACAAACAAGCAAGATACAGAGTTTTAGTAGCATATACATTTTCACAATTCAAAATTTAGTTCAAATGCGGACATGATCAGCCCACTATCTACCTGTGACCGACTCGTCTGAAAAATTTCTAGAATTGGATTTAATACTGTTTTTGTGTACAATCAACGTAACGCTAATTGTAAACTTTCAAAACTGATTTGCCTGTATTTATTGACCAATGATATTATTCTCTTTCCACAGTACTATTATATTATTTCAATATTAGATTTACAGCTTTTAAAAAGAATAACAATATAAATCAGATAGAACAGGGTTATATATATTAATCCTTGATAACTCTCCTAGTTTCTTATGTGGCCCTTTTGGGAAAATTAACTGCACAGTTCCCCCAACTTAGTTGTATTAACTACCACTTATAGATTCTTGGTTGTGGGTTCGAATCCGAAAAAGAGTATTCATTAGTCAGGCAAGGGATGGCCAACTAATGATGCATGCGCTAAAAACGGCAAACGGTACAATTACTAGAAAAAACATAATCAATCATGAAAAGAAAACCCAACTAATTGTTTTTTCGAGAAAAATACAACAGAAATTTAAGATGGGGTACAGAAGTTTGACCATTCCTGGGTTAGGCATTTTAATTAGTACCAGTTTACAGCCAGATGTATTTGGGCAGTGACAAGCATATATATATATAGAGAAATATTTTTTATCTTTTTATATTTTTAAATCTTCTCCATTCTTAAATCTCAACTATTACACCCCCCCTTTTTTTTCAAACCTTATTAAACCTCCCTTACACTAAATTTAAACAAATATACATAACACTCTAAGCAAATAACGCGTCCAAACGAGAGTGACACATGACTTCACATTTCTGAAACAGGTGACAACATAAGCTGAAGAGCTTGAAACCGACGGTACTAATATTGTACTAATTTTTCTATACCAAAAAATAAATAAATATTACACTCTTAATTTTCAATTTTCAATTAATTGAGCACTCTGCTGGGATTTTTCCTATTACATTACAAAAGAAGTTATATATATATATATATATATATACTGTCAAAAAACAATCAGTCGAATTTAAGTGAAAAAACGAAGCTATAAGAAATAAAAGATGCCTTTTTTTTCATTTTTTTTAAGTGTGGAGAATAATTTTACAAGTGTGGCTATAACAAACAAGTAAATATCGTGTAGAAATGGAAGACGATTTCATTTTCTTTTTATAAAAAACAAAACAAAAACAACAACAAATGAAAAGAAGGTAATTTGTGTCAAATAAACGATAAATATTAAAGCTAAACAAGAAAGGAGGTAATGATGTAATTGAGCAACGTTTAGAGATTTGATTAAAAAAAAAATTAAAACTTTTAAAATCGTAATTAGTTTTTTTTAATACTTTGTACAAAAAGTTTTGTGTTTTGTTAGGTTATAATAAAAGGTCAGTTAAATATTTTTGTTATCAATAACAGCAGTCTAAAAAAGTAACAAACTGAAAATCTTATTTAAAAAAGAAATTTAAAAATTTGATTATCAAAAAAGTAACAAATCAAAAAAGATAGAAATTTTAAATCTTGATTTTGATTTCAATCTTTAAAAGCTACATTTAAGCCAAAGTTTCAGTCTGCTTTACATGTGTATACAATTCGAAATAAAATACACTATTCAGAAAAGAAAAAAAAATGGAGCTTGATACAAACAATTTGCAATATAGGATCTAAAATAAATTTTTAAAATGGCTCCTACACTTTGAAAAATAATCCTGTAAAAAACTATTTTATGTACTGGTTTACCAGTTTTTTTTGTTGTTTTTTTTTTAAGTCATCAGATCTTTAGAAATTATTTTTGCATTTTTGATATGAAGTAAATTTTATTTTTACTATAGTAGAAAATTATTTTTCAGCAAAAAAATCTTGATCTTATAAGAACGATGAAAAAAAAAAAAAAAAAAAAAAGATTTTATAGACCAGAAATCTAATCATTCGAATTTTAATTCCATACAGAAATAAAGTATTGATTTACAACTAAAAATTGCTCGCTGTTATTTATATATATATATATATATATATATATATATATAACTGATTACGAGATATAAGGATCTTAGTTTCACAGACTAAGACACTTATATCTCGTGAAACCAACGGTACCTATAGCAGGTTGTGTGATTGTATAATCAGTTAATAAATACAGCAGTAATTGAGCACTCTGCTCTATCTTGCCTACAGATATTTACTAATATATATATATATATATATATATATATATTACGTATGTATATTTTTTCCGTATTTACTTCAACGGTGCTCAATGCATGAGTAAAGCTTAGTAATAATAAAAAATATACTTATGGCAAACAAGCTACACAGAAACTTGCCAGTTAGCAGAATTCATTCAATGGAATGAAATACAAATGTTTCTGTGTAGCTCACTTGCCATAAGTATATTTTTTATACTATTATTTATATATATATATATATATATACATATATTATAAGATAACATTATGTGTATTTTTTTCAGTATTTACTTCAATAGTGCTCAATACACATGCATAGAGCTCAATAGGAGTATAAAAATATACCTATGGTAAGTAAACTACACAGAAATGTTTGTGTCATTCAACGGAGGAATTTATCAGGCCAATTGCCTCTGTGTAGTTAACTTGCCATAAGTATCTTGTTATATATATATATGATAATGGTATATGAAAAAAAAGCAAAAAAAAAAACATGGTAGGTTTTAAATAATAATTTATTTTATCCGCTTTTGGCACCCGATTTACATTTATGAAATGCTGAAAAATTTCAGAAACGTAAATCAATGGTTGTGGTCTGTAGAATCCCTCAAGAGTAGATGAAATAAATTATTAGCTAAAAACTACAATAGCTTTCTCCATGTACCATTAATCAATATTGCTCTGTATTTTCCTTGCAAAGGACTCGGCAGGGATCATTCTACATTCAACTCTGATTTCCGAATATATAAGTTACGAAAATATATTTATGGCAAATAAGCTACACAGAGGCTTCCGCGTTTCATTCCTGTAGGGAATTGTCAGGCTAAAATGCATTTTAGCATGACAATTCACTATGGGGATGAAATGCGGAAGCCTCTGTGTAGCTTATTTGCCATAAATATATTTTCGAAACTTACTACCTAGCTCTACTCACGTATTGAGCACTATTGAAGTAAATACTGAAAATTGATACATAAAAGATTATATCTCCTTATAACATTTTATGTGGATACATGAAATTATATATATATATATATATTATTAAGAGAGAGGGGAGAAAAGGAGATTTTGTTTAACTAAAAAAAGAAATGGTATACAGATAACGTTAGAAATTATTTTTATATTTAAAAAAAATTTTTTTTTAATTTTTAATTTTTTTAAAATCGGTCATGCCCAGTAGTTTCATGCCCCGAGCAGAAATTGGAAGCAAACCAACTACAAGATTGTGTTTTATGTCGTCTGCCAATCGCACAGGGCCTGAAAACACTGGTTATGACCAATTAAAAAACACCTAATTTATTCAGTTTATATTCAAATTACACTTATATATATATATATATATATATATACACACATACAGAGAAAGAGAAAGAGAGAGATCCTGCCTATTATTATCGATAACATACAGCCTACAAACTCAATATTTTATTCCGATTCTTCAGTTTCCTTCGTGGAAACTGAAACCATGTTCTTCAGAACAAAAATAAGTAATTCTATTCAATTTCTGTCAAATAAAATTATATCCCACTTGGAATTATTTTACAATAGTGACAGATTTCAATAACGACCCAAAAACCAATAGAAGTAGCACCAACAGCACATTGCATTTATCAAAGCTTAGTTTTATCATATAAGCAACCGGCTTCATGTAGCTCAGATGGTAGCAGATCACACTGAACATCCGAAGGTCCCATTTTTGATCTTGGCTCTCATGATCTACCGTTTCTATTTTTCAAAAGAATATATTAATATTAATAGATTGTTTAATCTTGGGCAACACTGGATCGAGACAGCTAGTATATATAAGAGGAAGTTCGTCTGTTCTCTATAGAGATGAATATGGCTGCATCAAAGTGCTTTGAGGTAGTGAATCAGATGTAACTTTTCAAAAGGAAAAATATAAATGAGAGTCTCCTAAAATAAACTCAACTAAATTATTTCTACAATGGATTTTAATTAAATTTAATTCAAACTGTAGTTAAATTGCGCAAGAATTACGTTAATTCTGAAAACACATTTTGATCATTTTAAAATAAATGGGGGCGTAACACCACAAAATTAACTTCTTAGCCCTCCAAATTCCGTCTTAAAAGTTCTCAAAGAATTTGATCTGTATGCTGACATTGTAATTATAGCGTATACGAATAATATAAAGATACAATCCGACAGAATGTATAGAAAATAAAAATGGGCAAATGTAAGACAAAATTAAAACAAAACATCAGTAAACAAATATTTTGTTTCTTTTAATAACAGAAACTTTATCAAAGTGAAGGGGAGGGAGTAGAATGTTGGGAAACAGTAGTTTGGTGGCAATTGAGAACTTTGGGTAGTACCACCACCATGGAAGGGGGAAGTGGGAGATCAGTAATGACTTATTTAGATGTGTCTTAGTCTTTTATATTTTGCTGTTTGTCCATTTTTTCTCGCTTATTTTGTATCGATCGTGTGCATGTTCTGTGTAATCTTGTTTAAGGGTTATACTGAGAAGATATTTAACAGGGGAGATGCACCCAAAGAGGAAAAAAGAAACAGATAATAACAATGATCATGATAGACTTTTATAGAATATACACTAAAATAAATATTCTAGAAGCGTTGTATTTGCCAATTTTACGTTCTGGTGTTTTATAGTATATCCAAAGTAGAACAATCTACCGAAAACCTAGTTTTTTTTTTTTCGACAACACAAAACAATAACAATTCTATTCAAATATGAGGAAACTAAATCGATGTGTGACAATAAAAAATCTCAGGTAAATTTTTTTTTTTTTTAACAGAGTTCACCCCAAACAAGGCAGGCCGCCACTGTAGACATAAGGGGCTACTGAGAAAAAAGGGTGACGGTGGGGGGGGTGGAGCTGGATTTTCCTCAGATTAAAAACCAACCTTGTGTCTAACTCTGCCCTCATAGGGAGGTAAGTAAATCGGGACACAATGACAAACAAAATAAAGATATTTTGATTCACTGCTCAGTAAAATAAACACTGAAAAGTGATTAGAATCGGAAGAGCGTAAATTGACCTTTATAAATCATAAAATCTACGCAAATGTTTCATCTCATCTCTACACGAACGGTGTGCACGACAATTTCATGCTTCTCATGAAAGACATTATCTAGAGGATAACTTCTATTTTGCGGTTGTAAGCCTGCAATCTGATTTTGGCGTTAGTTCTTGCAGGGAGATGTCACTGCGCATCCACATACATTAAATATTCAGGTTGTTATTTTTTTCCGAATAATTTAAACTCCGTTTTATTGGAGTAAATTCTAATGTAAAACAGTTGAAAGATTGTTGTGGCCTATATTTAAAAAAAAAGTTAATATATATATTTTTTTTAATAACTAATATAAGTTAGCAAAACATTTATACGGAACAAAACTTAGGTTTAGTATACGGAACGTTTATGTTTTTGTCTTTTAAGGGAAGTGGGGTCTGATCAACTCTGCTGGGAAGCCATGAAATTAAATACTGTCTTGTTTTTAAATTCCCGAAACAGTTTTTCATGGTAAACAACTGATGATCCCTTAAATAATGTTAGAAGCAAACTAATATAATAACTGTAAAAATTAAATTGATTTACATGAGTGATTTTCCACTGAACGACTTGGGACTTAAGGTTTGTTTTTTTTGGGTTTTTTTTATATAGTTTTAATGGTTGAAAAACTTCCGAGACTATATATATATATATATATATATCTTTTGACCTTTTTTAACACCGTTGTTACCACTTATTTGGCCTATATTAGAGGAAAAATAA
Organism: Sepiola atlantica; assembly: GCA_963556195.1. NCBI lineage: Eukaryota > Metazoa > Mollusca > Cephalopoda > Sepiida > Sepiolidae > Sepiola > Sepiola atlantica. The sequence continues at coordinate 136,507,333 of OY744518.1, forward strand.
GGTTTCTTACAACAAGAAGGCATTTTATAGCAACCGCCATAAGTAAATTGACTTGAAAGGCTCTTTTCACTCAAAATGCTAAGCATTTATCCATGATATAAAAAGTATTAAAACAGAAACAATCATTGGATTCAAAAACAATAAAAACGAATTATTGATTAATGGGATGCCCTTTTGCAAAGCAATATGCAAATTAGTTTACCGTAGGATATTGATTACATACACATGGTCAGTATATTAGAAAACTTGTTCTTCTATTGTGAACATGAATTTGATGTTTTAATCTCAGCGTTTGTTTAGTGCGATAAATGGCCCAACTTTATAAATATGCAAATCATTATTATCATCAGTCATAATTATTATTAATAGCAAGGAAATAAATTTAGCCCTCAGACATATTGAAATTTTTTTTTTAAACATTCATGTTTAAATTTATAAGGAATAGTTTTATTAAATATTTATGAATTTTAGTGACTTATAAATTTAAGATTAAGTATTTTCCGAAAGGAATTAAATGTAATTATATTCTATTGTTCTGAAGAACATGGTGGCATGATCAACAAGAAAAACTGGCTATTCAGAAAGGAATTAAATGTAATTATATTTTATTGTTCTGAAGAACATGGTAGCACGATCAACAAGAAAAACTGGCTATTCAGAATAAAATATTGATTTTGTAGGAAGGAACATATAGATGACAAATGTCAAGACTAACTTTACTTTTATATAGAAGATAAATATTATTTACTTCCAGACATTCACACCTACGATTAACTTTCCAAGAATTAAAATCTGGACAGAACGTATGGGATGACTTAAATAGTTAAAGTGACATCGCTAAAAGTAGACTGGTTTTGGCAAATAGTGGCAGTAATATAAAATATATTAGTTTTAGTTGGCATGTTTTAAAAACATCTGAAAAGGGGAATTTTTCCCAAAATATTGTTATACTGACCCTACATCAAGCAACATTGAGAGCAAATAAGATTTGTAATTATAAAAAATAATAATAATAAAAGGAAAGAAACTGAAAAACTCATTTCGCTTTAACATGTCTTATTTTGCTTTCAATCTGTTTATGTCCGATAAATCTCTGCATTGGAATCGCCTCCTATAAATTATCTATAAATATAGTATTAAAACCATAATACTATTCGTTACAAATACTTTTCTGTCTTTCTGCGTGACAAAGTTTGTGTTGACATAATAGTTTTCAAGGAGAGCAAAGTAGAATAATAAAAATGAAGACCTTCTCCAATTATCTACAATCGTAAAATTTGATTTAAAATATTCCCCTTCCACCTGTATTAAACATTTATTGTTGAGATCATAAAACAAGGGATGGGGAACTTTCAATGTAATATTTAGATAGAACAGTTGAAGTTAAGGTATTTTCAGGTACAAATGGTCAGATTTAGGTGATTGTTTAGTTAAACGGTCAGATTAACTGCCTCAAGACTAGCAGGACATATGTATCCCCTTGGTTTTAAGCATGCCCAAGGGAATAAACATGTCTCAAAAACTATAACTTCTGGATTATCCGGACTACTATTCTAATCTCGGTTGTTATTTTCACAACGTTTTGGCCGATGCAACCTCTGATTTTTCTTCAAATGCATCTTTTTGAGCTCAGAAATCTATACAAAATTTTGATGGGTTAGTTCAAAATTCCGTATAGGTTTCCAAGTTCGACAAAGATTCCCAAGTTTGAAAAGAGGCACCTGAAGATCGGAGGTTACATTGTGAAAATAAGAAACAAGATGAGAATAGTAGTCCAAATAATGCATATAATAATCTCATTCATTTATTCTTTTAGGGTGTTTAGTACAAGGGCATTCAAATTATTCAGTTGCTGTGCATTGTGGGAATTTTTAATGGCAGTTCGAAGTTTAGAGGTATCTTGTTTTTGGATAACAGTTGACTTTTTTCAATTCTGTCCGAAAGGGTTAAGGTATTTTCAGGTACAATGGTCAGATAAAAGTTATTGTTTAATTAAATGGTCAGATTTAACCCTTTCAAGACGAACGGAACACGTGTCCTACTCTGTTCTTTTTTTTTTTTAATGGTATGGAATGCCTCTAAAACTATAATCATTTTGTTCATTTAATCTTTTAGAATGTTTACTTTACAACAAGGGCATTCAGATTTGTTAAGTCGCAGTGCATTGTGGGAATTTTTAATGGTGGTTTGAAGTTTATAGGGGAGGGAGTTTTGTTTTTGGATAAATGTTGGCCTCCCCTTTTTTTTAACAATAAATTCAGTCTTGAAAAGGTCAAAGTATTTTTAGGTACAACGGTCAGATTTAAGACATTTTTAGATAATACCTGAATTTATGGTAAATTTTGAAGCAAAAAATACAAATCTTTATTCAACATATAAAATAAAATTTGTTTTAAATGAAAATATGAACTGAAACCCGCAGTTTTAAAACTTTTCAGAAGACGGGGTTTAAAAATAAAATAAATCTAAACTTAATTGTATTTGCAGCAGCAGTTAAATAAAAACAAACATATTTCAATAAAATGATAATTAAAATTCTTCTTTTTTTAAATAAATTTTTGAATATCAGCAAACACCAAACTTATCAGGAGATTCACGACTTTGGGGTTTAAAAAGAAAGGAAACAATAAACTCTGTAGCAGCAGTAATAATAAAAAGGTACAAAAAAAAAAAAAGAGAAAAAAGATGTCTTCAACATGTAGATGTCCAAAACTTACACCTAGCGACCAACGACTGGGGGAGATTTAATGTGAGTGCGAGGGAGGAGAGGACACTGCAAAATGCTCAGGAGCGGAGGTTTTTAATAAGTGTGACTGGTAGATTCAGTCCGCATGAGAGACAACAGCAGATCTCATTCCAACTGGTCATTCGCTCCTTCCAGAACCTGGTAAAAATGGTTAGAAAAAGGGCTCATTTAAAAACAACCACAAGTTTTCTATTCAACAAGGAATCATTTTTATTTGGAAAAAAAAAAATTAAAAAATAAAAGATGAAAAAAAAAAAACATTATGCAAGCAAACATTCCAATAAAAAGGAGATTAATTTCATTCTGTTTCAGAATTTTTGAGATGAGGATTGATAATTTGTATTTGTATTATTTGGACTACTATTCTCATCTTGGATATTATTCTCACAACGTTTCGACCAATGTAACCTCCATTTCATTCCACTTTCTTCTAGGGTTTTTAGGACTGTTCCTTGTGCTCCTACAATTATTGGTATTACTTTAGTTTACATAAATTTACTTAGTCTTTCTGTCTTCTTCAGCTTCACCATGTGATCAGCTGGGATGGCGAAATTTATATCTGCTCGGTCTTTTCTTTTTTGTTAACAATTTGATCTTCTAGCATCTACATCTACATCTAACCTCCGACTTTCTTCAGGTGTCTCTTTTCGAACTCGGTAATCTATACGTAATTTAAAAATTGAACCTTTTATTTAATCCATGGGGGTAGATTGTTCTCGTTCTGTCAGTCATGACCGGATAAAAGTGTTAAGTAAGTAATTTTGATTTTATTCTTAGTATGCCCGTAGTAAGGATTGAACACACATGACTCGTAGAGCAACGGATAAAGGGTGGTACATAACAAACAGTTCTAAGTGACAGTCTTCTGGAGGTTGAAGGTTCAATCCTCATTACAGGCGATCTAACTATGAGCAAAATAAAATTTAACATTTTACCCGGTCATGACTGACAGAAGAAGAACAATCTGTTTTTAGAATAAGTTGGCAGATCGGATTAAGAACAGCAATAGCGTGGATCAGTTTAAGATGAGGTTGGATGAATTCAGAGAAAGTGGTAGGAGGGAGAAATTGAGGGGGCACTTTTGGGAGTTGTCAAATGTAATATTTGACAGAATTTGATCTGGATATCGATACTGTACTAAGAGTTTAATTTTTTTTTTAACAGTTGAATTGAGAAGATAGTTAAAGGAGGCATAACAAATAAATTCTGAAGAACATATGCCACAGAAAAAAACTAAGACTAGCAACATCACATCTGTGAGAGAGAGGATGTAGAGAAGAAAGGGTGGGGGCTAACCAAATTACAGATATGCTTCGGAACCTATCAAGAACCCCCAAATGGAACAGAGATTCACCAGCCCAAATATGACAACAGTACTACATAAGACTCTTTAAGAAGATTTGATTTCATAATCGGTAAATTAACAGTTCTTTTTTTTTCTTTCTAGATTTGCCGCTCGCCAGAACAAAATGCACTCCCGAAGAAGAAGTTATTTTTATGAACAAGCTGGACGACCTTGTGAAAAAATATAAGCAGAAATCAAACAAATAATAATAATAATAATAATAATAATAATCTAGCCCTGTGGATTAAATAAAAGGTTCAGTTCAAAATTCCGTATTGATTCCAGAGTTAAAAAAGATGCACCTGAAAAAGGTTGGAGGTTACATCGGCCGAAACGTTGCGAGAATAACATCCAAGATGAGAATAGCAGTCCAAATAATCCAAATCAATTTCATTATTAGAAAGGTTAGAATCAAGTTAATAAGCTAGCGTCATGGTACATGCCAATATTGCACAGTGCATGAAAGTATTTTGAAAAACATGAGACAGATTGTGAAAAAGTTGTATCAGTTCTAGTTGTCTAGGTTTTTTGGTTTTAAATAAATTAAACAAAAAAAAAAAAACAACAAAAAAAAAAATGGTAGAAAATGAAGACATCTTCAAGTCGTCCAACTCGCTGTACGGTAGATTACTCTCCTTTTCACCGAGCTTCCAGGAAAATGGTAGAAGGTACGCATAAAATCTATCGGATCTTCTCATTAATGTCACGCTAGCCGTATGTTGCCACTTGTTGAGAGAATTAGGGGGGAACACAAAAGCGCGTGTCAACATTGGCCTCATGCATGGCATGCCTCAACCTAAACCATGATCTTCGAAGAACCCCTGGGGTGTCTCCTCCTAGAAATAAGGGAACAAATTAATAGAGACAAGAATATGAGACAAGACAAACCACATACTAAAAAAAATAAATAAATAAATTAAAAAAAAAAAAAATTAAAAAAAAAAAAACACAAAAAAAAAAGAAGCATCTTAGTATTAACTTCAAGATTTATCTACTATCACATAAAAGCCGAGTAAATCAACGTTTGCTTCCCTAAAGCTTTTTTTCTATATACTTCAGTTTAAGTACGTACTCAGGACATGTAAAATTAATTCCCCAAAGAGAACAGTTTTTAACCACTGTAATTGCCTCTTTATGAAGATTAAAATCAAGATATAATACTACCAAACCTTATGTCGAGAATCCTTATTGCAATTTTGTTCAAAATCTATTACATGATTTTGATTCTATAAAATGTCTAAAATTCAAGGCTTAAGAGTAAGGTGTCTTAAAAAAATTTGAAATTCAGGGATTTTTGCTTAATTGGTGTCTGATAAGTGGATCAAATTCAATGCGAATCTGAAATATTTGAATTTTCAAGTGGGACGCTATGCCCATATTATGCCCCTAAAACCCCTTTAAAATACCCCCGAAAATTGAAATTTGGTGAATATTTATTAATTGATGTTTAATACCTATTGTTAACATTTCACAAAAATCAGAGGTTTCTGAATTTTAACAAAGGGATTCCACCCCCTCTTTTTGTCCCCTTTGCATTAACTAAATTAAACTAAATATAGCCCACATCATGACTCCTTACGCCTTTGCATTAACTAAATTTAAAAAGAGTGAAGGTTTGGAGGGGGGGGGGTCAACCTAAATTAGGAGCTACGCAGCGAGATGTCTGTTTACATTAGTTTTAAATTTCTGCATGTCAGTAACGTCAGGAAAGCAGGGAGCAGGGAGGGAGTTCCAGAGTCCAGCAGCACGAGGAAAGAAGCTTTTAGAGTAGAAAGCTCTTCGGCATCTGGGGACCTCCACAGTATATGGATGGGGTTTGGCAGATTGTCGGGTTGGTCTAGTGAATTTACGTTGTGGGGTATACAGAGCAGCAAGCTCATCAGAGCACAATTCATTGAAGTACTTGTAAAAACAGGCACAAGGAAGCAACATTGTGGCGATGGGATAGGGGCTGGAGCTTGGTGGATAGTGAAGGACCTATCAAGTTGGCGACTCTTTTTTGGACCTTGTCTAAGCGGGAGAGACTAGCGGATGATGCACCAGCCCATATGTGGCAACAATACTCCATGCATGGGCGGATGGTGGCTTTGTAGAGATATAGGATAATGTCAGGTGTGAGAAGTTTTCTAGCACGGTAGAGGGAGCCCACCTTCTTATGCAGCAGCCCTGACAATGTTTTCAATGTATTTATTCCAATTCATGTTATCTGTGAAAGTTAGGCCGAGGAGTTTGAATGATAAACTCTCAGACGGTGCTATTTGCCATAACAATCGGTGGTTGAAGAGGTTTCTTGTAATTATTGAAGGAAAGTAGCTTTGTCTTTGCGGCATTAAAAGTTACAATCCTTATTTGACCCCATTCCACTACAGACTGGAGGTCATTTTCTAAGGATCCAGCCACTGCCTCAGATATGTATGCGTCGGTTTTGCCGACAAGAGAGTAGAACCTGGTGTCGCCAGCAAATATTCCTATCTCAGTCGCAATGGCATCAGGGAGGTCATTTATGAAAATCAGGAGTTTTAGACAATACTAAGTTACTTCACGCGAACAATCCTAAGATTTGAGACGATAAGATACATGAACCCGTAGCACAACAGTTAAAGGTGTTGATTAGCAGTGACAGTTTGTTGGAGGTTGAAGTTTCAATCCTTACTACAAACGAAATAACAATAACAAAATGATTAACATTTCTACTCAGTCATGGCTCACAAAACGAGAACAATCTACCCCGTGAATTAAATAGTTAGGTTCCAATGTAGGAAAAGATGCACCTGAAGAAGGTCGGAATGTTTTGAAACTAACAACCAAGATGAGAATAGTAATCCAAATACTAAAATACGTAATATTAGCGATACTAAGATTTAAGACGATACTAAGATTTCGAGACGATGCTAAGATTTCGAGACGATGCTAAGATTCGAGACGATGCTAAGATTTCAGATGATACTAACATACTTGATGTTAACAAGAATATGTAATAAAGGTAATTTAAAAATTGCAATCAGACAATACTAAGATTCAAGACGATACTAAGATTCGAGACGATACTAAGATTTAAGACGATACTAAGATTTAAGACGATACTAAGATTTCGAGACGATGCTAAGATTCGAGACGATGCTAAGATTTCAGATGATACTAACATACTTGATGTTAACAAGAATATGTAATAAAGGTAATTTAAAAATTGCAATCAGACAATACCAAGATTCGAGACGATACTAAGATTTGAGACGATACTAAGATTCGAGACGATACTAAGATACTTGATGTTAACAAGAATATTTAATAAAAGGTAATTTCAAAATTGTGATCGTAAGCCGGCAATCAGAGATTTCTTGAGACAATACTAAGACACTCGATGTTAGCAAGAAAACAGTGAAAATAAATATAAATATATAAAAGTCAAGACAGCATGCCGTAAAACATTCAACATTCAAGCATGAAAAAAAAAAGAGTTTAAAGAAGAAAAAGAAGAAAGCTTATTAGAAGATTTCAGCAGAAAGGGGGAGACGGATTAAATTAGGGGCAAGAAACCTTACTCTTCTTTCTCACGGTGAAGATGCGGAAGAAGGGTCGATGATTACCGAAACTATGCTAATCCATACTCTTTAAGAGCATTTTCAATAGCCTCATCCTTTGGAAAATAGCAGAAATTAGTCAAAACATTAGTTATTTTTTAAATCTGAAAAAAAGAATATTTTATCAGCATTTGATCAACTCAAAATCATACCTTGTCTTTGTGCCGACAGCGTTATTGTGCGCAAAGGTTGTCTTCTCAGAGGACTGAGGTCATCTCGTTAGCTACAATCAAAAGCTGTCTGACATGTCTTATCACATACATTATTCAATTAATTAATTACACAACAGGATATTAAATGATGAATGATTTATTCAACATGATTGTACAGTAGGCTGAAAGGTAAAAACGGAGGAAAAAGAAAGGAGAGAATTTAATTAGAATTAAGGCTTTATTATTTTGTTACCAAACAGACCATTTTCAATGTCTCATCTCAACTGAGATGCCAGCATGTAAAACAGTATTTAAACCAAATATGATGATGATATGATGATTTGAAGAGACAATAGAAATTGTGAGTACTTTAAAAAAATGCGAATTTTAACCCTCGATTTAGAAAAGCTACCGATAATACAAAGAAACCATACTTTCTAAGCGTAAAGATTCATAAGACTAATACTATGAGCTACTTACATCTATATTCATGAAAATTATGAGATGCCATGCATTAAATATTAGTTGGTACATTTGCTAATATATATATATATATATATATATATATAAAATATATTTGCTTAGATAAATCTGGTGCTATGTTGTAAACATGAAACGTCAGACTAGGGGATCAAGGGATTTATCTTGCAGAATTGTGGGAGCCAGACGGACATGGCATTACCGGTTCTCAGGCTGACAGAATTTCTAGGAGAATATAGATCAGTCATTGTGGAAAGCTCAGTTGAGACAAGACATATTGAAAATGGTCTGGTAACATGATAATAATTAAGCCATGTGATTAAAAAGTAATGTGTCCCCCACTTTTGACCTTGCAACTTACTGGACGATTGTAGTGAATAAATCATTCATCTGAGATCTTGTTGTTGAATTGATTAATAGAATGATTAATGCGAGACGCATGTCAGATGGAGTTTGATTGCAGCTAACAAAATGACCTCAATCCTCGGAGGAGACGATACATGCACGCAATGACAACGCCAACAAGAAGACAAGGAATGCTTTTGAGTTGATTGAAGTATTAATTGTTAAATGACTTTTTGAAACTAAATGATTGCATACTATCAACTCAGTAACAACTCCGGGCTATGTGACACATGTGTGCGTCTACGTGACACATGTGTGCATCTATGCGACACATGTGTGCGTCTATGTGACACATGTGTGTGTCTACGTGACACATGTGTGTGTCTACGTGACACATGTGTGTGTCTATGTGACACATGTGTGTGTCTACGTGACACATGTGTGTGTCTATGTGACACATGTGTGCGTCTATGCGACACATGTGTGCGTCTATGTGACACATGTGTGTGTCTACGTGACACATGTGTGTGTCTACGTGACACATGTGTGTGTCTATGTGACACATGTGTGCGTCTTGCGTCAATGTAACTTTGCTAATTACACATTGAATTATTTTCATTTATTTTAATAAAAAATGCAATAGCGTAAAGTAAATCCTATTTCAAGCGTCATTAATATTCATCGTCTCCTTTCCATCGCTCGCACATAAGATTGACACTATGTATTGATTTACTCCTCTCCAGGAGTTAGGCACAAGGCCAGTTTTTATCTTACTCCCACAAGTAAGATGTGATCCAAGGTCGGGTCGGGAAAGTGGGGTTTAAAAATTGCTTAGGCAGTCCCGTTGGCATTCCCCGGTAAGGGCGTCTCAGACAGTAAGCAATAAACTTACTCCTCCACAAAAAGGGGAGGCGAAGCCTGGACCTCCTAGAACTGCACAGGACAGACCCATAGACCGGCGTAAATCAAGCCCCGAAGGCCAAGACAATACCAGTCTATGGGGTGTAGTATCCATCGGAACTGATACTACACTTTGATCTTAGCCAAAAGGCCAAGTTAGCGACACTATGTAGCTATGTTTCGCCTGGCTGCTTGCCAATTTGACACCGCTAGCTCTCAGCTTCTTATCTCTCAATTAAAAAAATTATGATACAACTTCATGCATGTTTATGTGCATGTTTGTTTTTCTCATGACTTACTTACAGATTTAATTAATATTTTTGTTTATTTATTATTAATCAATATTTTTTATTGAAATAAAAACTGATTAGCGTGCCAGTTTAGTCAAGAACTGATGTGTTAACACAATTTAGCTGTAAACTAATGATTTGGATGAGGATTGTAAATCTTGTTTGATTCTAGAATAAATTTAATACAATAACCCTGAAAAAATAAAAAAATAAAAAAAAATAAATTAAAAAATAAATTTAAAAAAAATAAATTTAAAAAAATAAAAAAATTTTTTAAAAATAAATTTACAAAAAAAATATTTTTTTTAAAAAATAAACAAAAAGCTAAGAGTAGGCTGACGGAACTGATTATGTGACGAATGTAGGGGGGCTGCTCACATACTTATTCTCTGAAGTGAGAGACGGGGAGAAGAGAATGAATACTAATGTAGCAGAAAGGAACAAATCTTTACCACCCAAATAGATGGCCGGCATGTCGTGTAGAGTCGTCTGCGATGTCTGATGTTGGTGATAGCAGGAGTTTGGTTGTTTTGTGGCATATAAACCCTTTTCGAGTTATTTAATGCTGAGTACGGTCATTTTAGTAAAAGATTTTATGTTTCGAGTTCTATATATCTTCAAAATTTATTCATGGTTTGGTTGGTTTGCAAAAGAAAATTGTTTTTGTTTTTGACTTTGCAAAACATGATTGAGTTTTACAAAGGGAAAGGAAAAAAACAATAACATCAATGTTTGGTGTATTTTTAGTAAGGAAGCCGGTAGCACCAGACAGTAGCAGGAGTGTGCATAGTTGTGTCTACTAGTAGTAACAGTGTGTAGAGGTGGTCTGTCTCTCTTTCTCTTTCTTTATAGCAGCAGTTGTAATAGTTGTAGTATACAGGTTGACAGAATAACAGCAGCACACATGGGTTTAATAACCTTTTTAGTGTGGCTTTAATACATAGTATACATTATCAGTTTTACACCACTCCCTAGATAGGGGAGGGAAGGAGACCTCTGAAAATACGTCTGCTTCTTTAGAAGACCAACACCCAAGAGATTGACTGCTATTTTTTTTGTTATGTACTTGCTTTCTTATATCACTTCCACAGAAGCCACGCCGCCACTATTAATTTGGCATTTGCTCTCTGTCTCGTTCTCATTATGTAGTAGTGGATTTTTTTTTACCTCGCCTCATTTCACAATGTTAAATTATTTTTTGTAAATATGATTTTTTTAAAAATTCATTTTAGTACTTTACGCTATTGAATTTTGGAACTCAATAAATAATTGATTAATAGTAAATAAAAACAAATGTGTAAGTCACGTAATTGCAACAAACAGACACACGAGAAGTGGTTACACAATTTTATTAACATAGTATTAGGGGTGGGACGTAATGGGTGAAAATTTCAGATTCATGCGAGTAGTATTTTTTTTTGTTCATTTATACATAAATAACACTAAATCAAACATTTTGAAAATTTTGCAAAATTCAGAAGATGCAGGCCAAAAATAGCCGTTAAGGCTCCACGGGACTCAAAATCCATCATTTTTCGGTGAAAAAGTGATTCCATGCGACATTGCAGGTCCTTCCTCAAAAGCTATGAATGGATATAGATGGTAAAATCTGATATAGTACTTTAATTTAGGACCATTTTCAGGCTGTGAAAGGGTTTTCATGAATGTAAAATAGCCAAAACCTACTGGCCTGCACCTTCTGAATTTTGCAAAATTTTCAAAATGTTTGATTGTTTAGTGTTATTTATGTATAAATGCACACAAAAAAATACTACTCGCATGAATCTGAAATTTTCACCCATTACGTCCCACCCCTAATAGTATGTAATAAGCAAAATAAAAAAAATCTTTGTTATCGAAAAATCTTTGTTATCGAAAAACCTGCATAGAGGTTATGACTATTAAAGTACCTATGCTAAAAGGTGGGAACGCTTTAAAAAATAAGGGATCTTTTCTTTTTATTATTCACGGAGAGATCATTAAAAAGAAACACCCATAAAACTAACCCGAACATGTTGGAGGTAACACCATACCAAACCCTGGAGTAGGTGAGAATATATATAAAAACCGAGAAGTACAAATACAACATCTCATGCTTTTAAATGAAAGCCAGTAACGTATCGAAAAGGCTTCAAGATTATCATGACCGGGGACACAAAACAAGAATAACAAAACACATTACGGGACAAAATCTCTCAACGGCAATTCCAGGATTTTAATTAAAACATCTAAAAGATCATGTAAGTAGTGCGAACGGCACCGGTGTAACGTAGATCTAATTCTAATATTAAACAACAATAAATACAGATACAATACGCCAGAATACAGACAAATACAAACTGAAAACTCGATAGAAAACAACAACAGTGGCAGATTGGATAAGATTACAATTCTCTTTCTATGGCTTTGGTGTAGATTGATACGTTCAATAATGAATTATGTTTGTGTTTTGTTTGTTTTTTTCAAGAAATGTAATTGTTATAACAGCGGCAGATTTCTGTTACAAATAAGGGTCTTGGGTTTCGGATAATTTCTTGTGGGAATTTTAGTTATTTTCATCGGAAAAATCGAGTGATAATTTTTTAAAAGCTAAATTTTAATTTAAAGCTTGTTGGTTTTTGAAATACTGTTGTAAAAAACGCTAGCAGATCAAGATGAAAATCCGGCCATGATGCTTTTAAAAAGGAAAAACATCTGAACTCTGGCGACTAGAGGAAAGGCCAATAAAATAATGGAATTATAAAACCACAAATAGAATTGGGCTGTTTCTTCAAGATGGTCAATGGCCGAGCAAGATTCAGGAAAGATAACACCTGATATGTAAAATCAAAGTGTTAAAATGGTAAATAGTCGTTTCTTATATAAACTGTGAAATTTCTGTCATCATCAAACATATTTTAGACATGTTTTTTCTTGCAATCGAGGAATAGGCAGTTTTCTCTGGGAATAATGCCTGGGTTGCTGGTGGAGTTGGTCTGATGTTCAAAATCTAAAACTTGCAAGAAGTCAGTACACCATTGAAGCATCTACAAATGCACTTTACAACTCTATACATTTTGTTAAATATTCTTTGTCTATTAGATCTGTTGATCATTATTTCCAAAATTCTAAACAAACTTTCGCAAGTCAGAGTTTAATGTACAGTTTTCTCCGGGAATAATGCCTGGGTTGCTGGTGGAGTTGGTCTGATGTACATTGTGCAGTACAAACGTGACCTATTTAATAACTCCGCCAATATTAATGATTCTATGCTTTTCAGAGTTTGTGGGGACGGCACGGTGGCTAAGTGGTTAACGACGCGGACTGACGACCTGGGTATGCCGGATTCGAATCCAGTTCATTCCACAGAAACACTTTCATCAAAACTTAAACCTGACCTTGTGTCTAACCTCCTGGAGATGAGGTAAATAAAATACTTTTCAGAGTTGATAGAAAATATAATGTTTCAAAATCATTCAAAAAGTCTGTGCTGAGAAAAAGGCTCTCGAGAAGTCTACTATAATTTAACTGTGGTGTCGGATATAATAAGGATAAAGGAGTATATTTTTCTAAGACAAAAATGTATGGTCCACTTTATCTAGTCATTTTCTTTCAGCTTGCAGACTCATCCCTTTTGTCAAACCCAAGACAACGAAGACAATACTCTCTTTGACAAAAGCAGAGAAGAAATGCCGATTGGACGCTTGCCACCAGTTCGGAGCAGGGGTATCAATATTTGCAGCTCTAAATTCACAATGTGGGCACACTGCTACTGACAAAGCAACTGGTCGTTACTCATGTGACACTCCCCCTCAAGATTTAACCCCTGGAATATATCCACGACATATTAATACCACATTTGGTTCCCCAATTCAGAATAAGACCCTGGGCTATCAAAGTACAACACGACTTTTTCACAATGGTGCCGTGACTCGAAACCGGACTATGTTTAGTGTCAAGTCACAAAATAAAAATGATATATTATGTATATTTAGTTTATATTTATTATCAAAATTCACCCTCAACTTACAGCTAAAATGTACAAGTAGGAACGATAATTACCTTTTTAGTCTGTCATGTGCCATAAATTTATCGACATATAAAAAAAAACGGTTTAATAATCAATCGAATCATACAAACATTGGTTTCACTCGTAGCTTCTACTACGTGCTGTCAATAAAAATGGTAATTTAGTCGTACAATTTAAAAGATATGAAAAACAAAAAAGTAAATTACTTACCGCATTCGTATAATATTTCGGAATTTTTGAGATGAGGATGGATAATTATTTTTTATTTTTAAACTTTTATTCACCCCAAACAAGGGGGCATATTGCTACTGAGACGTAACGGGCTACTGTGAATTAGGGGCCAGATTTATAGGAGTATCCTAAGTGGGGAGTTGTGCAGCGACATGTTTGCTCACACTTAAATTTCTGCATGTTGGTACAGTTGAGAAAACAGGGAACAGGGAACAGGGAAGGAATTCCAAAGGTAATCGGTTTGAAGAAAAAAGCTATTAGACTAGAAAGCTTTCCGGCATTTGTATTAGTCAGTTTATTCGAACTACTTAGAACAATTAGGCAACATGGAATATTCTAGTAGGAATCTAATCCGTTAAGTGTTAATCTAATTCAATGTTTTTGAAATGAAACGTTTAAGAGCTGTCCTTAGAGTAATTTTGCAAGATAGATTAAGAAATGCAGATATCAGAAAGAAGTTTAATATTAACAGATCTATAAACAACGTTATTCGAAAAAAAAAGAGATTAACGTAGTTTGGACGTTTCCTAGCTACCAGACTCCAGCTACGTAAAGAAATCATATCAAAGAAATGTGATACTTAGAAGGCAATACAATTCAACAGGAGTTGAGTTGAGCACGGTTCTGAAGAAGTGAAGAGTTCCCGAAATATATCGTACGGAGTTTCCACCAGACCATCTTGATACAGGTATTACATAACATTGTAACATTGTGTAGATAGATATATGTGTGTTTGTGAAAATAATAAATAAATATATATATGTGTGTATGTATACATTGTATTAAGGGTGAAACTATTTAATTTGTTCCACCATTATATGTCTTATTTGCTCCAACTTGTGTCTATCCATCACACCTCTGCATTGTATTGCCTTCTAAGTATCACATTTCTATATGCTAATAAACAATGCTTCAAGCAAACTACATAAACCTCTTATCATATCAAAGAAGATTTCATTCAAGAAAGATCAAGAGGACGACCATGATAAGTGGCGAAATTTTGTTTTCAAGCATATAGAGAAGCTCTCTGGAGTATGCAGATAATTCAAGTCACACCTAATCTTATTAATATGTGTAGTATTACTACTTAATACTATAAAATTACTATTTTAACGTCTGAAACAGGAATCTATAACAACCCAAATTAGAAAAGTGGTTCCTATTTACGGGCTGAAAGGTTGTGAAGATAACAACCAAGACGAGAGTTGTAGTCCGATTAATTATTAATCCTCATCTCAAAAATTACAAAATATAAAAGCATTTTTTTTTTTTTCTTTCTTCGTATCGAACTACGGAAACTAAGTTTCATTTTGTATTATTCAGATTACTATTTTCATCTTGGTCGTCACGTTCGTAACATCCGAACCGATGTAACCTCCGACCTTCTTCAGGTGTATCTTCTTGAACTTGAAAATCTTTACACCAAATCAGGAAACAATACTGAACCGTTTATTTAATCCATGGAGGTAGATTATTCTCATTCCATCAGCCATGACTGGGTAGAAGTGTTAATTAATTTTCATATTAAAAAAAAAGAAAAAGAAATTAATCAACACTTCTACCCAATCATGGCTGACAGAATGAGAACAATCTACCTGCATGGATTAAATAAAGGGTTAATTCTCAATTTCGTATAGGTTCCCCCCGAGTCTGACATAAAAATTCCTAAGTTTGAAAAGATGCACTTGAGAAAGGTTGGCGGTCACATCGGTGGAAACATGAAAATAACAAGCAAGATGAGAATAATAGTCCGAATATTCCAAATAATCAATACATAGTTTCATTTTATTCCTTGGTCTGTTTTGGCGTCAAGATCAAAGTTTGAATTAACCTTTTGCCAAAAAAAAAAACATTTTCAGTTTAGTTTACGTCCTAAACTTCTGCGTCATCTCTTTTGGGGTTTCGGAATAATTTGGGTTATTTCTATATTAATAAAATTATGAGACAACTTCACAAGAATTCATTTTATTTATCTACTTCCCACAAGGTAAGATGTGACACAAGGTCGGGAAAGTGGGATTAGATAAGCCAGCGCTCGAGAGGTGAGCACTCTGGCCATTTAAAAATTGCCTGGGCAGCTCTGGTGGCATTCCCCGGTAGGGGCGCCTCAGACAGTAAGCAATAAACTTACTCCTCCCCAAAGAGGGGAGGCAAAGCCTGGGAGGGTGCACCTCCTAGAACTGCACAGGACCGACAACCCCACAAATCCAGCGTAAATCCAGACCCAAAGGCCCGGACGATACCGGTTTATTAGGCGGGGTAAAAACCCCTGGTTAAGAATCCGTATTATATAGAAAATGACTGTTGGACATTCATGACTGAAACTTGGTGGACAAGTCAGGCATAGACTGAAGTTTATTTGTACCAAATATGTTTAGATTGCAGAAAGAATTCTGAATTTTTTTAATGATTCCATGAATAGCAAATTTTTTTTTGGGGGGGGGGGGGGTCACCTATACTATCGTGTAATGTGATTTTATTAGTTCAAAACTAATAATTCTGACATTAATAAATATATTAATATTTTGACCGAGCACAAGTTGGAAAGATATGAAAATCTACGAGAACAATGTGTCAGAAATGGCTGGAAAACCATTGTAGTTGCTATCGAGGTCGGATGCAGAGGTTTTATTGCCAACTCAACCTTGAAGAATCTTGGTCTTTCTCTATCAGACAAGAAATAACACATAAAGACAAGGCTCTATCGGCATCAGTGTGGATATTGCAATCCCATAGAGTTACGATAATCCAACAAAGTCTGGTGATATCGTGAGATACTGCTGGGGTGCTCTCTGGGTTAGTGGTAATGAGGCTTCGGCCCTAAAACCCTGACTGAACCCAGAGTCATCATCTGAAGCTGCTGTACAAACAGTTATTGTATATAAGGTGCTGATATCGATCCTGAACCAGTTTTCGTGAGGTTCAACTCGGAAGCGTTCGGCTGTCCTACGCAAACGCCCAAGAGTTGACGAGCCAATTTGTACCAGACGACAATTTTGATACGGTGCTGCATCCTATGATAATAATATTTTGCTTGTTTTTTTGTTAGGGTTTAGGGCTAGGGTTAAAAATATTTATTTGATAACAGTAATTTTGCTCCGTTTTGCTTGTTTTATTTGTTTTGTTGTTTAAAAAATTTCTTGCAACTATAACTAAAAATTATAGGACGCAGCAACGTATCAAAATAAGAAAAAATATTTATTTGCTAACAGTAACTTTGCTATGTTTTGCTTGTTTTGTTTTTTTTTGTTGTTTCTTTTAGAAAATTTCTTGAAAATATAACTTAAAATCACAGGACGCAGCACCGTATCAAAATTGTCGTCTGGTACCATTCGGCTAGTCAACACTCGGGCGTTTGCGTAGGACAGCCAAACGCTTCAGAGTCGAACCTCACGAAAACTGAGTCAGGATCGATATCAGTACCGTACTGAAACTTTGTGACATTTGATAAACAGCTACAAATAATATTGTAATACTTTCTAAATAAGAGAAGCGTAATAAAACGATTTGCATTAAGATTACTCCGTCTCTTAGATTATTTATACGATAATTGAATTATCAGTTTGCAAATAAAATTTAAAAAAAAACACTTGGCCATGCTATTGCTGTGTTGATATACTAAATTTTAACGACTTTTGAAAACCAATTTTTACACTTAAAAAAAAAAGGGAGGGGGGTAACTGATTACACAATGTTCTTTAAACAGAAAAAAGGTAAGTGTCCTGTTCTTGACATGAAATATTAGTCTTTAAAAAGATTGATCATAATATACGTTGTATAGCTATTTCTAAATAGTTTTTCATATCTGAATTGCTAAGAAAACACATCTGTGAAAAAAGTATTCCACTTAAAAAAGGATTATTTAGTAAAATTATTTTTTTTAGATGTTAGCAAACCATAACCCAGTTACATGCAATATTAGTCAACAGGCTATTTGCCTTTACAGTGCATTAGAAAAACAAAAAGAAAGAAACATTTTAAATAGTTAAAATTAGTTAATGTTAACAAACTTATAGCATTAAAAAAAAAAATTAAATTTAAAAATTTTATTTTTGAAAAAAAAAAAAAAAAAAAAAAAAAAAATTTTTTAAATAGTTAAAATTAATTAATGTTAAACTTATAGCATTAAGAAAAAATTAAATTTAAAAAATTTATTTTGAAAAAAAAAAATTTTCTATATAAACAATATCACTTTTAATTTCCCTCGTTAAATGCTATTTTTTAAACTTGTTTTTAAAATGAGATATAAAAAAGAATTTGATACATGTCTACATGTTATCTAATATAAATGTTATAAAGCAAAGACTATACCCAATTATTGATTAAATCAAATATTTTAATGGGGATGAAAGAGATCATCTTTTCACACAAGAACCAATGAACATTTCCTAATAAGTTAAAACATTAATTTAGCTGAGTCTAAGCCTCTTCATCGATTATTTTCTTAGGCGGAAGAAAAATCACTTGTGCAGTTTTTTTATGTTAACACATCTGAAACAAATGGGGCATAAAAATGGAGAGCTGGAGAAAAAAGATAATTAAAAAAGGAATCAGAAGTTTCATACAAAAGAAAACATGACAATATTAAGGCGTTAGTGTAAAATCAACTTAAATGGAATAAATGTCAGAATTTCACGAAGAGGTTTCATTATTAACTGTTTTGCATTTGCACTGTATATACAAGATGATTGGATGTCCAGCGTGAACGCAGACCCCACGATACTATCGTAAAATACCCTGATAGAAAATTAATATCATCATTTGATTCCTCATGAAGTTTGACTGAAATTAAAAAAATAATACAAAGGGTGATATGGGGTTCAGGGCTGGGAGCACGCATGGTGTTCTCAGCCATTCGCAGGCAACATCTGGTTGTCTGCTAGTAAATCAATAAAATGTATGAATCAATAAATTTTCTCTTTTCTATTATATTATAATATATATATATATATATATATATTATACACGTGTCGTTGAAGACCACAGAGTTTTCTTTCTTCGCTATCTTTCTTGTTAATTTCTCGACGCAGTGAGCGATTCGGTTTTCTGGTATTAATTGGTGGAGTATGGCCTCTATCGTGGGCCATTCCTCGAGCGCTTTCGGTCTCGCAACCATCTTCAGGAGGCTGTGTCTTATTAGTAAGAGCCGTATTTATAGTTTTTTTTATTAGTTATATATCTATTAATTTACATATGTGTGTGTGTGTATATATATATATGTGTATATATATATATAAATATATATCTATTCGTTTATTTATTATTTATAGCGAAGAAAGGTGATTAGAGAGTAACTCACTGTTCTAACGTATTCATAATTTATTACGGAAATATAATTCTTACAACTGAATATAAGAAAATGTACAGCAGGTTTTTTTTACTGAAAATTCAATATAGGCGCCAGCATTCGTCATCATCTTCTCAAACCACTTGGGAACCGTATCAACCGATTTCACAAGGAACTTAAAAAAAAAATCCTTTTTATTAATGAGTCTCCATTTATCCAGGCTAAAAAAGACCCGATGATAAGAGTTAATAGGATAGATAAATTGACAGTTGAATGATGATGAATACTATGAGAGGATCGAAAATCTCCACATATCGCACATTTAAAACATCCGACTGAAAGGAGCAATTCTTTCCCTTTTGTCATAGACATCACTCATGAGAACATGCGTTTAAAAATGGTCTAATGAAACTATAATATAATCAAGTGATGCGCTTAACACTTAATTAACTCTCTTTCTCTCTGCCCTTGACCTCTCAGCCGCGAGACTATCATTTGGCTGAACAAATCCTTCACTCTCTAAAAAGTCGTTGGAATAATTCAATAATTATATTAATAAAGCATATCAAGTGGCCTTTTTTTTTTTTCAGATGATCTGAAAATACAACCAACACACGAAAAGAGGTGTGTAACCAAAATATCCTGTCAAATGGCCAGCAACGAACATATGGATTTAATTTGATAAATAATACCAAATGCTTATGTAACAAGTATCTGTACAGATATCGTCTTATTCGTTGTTACAGTTATTTTTAAACAGGGTTTTTTTTTTTTTTTTTTGTTAGCCAGCCTTGTAACCCCTTCCTTCCGTATTGGGCTCTTGAAGAGCTTACTTCTTGGCTAGCCTGTATGGAGTCCAGGGGATTGAACGCTGATGGTGGGGTTTCTTTCAGGCTTGGTTTGTCTTGAAGTGATTCTACCTTCCTCTCCCTTTTTATTATTATTAGTTCTTTACATTAAGTGGCTTAATGCCTTGTCTGAAGCGATTTTCATAAAAATAAATTTTTTAAAAGTTAATTTTCCAATAGAATATATAAGATACGAGACAGCAAAACAGTTAATAAGATTTCTTGTGAACAAAAGAATGAAAATTTGTCAAACATCTCATACACATGTGCTTTTGTTGGGTTTTTTTCTTCTCTTTAGTTAAGGCAGCTTTTAAAAAAAAAAAAAAAAAAATGTCTTTCTTCATTGTACTCAATTTCTCAAAAGACAGTTTGGTTTGGGACAGTTTTTATGGTTGAGCTGTGAAATAAAATAATTTGGATCCAAAAAGAAATATCTTAAGAAAACAATAATAATTGTAAAAGTTGAAACAATAAATAAATCACAAGATTAATTCCTTGGTTTCAGTTGTTCTTTCACTAAGTTTATACAAATTAAACTATTTTCTTTATTAGACACACATACACACACATGTGACACAGAGTTTCAATTACTTACTAGACATCATCCTCGAGTGAGGACAAACTGACATGAGGATACTTCACCCGACAAGTAAACCCTGACCAAATATTCAAAATAACATAGTGTTTAAAGCCCAAATAAGACCCCCCTCGACACAGCTATACGAGGAATGGTGCACCTTTTCCTAGTGATGTCTGGCATTTGGTAGGACATTTAGAAGCACATATTAATATATATTGGTTTTTTTTTTCCTTTCTTCCCATTTAGCAGTGATAATTTTCGGAGGACCTTTCTCCTTCAATATTTTACATTTTTTTCTTCTTTTTCCCTTCTATGTGGAGTACTCTGATTATAATTCTAAACCATAAAATTTTTTTTAATAATAACCATAAAAAATTAAAAATTATTTATTTTCAAAGCTTACTAAAAGAAAAACAAGTTGATAAACAAAATTAAAATCCAGTTGAGTTAAAAGGGTGAATCAAAGGTTTGGCAATATTTTCATTATGTAGATTCCGTGACGGAACACGTGAACAAGTTCCGACTTTGCCATAACGACAC
This sequence comes from Sepiola atlantica, assembly GCA_963556195.1. Taxonomy (NCBI): domain Eukaryota; kingdom Metazoa; phylum Mollusca; class Cephalopoda; order Sepiida; family Sepiolidae; genus Sepiola; species Sepiola atlantica. The sequence goes on from OY744518.1 coordinate 136,528,667, forward strand.
AAAAAGCAACCAAAAACATCCATTGCGTGAAAGGTGGGGGCGTACGTACCACCAAATAGACTTATGTAACGTGGTGTCTTATTTGTTACACAGATTTGTAACGTAGATGTATCTTCACTTCTTTATGATATAATTTTGATCCACATTTTTATGCGTGACGTTGCTTCTTATGATTATGTGCTAAGGTAGTCATTATCTCCGTTGAAGGGATTTGCTTGTAGCTCGTCTAGTCGTTTCGAAGAAGACTTTAAGAAAAAAAAAAAAAAAAAAGATTTAAGTTATTATAAACTTTTTTTGTTTACTCTCACACTCATTGCTCTATGTTCAACGGGCTCCCTAACGAAGGCCCTACTGAGGGGGAGCAAAGCACAGGATGTTTTTTTACACATTCCTTTTCTAAACAAAACAAATGTTTTATGTACTGAATTTCCTAAATTACAACCTGTCAAAACCACCATGGTTAAATCTGCATTCTATTTGCTAACCTATATTTTGTGTAACCTACTTATCTCCCATTAAATATTGTTACGCAGTAACCAGATGGTTCAAAAAATTTCAGGCTAGGCCAGGCAGATCTAAAAATCAGAGATTCTGAGGTCACGATCCAAGCTACAGAGACAAAATACACAGAGTAGTACCTGAAGGGCTCGGCATCTCACAGTCTGTTGTGGGATACCACCTTTACACCATTGGCAAAAGCACCAGGAGCTGCTGAATAAATTCCCAAAATATTACGAAACCTTTAACTCCCCTTTGTAAGATATCAGAAAAATGATCCAATAAAATTTTTGAAACAAATTTGAAGTAATCAGAAATATATCCGATAGAATTACCAACACAACATTTGAGTATTTATTCTTCAGGTCTTTGGAATCGGTAACCAAAACAATTGACTCAGACTCCTGAAATTTTAAAAAGGTCCAACTCTGACTCCTCGGTTCCGCACTTCTGCTATTCTTGCCATACAGATTTCCATCGGAGATCAAAAAGCGGACATTTCATCCTCATCGGAAAGCGTCAAACACTTCAAAATGTCATGTGCAATTAGAAAAAGAAAAAACAAAACGCAAAAAACAAAAGAAGAAAACGTGTCAGTAGACGGAGAGAAAAGTTTTAGTATAAGTGTGCATGGGATGTGACAAAGAAGAAACGAAACGAAAAGCGTCAAAGTTAGGAGGACGTAACATTTGCGGCCTTCTTACCTCCTGTAATAAGTCCTGAGCTGCAATGGCTTTTAAGACGTTCTTTTTGCTAGTTTCTTGAACCTCCCCACCAAGCATGAGCTCATCTAACATGAAGTAAGCTTTTTCAAAGTTAAAAATGATGTCAAGTTCACAAACCTGAAAAAAAAAAAAAAAAAATAAAAATAAAAAATAATAAAAAAAATAAAATAAAAATAAAAAAATTTGGTGCTTATGCAGATGAGCGGACCATTAAAAATTTATTTAAAAAAAAAAATTAATATATACTTATTAAGCATTATAATCTTACTCACTGTACAAAAAAGTAGAAAAATTTATCCACTAGAACTTTAATTAAAAGTATTTTTCCATTCTGCGTATCGTAAAAGTATTTTTATATTCTGCGTATCGTAACAGCGATTCGTTCGTTTCTAAAGAAGATTTCGCAGGGGAGATAATCAACTTGCGAAATGATAATGAAAAACAACATGGCGTCTATGTGAACGAATCGCTATTACGATACGCAGAATGGAAAAATACTTGTAATTAAAGTTCTAGTGGATAATTTTTTCTACTTTTTTGCACAGTGAGTAAGATAACACTACATAAGTATATAATATTGTCTTTATAAAAAAATGCATAAGCACCAAAAAAATTTTTTTAAATAAAAAAAAAAATTAATTAAAAATAAAAAAATAGATTAAAAAAAATAAAAATAAATAAATACATTCATACACATCAAACGTGAAATCAATTATAACTTCAAAAAATTAACAAATACAGTTGTAGCAATATTTAGATACATGCAGGACCCATGAAAATTCCAGTTTTATCCTTCACTTGTTGTATATTACTGCCGTACTAAAAAAAAAAAAATTTTCATTCTATGGACATCCGGTGCAAATTCAGACCACACAATATTATTGTACCATCTTTGTTCAAACTCTGATTAATGTAGTTTCAGAATATATCTGGTTGGGAGTTTCCCTTCATTTTTTTTGGAAAATTTTGAATCTTCATATTTGTAAGAGAGACGGTGTTCTTCTTGGAATTCACGTTGGAGAACAAATAAAGAGATTTCAGACTTCCTCAGAAAAAGTCAGAGATCAGAAAGATTGAAAGATTCAGGATTCGACTATGGAGTGACAGCAGAGAGAAAAACGCATGAATAACGATCTGACACCGGAGATCATCGCTCAAATTCAAATCATCGACAATGAACCCAGCATGACCTCAGGCTGAACACTGATGGCCTCATCCGCGTTTTCAGCAAGGTAGTGAAACCCTGTATCGACCAGGTAATTGCAGGTAGGCCGTACATGTGGCAGCAAGACTTAGCGGTCTGCCATATCGCCCAGGCCTGGCTGTCAGAAAACTTCATCGACCACATTTCACCTGACATCTGACCTCCAAGCTTGCCTGAATGCAATCCCCTTGACTCTTTTGTGTCGTGCGCGGTCGAACAAGACATCAAGAGATACAGCTGCAAAATGAAAGATAAGTTAAAGGCCAGGATCACTCGAGCCTTTTTGGGGATCTAAATCAGGAGACAGTGATGAAGGTCTGTAGCTGGTTACGAGGCCAGCTCGAGAGTGTCATCAAAGACAAAGGCAGGTTCACCGTGTGAAATTGAGAGAACAAATTACACTGAAAAACTGACCCAAAGTTTGATGAATAAATCTAAAAAAATAAAAGCACTGTATTATTATTTGGTGAATGTGTACGAACATGGTACCGAATGCGTCATCTGCAAACCGGAGATCACATGATATCAATTGCACCGCTTTTAAGTCCCGTACAAAAACATATCGGGCAGTTCGGGGAGGGGTGTTAAGAGAAGTTAAATAGTAGGCAATCGCAATTTGAAATACAAAAAAAAAAGTGATTTTAAAAAGCAATTAATTTATTAGAGAAAATAAAGTTTTTTGAAACGAAAAATGTAACAAATTTGATTTTTTTTTTCCTTTTGAGTTTCAAAATTGATTAAATGTATTTACAAAAATTGAAAGAATCATTTTTTTTTTCAAAAACAATTTATTAAAGAAAATGGTACTGATATCGATCCTGAACCAGTTTTCGTGAGGTTCGATTTGGAAGCGTTCGGCTGTCCTACGCAAACGCCCGAGAGTTGACGAGCCGAATGGTACCAGACGACAATTTTGATACGGTGCTGCGTCCTATGATAATAATGTTTTGCTTGTTTTGTTTTTTGTTGTTAGGGTTAGGGTTAAAAATATTTATTTGATAACAGTAATTTCGCTCTGTTTTGCTTGTTTTATTTGTTTTGTTGTTTAAAAAATTTCTTGCAACTATAATTTAAAATTATAGGACGCAGCAACGTATCAAAATAAGAAAAATATTTATTTGATAACAGTAACTTCGCTATGTTTTGCGTGTTTTGTTTTTTTTGCTGTTTCTTTTAGAAAATTTCTTGAAAATATAACTTACAATCATAGGATGCAGCACCGTATCAAAATTGTCGTCTGGTACAAATCGGCTCGTCATCTCTCGGGCGTTTGCGTAGGATAGCCGAACGCTTCCGAGTCGAACCTCATGAAAACTGAGTCAGAATCGATATCAGTACCAAGAAAATAAACAGAATGTTTTTTTTGCAACCGCTTCTCTGACATTAAGCTTTAATTCCCTGTTGCCCGGTCTTTTTTTTGGTACGGGACTCAAAAAACAGTTCAACCAACATCACACAATCTCCGGTTCACAGATAACACACTTGGTACTATGTTCGTACACATCTACCTATTTTTTTTTCCTAGACAGTATTCTTGGAAAAATTTCGTTTGCCCCATGTACGTTGGAGAAATATAGAAATGTACTTACACTTCCAAAATATTTATCAAGCAGTTCCACGTATCTATGGATGATTTCAAGCGTAAGCAATTCATTATCTGCTGGTTCAATAGCACAACAGAAGTATAAACTGGCATATCTGGAACAGAAAGAAAAAACTTGTGAGAAAAAATTTTTTTTTAAATTATGAAGTAAATTTAAAAAACAAAAAAAAACAAGTTTTTTTAAATGAAAAATGTAACAAATTTGATTTTTTTTCCTTTTTTGAGTTTCAAAATTGATTAAATGTATTTACAAAAATTGAAAGAATTATGAAGTAAATTTTAAAAAAAAAAAAAAAAACAAAAACAAAGGCATTATTCATTCACTTGTTTTAACAAATACATTTGGAGGAAACAGATTTAGGAAAATTAATTTTATCCTTTAAAGCTAAACTCATGATTTTTATTATTTAAACTACTATTTTCATCTCGGTTGTTATATTCTCAACATTTCAACCGATGTAACCTTCTTCAAGTGCATCTTTTTGAACTCGGTAACCTATACGGAATTTTGAATGGATAAAGCCATTAATTAAGAATCATTTCGAAGTGACAGCTTTCCGAAGGTTCAAAGTCCAATCTTTACTACAGACGATGATAACTAAGAATAACATAATTAACATTTCTATCCGGTCATGGCTATTGATTAAATAAGATGTCCAATTTCAAATTCTTTATAGTTCTGAATTTGACAAAGATTTCCAAGTTCGAAAAGATGCACCTGAAGAAGAGGTTACATCGGCTGAAACGTTGTGAAAATAACAAGATCAGAATAATATTCTGAATGATTCAAATAATACAAATCTAAAAAAATACAAAACCTAAATTCATACAAATCGGCATGATACAACTTTTTGACTGGATCGAAATAGACTGCAATTTGTTGAAAATCAAGTTCGGAGTTGGTCTCTAAAGAAAGGAACATTTGGACACAAATGCTAAATATTTGTCTATTTGCATCGCTCAAGCCTGTAGACAGCGTCTGCACCGCTTAAGTCTGTAGACAGCATTTGCACTACTCTGTCACACTGAAGTCTAAAATAGCATTTTCATGAAATTTAAAAAATGTAATTAAAAAACAAAAATACCTTTTGTATACAATCTTCAAATCTTTCCATTCCAAGAAACTGCACATCTTGGGTTTCCGGGCTAACACCAGGGTAACAAGTTCTCGGGTAATCTTCTTCTTTACTTTATCAGGGTGGGCAACGTACCATTTTTGAAGTCGAAGTTTGCCTTGCCGGCTGAACAATAACATAAATTGCATCTGAAATGTTAAGAAAAATTTTTTTTCTTTTTATGAAATGCAATTAAATCTCATAATATTTTAGAAGTGTTTATTTTTTCAGGCTTATCTTAGCCATGAATAGTTTTAACGATCAAAGATGGAAATAAAAGAAATAGCTTCTTAAAGTATTGCCGCCAATGTTCTGTGGACATTTCCAAACAAGACCATCCACACCCACCCACCCACACACACACAAAAAAAAAAATATATATATATATTTAACGGACTGTAGTACGATCTGATTCTTTGTATGGCTGCTTCAAGTGCTGACTGTCAACGAAAGAAGCAGAAAGGGAACATCGGTCATGGAGACAACAATGTGTTAGATTACCAACCTGACCAGAATTGACTATGCCCAAAATGCTGATATTTGCCATTGTGTTCGGTTACGCCAAATTCAGACAAACTGAGAAAAAGTCATCTTAATATGATCCACCTTGGACTCTACAAACCCACAAACCACTACTTCGTCTCAATGCATTTAAATAGATCCACATCATCTTCAAAAACTTCATTTCTTTTTTTATTGTTTTTATTATATAGTATGTTGTCGATGAATTGAAAATACATTATTTTAAAGAATGCAATAGACAAAATAAGACAATTTTATCATTATCAAAATACGGAGAATAGAATTTGTTTTACCTATAAAAAGAACTAGCAAAATATCACAAGACTTGCTAGCTAAACCTAGCGATTGCTAAATTACTCTGTTCACCTTGGATATTTTCTATCCTTAACATTTGATGGAGTTTTCCCTTGCTATTTTCTCTGTTAACCTTGTTACTCGGTATAGAATTTAGTTCAACTGTACACAGTTGAACTCTAAGTACTAAACCTACTTTTTGGAAAGCCTTGCCTCTGAAAGGGATGAATGGACAAAAAACCTTAACCGACAGCTTGATATCGGGGAAGCAAAATGGAAGACGAAAGCCGCTGAAAAGTGAACAAGGCGGAAGGAAAGGGCAAAAGCAAGTGAACTTCCTTATCCACCTTCCTACTCCATCTGTGACAATTGTGTCAGAGACTGCAAGGTCTGCATAGGCCTTCTCAGCCACAGCAACAAGAAATGCCTAGGTTAAGTCAGTATGCTTCTTGATGCATTGGCATCACTGACAAGACTTTGTGAATACCGAAACTAGCCGGCTAAATCTGCAAGTGTCATTCATTGACAGACACAATCGACGAAGGTCTACTACTAAACCCACTTATGGGCAAGTCCATTATCTGAGCTCTGATTGGCTGCAAGTCCGCAAGTTGATAATTCATTATATAAATATTGCTTCATTCAAGCAATATTTGCATATGGAATATTGGAGCCTGTTATGCCGGTAAATGTCAATTTGATTCTATACTCGGCTCACAATTTTATAACAAGAATTGCAAGAATTAATTCACAATTTGGATTATTCGGATTACTATCCTCGTCTGGGTTGTTATTCTCACAATGTTTCGGCCAGTGTAACCTCCGACCTTCTTCATGTGCATCCTTTCCAACATGAGAATCTTTATGTCGAACTCGGGGAACCTATATGAAAACATTTCCAAGTTTGAAAAGATGCACCTGAAGAAGGTCGGAGGTTACATCGGCCGAAACGTTGTGAAAAATAACCGAGATGAGAATAGTAGTCCAACTAATCTAAATTATCCATCCTCATCTAAAAACACATAATTCACATTTACAAGATATTATCTCGATTTGCTAACACGTAAAAAATGATACAAATGTTGGATAATGTGAGGCCGGACGCATGTTCAAGTGGACATATATATGGGGGATCGTTTGGTTTGGCTTGCGCGATTTAGTGCGGGTGAACCCGTACAACTGAGTGCAAAATAGGGCTGTTCTCACAGTCGGAGCTCACAGGGCCACCACGTTGACGAGACCTCAGGTCAAGGTGACCCTGCGCATAGGGGTTCTGTGATGCCACGGGCTTTTGTGTGGGAGTCTGGGTTTTGGAAGCAAGCCGGACAGACGATTTCTCTATGCAGTCTTCAAATGATTAGGGGAATTAAATTCCCTAAGAGAATTCAGGCATGAGATTCCTTCTTCCCCCCTCCTCGAATGGCTAAGGACTTAAGCTAGGAATTAACTACGATAGAGTAGTAATTTGGTCTCTCCCTCAACGTTGGTGAAACATATCCAAGGTAGACTGACGCCTGAATAAAACCAATCAAAGTTTAAAAGATTGCTTGTCTCGTGAATCGTGTTATGAAGGATTTGTTGTAGACACAGCGGACGGCGATGTTCACGGCAGTACAGAAACGAAGAAAGAACTCAACCATTAAACAACATCGAGACGACACTCCTTCACACGACGAGGAAGAAGAAAAGGTACGAGAAATTAAAGACTATGCAACACTACTACTACTACTAACACGTAAAAATAATACAAATGTACTACTACTACTGCTAACACGTAAAAATAATACAAATGTACTACTACTACTACTGCTAACACGTAAAAAATAATACATAGTAATAAATGTTTAGCCATTAAGCAATTATACGTTTAGATCTTGAATGCGCGCGGAACGTAATCAAATTCTTAACGGTGAAGCAATCAAACTTTTTGAATCTTGCACACTCTTAGAACGTAATCACGCTCTCATGTAACATCTCAATATTATAAACGCTCATTTTAAGTTGTAAATTACTGGCCGTTATAATAATAATAATAATAATAATAATAAAAAACTCAACAGTAAAGACATTTTTAAGAAACCAAAATTAACACTGCCTGAAGATGATTTGACGAATCAAATCGAAAGTACTCGCAAAACAGGAAAGAAAATGGAACAAGAAACACATGGAACTTACATACAGAAATTTGACTGAAACACTGAATTGACCATTCGGAAAATTAAAAAAAATAAAAGAAAGTTTTATCAAGCAAAAACACATTTAATAATGTTTGCCTAAATACACACCTATAATATATGTGTGTGTGTGTGTGTGTGTGTGTGTGTGTGTGTGTGTGTGTGTGTAAAAAATCAATGCGAAAAATATATTTTTATGTATTTTCATAATTTATTTTCTATATTTTGACGTTAGGAATATCAATTTTCCCTTCTATAGAAAAAAGTTTTTTCTCCAAGAAAGGAGAACAAAATTTTCAGCCGTAATCCTTTGGCCCTCGTCAGTGTACTGAAGAACCTTGGGTGCAAGGTGGGAGGTGGATGGTGGCACTAGGAGAGAAAAAAAAGGTAAAAAACAGTGAACTGATGATCAAGCAGGTGTCTGCCTCTATGGTTGAGTAGACCATAAATTTATTCCATGTGTGACCTGGCATGAGGGTGTGAATAGATGTATACGCAGATAAAAATATGATACACGTATCCACGCATACACTGACCTGCACCCATCAATTCACACACACACACATACAGGCATATCTCCATACAAACACATAGCAGGGGAGAGAGGGGGGGGAGAGAAGAGAGATTAGGGTGGTCAGACAAATTGTCTGGAGTAATTTAAAATTAGAGTAGAGGGGTGAAGTTTAGTATGCGGAGTGTGCGTAAACTTTGAAACATGAATGAAAATAAAAAAATGAAAAATAAATAAAAGTGAATGAAAATAAAAAATGTCCACGCACACACACGCGCATTCATGTGGAGAGCGAGGGAGGCATAGACAGTTATATGTGTGTAGGCATATACATGCATACCCAAACACCCACAAAGGCGTACGTGCACACACCCATTTATGTGTGTAGGCATTCACGTTCTCTCATAGATAGATATCTAGATAGATAGATAGATAGAATTTAGGCAGCATTTTCTCATTTATGCAAACATTGTTAAAAATAACAGAATTCGTCTGTTTAATTATACCTTTTTTTATTTTTTTCAATTTTTCTGATAGTCTTTTGTATTAAAATCAAAAAAATGAATAAATGTTTCACTAACGTTTTCGATTCTTCGTCAAAATGCAAATGGACAAAAAAGCTGGAGAAAGAGAATTTTTAAAAGACAGCGGAGAAACGCACAGAGAAAGTTTTTCGCATTGTTCCAGTAAAGAGGTTGACGATTCAGCGACACATAAATTGTGAAACCTGTGGAACATTTATTCATTTTTTTGATTTTAATACAAAAAAGACTATCAGAAAAATTGAAAAAACAAAAAAGATATAATCAAACAGACGAATTCTCTTATTTTTAACAATGTTTGCATATATATGTGTGTGTGTGTGTTTTTAGGCAGCATTCTTTCATTTAAGCAAATATTGTTAAACACAACAGAATTCCTCAGTTTGATTATGACTTTATAAGAAAAGATGGATCGATCGCCGAGTGGATAGGGAAGAAGGATTTCACCACAACTCAGGCGATTACCCACCACAACCAGCAGAAGTGGAAACAGCTGGTACTACGCTTGCTCATCATGGAAGCACATCTAGTAGTCACCTTATAAGATGTTATTTCTTTTGGATTCAAAATGGTATACGTTCAGAAGACTATCGTATCTTTAATATTTTATTTATTGACTGAAAAGACTGGAGTTCAGGACTAACATAAATATGTAGTATTTGTTTCGTCCTTCTTAGAAGAGGAGAAAAAGAGAAAGTAAGTGAGAGATAGAAAGAGAAAAGAGAGAAAATGAAAAGAGAGACAGGAAGGAAGGGAGAGAAGGAGGGAGGGAGAGAAAGAAGGAGAAGAAGAGAGAGGGAAGGAGGGAGAGAAAGAATGAAAGGGAGGGGGAGAGAGAAAGGGAGGGGGAGAGAGAGAGGAGGAGGGAGAGAGAGAGGAGGAGGGAGAGAGAGAGAGGAGGAGGGAGAGAGAGAGAGGAGGAGGGAGAGAGAGAGGAGGAGGAGGGAGAGAGAGAGGAGGAGGAGGGAGAGAGAGGAGGAGGAGGGAGAGAGAGAGAGGAGGAGGAGGGAGAGAGAGAGAGGAGGAGGAGGGAGAGAGAGAGAGAGGAGGAGGAGGGAGAGAGAGAGGAGGAGGAGGGAGAGAGAAGGAGGGAGAGAGAAGGAGGAGGAGGGAGAGAGAAGGAGGAGGAGGGAGAGAGAAGGAGGGAGGGAGAGAGAAGGAGGGAGGGAGAGAGAAGGAGGGAGAGAGAGAAACAATGAGAGAGAGGGAGAGAGGAGGAGAAGGAAGAGAGAGGGAGAGAGGAGAAGGAAGGGGAGATAAGGAGGAGGGAGGGGGAGATGAGGAGGAGGAGGAAGAAGGAGGGAGAGGAGGAAGAAGGAGGGAGAGGAGGAAGAAGGAGGGAGAGGAGGAAGAAGGAGGGAGAGGAGGAAGAAGGAGGGAGAGGAGGAAGAAGGAGGGAGAGGAGGAAGAAGGATGGAGAGGAGGAAGAAGGAGGGAGAGGAGGAAGAAGGAGGGAGAGGAGGAAGAAGGAGGGAGAGGAGGAAGAAGGAGGGAGAGAAGGAAGAAGGAGGGAGAGAAGGAAGAAGGGGGGAGAGAAGGAAGAAGGGGGGAGAGAAGGAGGGAGAGAAGGAAGAAAGGAGGGAGAGAAGAAAGAAGGAGTGAGAGAAGGAAGAAGGAGGGAGAGAAGGAAGAAGGAGGGAGAGAAGGAAGAAAGGGGGAGAGAAGGAAGAAGGAGGGAGAGAAGGAAGAAGGAGGGAGAGAAGGAGGGAGAGAAGGAAGAAAGGAGGGAGAGAAGGAAGAAAGGAGGGAGAGAAGGAAGAAAGGAGGGAGAGAAGGAAGAAAGGAGGGAGAGAAGGAAGAAAGGAGGGAGAGAAGGAAGAAAGGAGGGAGAGAAGGAAGAAAGGAGGGAGAGAAGGAAGAAAGGAGGGAGAGAAGGAAGAAAGGAGGGAGAGAAGAAAGAAAGGAGGGAGAGAAGAAAGAAGGAGGGAGAGAAGGAAGAAGGAGGGAGAGAAGGAAGAAGGAGGGAGAGAAGGAAGAAGGAGGGAGAGAAGGAAGAAGGGGGGAGAGAAGGAAGAAGGGGGGAGAGAAGGAGGGAGAGAAGGAAGAAAGAAGGGAGAGAAGAAAGAAGGAGGGAGAGAAGGAAGAAGGAGGGAGAGAAGGAAGAAAGGGGGAGAGAAGGAAGAAAGGGGGAGAGAAGGAAGAAAGAAGGAAGAAAGGGGGAGAGAAGGAAGAAAGGGGGAGAGAAGGAAGAAAGGGGGAGAGAAGGAAGAAAGGGGGAGAGAGAGAGGAGGAGGGGGAGAGAGAGAGGAGGAGGGGAGAGAGAGAGAGGAGGAGGGGGAGAGAGAGAGGAGGAGGGGGAGAGAGAGAGGAGGAGGGGGAGAGAGAGAGGAGGAGGGGGAGAGAGAGCGGAGGAGGGGGAGAGAGAGCGGAGGAGGGGGAGAGAGAGGAGGAGGGGGGGGGAGGAGGAGGGGGAGAGAGAGAGAGGAGGAGGGGGAGAGAGAGTTATTCTAGCTAATGTTAGGGAAATACGCTCTCCTGAAGAAAACGTGTTCCCTGCATTTGTGGAAGTTAGGAGCCTCTCTCTTTTTCTGGCTGCTCTTTCAAAGTCATCAAACGTTGTCTGACTGGCTGGCCCTGCAGTAACTGCAACACCATATCCACCAAGTGCCTTTCTTGGTAACAGTCATATAGACTCCCTTTTGGTAGTAGTTGTCTAGATTCCCAGAACAGCCCAACACAAACGTAGGTAATATTTATTTATACACCGTTTTTATCTCTGAACTCGACAACATATTTTTTTTATCGATTGTATTGGGACTTTAATGTATTTTCTCATTAGTAATTATACATGCGGTTTTACCCTTTTCTACATTATATCAACTAACACCTTACATGTTTGTAACCCTTTTTTATGTTTGTCTATGGGAGAATAAATGTGCATGTAAATCAGACTGTTTCTTCAGGATTGTCCTTTTCTTTTTCTTCCAATACCGTTGCATACTATCCTCGATAACAACACACAAAATGGCGTCTAGTGTTCAGGAAAGATATACACAAACACATGGTTGCTAAAAACGTAAAAGTTAAGATATAACATATTCGTTAGTTTTACTGTACCTATTATTTATTCCATTTTACACTACAGAAAAGAATGTAAAATACTCACCATCATATTCGGTTTAACGTCCATTTTACATGCTGGCGTACATTGGACAGGATTTTTAGAAATTGACTTCCGAACTAACTAATCTTTATCTAGGTTTTTATTAATTTCTTTTAAGTCCATTCTTATCACTTCCTCCCATGTTTTTCTTAGCTTTCTCCAGTGAACTGTACCTGCTACCTCAACTGTTCTACATCTACTAACCCAAGAACTCTCATTTACTCTTTCGAGATGACCATACCATCAAAGTCTACTCTTCTGCACGCATCTCCCTATACTGTCAAGATTTAACTTTCCTCTGAGGTCATCAGATCTAAACCTGTGTTTAAGACTCACATTACATATCCATCATATCATTCTGGTATCATTTCTCTCTATGCAACGCATGTCCTCAACCCTCACTGCCCAGGTTTCACTTCCATACATCATCACACTGTGTACACATGCCCGATAGACTCTCCCCTTAGTCAACAGTGGTAACGCTCTGCTGGTTAGTAATGGCAGTATCTACAAGATATTACTTTAAATAATTTTCAACACGTTGCTTAAATAAATCTAAAGTAAATATAAATGAATGAATTAAATTAACAAACATTAATAAAATTGAGAAAATAAAATGAGAAAAAATTATAAATATCTGTAGTAGTAGTAGTAGTAGTTGCAAAGTTCAGGTCGATCAGAAATTAGAAACCATCGATTGTCATGGCCGATAGCACTCTGCTCGAGAGTCCAATGTCTAAACTCCTTAGCCTGACATTCTCAGGCAACATGAAGTTGAATAAGTCCATAAAAGACACTGTCAAGTCGGCCACAAAGAAGGTTGGCTCCCTTTCACCAGGCTAGAAAATTTCTCACACTTACCACTACCCTATATCTTTATAAAACCACCATTCACCCGTACATTAAATATTGTTGTCACATTTGGGCTGGTGCACCAACCACTAGTCTCTTCCTCTTGGTCAGGGTGCAAAAAATAATTAAAATAACTCAAAAGAAAATTATATCTACATTTAAAAAAATGAATTAAATTAACTCTTTCTCCCTCCCACTCTCTCTCTCTCTCTTTTCTCTCTCTCCCTCCCACTCTTTTCTCTTTCTATCTCTCACTTTCTTTCTCTTTTTCTCCTCTTCTAACAAGGACGGTGGTTTCTAATTTCTGATCTACCTGAACTGTGCAATTACAAAACTACTAATACTACTACCAATATTTATAATTTATTTTTTTTCATTTTATTTTCCCAATTTGTAACCTAATAGGTCCTGCACTGTGTGCCAAACTCCAGCCCGTATCGCATCATTGCAGTGTTGCATCCCTGTGCTTGTTTTACAAATATTTCCACGGAATGTGCTCCGATGAACTTACTGCACTTGTAGCCCCTCCACAACCTACTCGACTAGCAGCAAAATCACACCTCTTCTTCCCTAGATGCTGGAAGATTTTCTACTCTAATAGCTTCTTTCCTCGAAGTGCTTTCCTTTGGAATTCCCTCCCCGCTCACTGTTTCTAATATCGTACCAACATGCAAAAATTTAAATGTAAAGTGAACAAACATTTTGCCGCCCAACTTCCCACCCAGGTTGCCTCCCTATGAATCTGGCCCCTATCACAGTAACCCTTCAGTAGAAATATGCCTTGTTTGGACAAAAGAAAAGAAAAGGGAGTAACAACACAGTTTAGTAACTTCATACTTTTCTGGGGATCTTCTTTTGGACCAAGAAGTTAATGAAATTAGATATTTAAAAAAAATTTTTTAATGACCTGCTTAACCCTTTCTTTGTTTTTGTGTAAATATCTAAAAGAAAATATTAATAAAAAAAAACATTAAAAATTCTTCAACAAAGGGTGTGTAACCAAATAATACAATATCTTGGAGTATAGATGCTGACTCTTCCGTTCACTCCCATTTCATTGTAAACTTTACTTAATTTAAGTCAAGAAAAATATTTTTCTATATATATAATAAATTATGGTTTTTATTCACTAGTGATGAAACTATTCCAATATTTTTCCAGATTCCGATTCTAAAAGTCGCCTAAAAAGTAGAATTTTATTTTTTGGGGGGAGATTGATTTAGTGGAGAGTCCTCATCTACTTTTAAATGTAGATATAATTTTATTTTTAATTTGACAAACTTCTTAATCTTTTCCTTTATGTATCATATCCAAGATTTTGATAAACTTATTGTGAAATTTTCATCTATATTTTTCACTTGTGCCATTTTTTCCTACACATCCACTCGTGCCATTTTTATTTAAATTCGTTATTATGATGTATAAATTTTAGTTTTACTGGTAGACTTAAAACCAGTAAATATTTATCATCAGTACCAGCATTGGAAAATTAAGTTTTAAACAACCCCCAAAAAATTTTAATAGTTTTTCTGCATCGGAAATTAGGTTCAATTTTTTTCCCGATTAATCGTCCCAATACAAGTATTCACCCTGGGCAGGTGGAGTTGGTTTCCTTCTTCACCTGCACAGCATCTCTGACTTTAGCAGCCCACACATGACTGTCCTACACGAGCTTCGCTGAGATGACAAACCAGTCCCTACTCCATCGACAAAGACCAACAACTTGCAAGCCGGAGATTTTGTCGAGGTCAGTCTTGATGATAGTCGGACAGGTTTTCAGCTGCCCACCTATGTGTTTGCACCAAGTGGGTAGTGGAGGAGAATATTTTGCATCAGTTGGGCAACAAACAGCTCGACAAAACCACCAAAGATGGAGGTTTGGTCATGGAGTAGAGATGCTGGCTCTTCCATCCATCCATTACATATAATAAAGTAAAATCAGTCTTATTCAAAACTTTGTCACAGCTTCCATTCTACAAAATCAATATTTTATTGAACCTTATTGCATATTGTTAACAAAAAGTAATCCCAATTAATTCCTTTGAGAAAATAACTTATCCAGTTGCATTTATTTTCGCAGCCATGTTTTTTTTTTTTTTTTTTTAAAATGGAAGTAACTGTATTAGTCCATTACATACTTCTTTTTCTTTGGAAAAAAAAAGGTATAGCTTGGGGTGAAAAAAAAAACATTTCAAGTAAATGCGCTACCGAGTAATGCCGAGTCGGTACAGCTAGTATATATATCTAAATGAATAAATGCGGTAGTTGAGCTCATTTCTCGCACAAACGTAAAGTCAAAAAGCCCCATTTCAAGTTAACTTATTTTATTCATCTCTCCAGGAGGTTAGACACAAGGTCAGGTGTTAAATTGAAAAACCAGTGTACTATGAAAAGCGCACTCTGACCTCTAAAAAAATGCATGGGTAGCCCCGTCGGCATTCCCTGTTAGGGGCGTCTCAGGCGATTAGCAATAAACTAACCTTTTCTCAAAGAAGAAGTAAAGCCTGCGAGGGTAGACTTCCAGAGATTGAACAGGACCATACCTCAGCCCGATAGCAACAAAGTCACTGTCAAACTGATTGTCAAGGACGAATCACCGACTGGTATGAACAGAAATAAATTGAGGCAACTTATTCAATAGACGCACCATCTTATATATATATACATATACACACACACACCTGTCCGGCACTAGTCACCAAGTGCAACCTTAATGGGCGAGCTGACCTACAGTTAACGAAAATTAAATCTAATCGGCTTACTCATCCCAGAAAACTTCTTAGACTCTCACTTTCCCTTTTAAAATCTGGCTTCGGTTTGACGGGGTTCTTCAAAGCGAATCCCAAATTTCTTACTTTTGATTTTGAATTCATTCTAGTGCTGCCTTTGATAAGATGTGGTAATAAGCATTGAAATTTTGGTTGTTTGACGTAAGGCTATAATATTGTTTATATAATTTTACATTATATATATATATATATATATATATATATATATATACACACACACACATATACCAGCTGGATTATTATTATTATATTTATTTATTTTGGTACAAAATAAATATTATGCTCTTAATTTTTAACTTTAATTCTTAATTAATTGAGCACTTTGCTGGGATTTTTCCTGCTATATTACAAAGTTATATATATATATATATATATATATATATGGGAATAGAAGGATGAAGGTAATCCGACGTGATGGTAAAATGAAAAAGGAAAAACCAAAAACTGGATGTTTTTTTATATGTACATCAACGTTTCGTCTTTATTTATAAGACTTCATCAGGATGATGATATAGGGAAAAGATATCATGCAAGCACGGATACATGTAGGGTAGACATGTTGGGAAGAAAAATAAAATAAAATGAAAAATAGTGGCAGCGTCTAGCTGGACGTCCGTACTTGTTAGAGAATGAAAAATGAGTGGGAGAAAAAAGGGGGAAGGGTGGAGGGAGCAAGGACTACTGTGGCTGGCGATGAGGGAAAGAGGTGGGGGATGAGCAGGGGTAAAATGGATGGCAGAGAGAGATTGGAGGAAAAGGGGGAGGGGGTGTTTGACCAGATGGCTGTGGTCGAGATTGAAGGGGAAGAGTGAGTTGGAATGTTTGTGTGTGTGGGGTGTATGCAGGGAAGTGGGGATGGGTAGAGAGGGAGGGGGGGGCTGTGATTTTGGTGGATGGGCGAAAGTTATAGTCTTAGAGAGCGTTTGAAGAAAATGAGGGAATTTAAGAAAAGGTATGGGAGAAAATGGATGAGAGGGGGAAGAGGGAGGATTTGTCGTGATAGGGTGTGAAATATTTGGAAAATGATAGCAATGAGTGAGGGATTGGAGTGGGTGGGGGAGGGGGGTGATTGAAAGGGTGGGTGAGGAATATATTTGAAATATTTGGAACATGAGAAAGTTTATTTGGACTGTAGTATTAAAAATGTGAGGGAAAAAAATGAGGAAAAATAAGAGAAGATTCAGGGAGAAAAGGGAAGGGTGTGGGTGAATGGAAGAGTGTCATAAGGTTAGAGATGAAAATAAAAGTTAGCCATGATCAGGCAAAAGACTTTGTTCTGTGAGGATGATCTTGCTTATTAAGGGTGATAGGTTAAAGAAACCATTTCGCTGCTTGATAGTAGTGGAGGATGTGATGAGTGCAGTTTCCAATAATCTTCGCCGAGATTTGTTGTGGATGTGTTTAGTGATTTTGGCTTGTTCAAATTTGAATGCATGACCGTATTCTAGAGCATGGGAGAAAAGTGCACTAAGAGGGTTGTTGTTTTTTATATCCCTTTTATGTTCATTTAATCGTTTCTTTAATTCACGTTGTGTTTCTCCCACGTAGACTGCCATCAATTCTACGTGGGAGAAACACAACGTGAATTAAAGAAACGATTAAATGAACATAAAAGGGATATAAAAAACAACAACCCTCTTAGTGCACTTTTCTCCCATGCTCTAGAATACGGTCATGCATTCAAATTTGAACAAGCCAAAATCACTAAACACATCCACAACAAATCTCGGCGAAGATTATTGGAAACTGCACTCATCACATCCTCCACTACTATCAAGCAGCGAAATGGTTTCTTTAACCTATCACCCTTAATAAGCAAGATCATCCTCACAGAACAAAGTCTTTTGCCTGATCATGGCTAACTTTTATTTTCATCTCTAACCTTATGACACTCTTCCATTCACCCACACCCTTCCCTTTTCTCCCTGAATCTTCTCTTATTTTTCCTCATTTTTTTCCCTCACATTTTTAATACTACAGTCCAAATAAACTTTCTCATGTTCCAAATATTTCAAATATATTCCTCACCCACCCTTTCAATCACCCCCCTCCCCCACCCACTCCAATCCCTCACTCATTGCTATCATTTTCCAAATATTTCACACCCTATCACGACAAATCCTCCCTCTTCCCCCTCTCATCCATTTTCTCCCATACCTTTTCTTAAATTCCCTCATTTTCTTCAAACGCTCTCTAAGACTATAACTTTCGCCCATCCACCAAAATCACAGCCCCCCCCTCCCTCTCTACCCATCCCCACTTCCCTGCATACACCCCACACACACAAACATTCCAACTCACTCTTCCCCTTCAATCTCGACCACAGCCATCTGGTCAAACACCCCCTCCCCCTTTTCCTCCAATCTCTCTCTGCCATCCATTTTACCCCTGCTCATCCCCCACCTCTTTCCCTCATCGCCAGCCACAGTAGTCCTTGCTCCCTCCACCCTTCCCCCTTTTTTCTCCCACTCATTTTTCATTCTCTAACAAGTACGGACGTCCAGCTAGACGCTGCCACTATTTTTCATTTTATTTTATTTTTCTTCCCAACATGTCTACCCTACATGTATCCGTGCTTGCATGATATCTTTTCCCTATATCATCATCCTGATGAAGTCTTATAAATAAAGACGAAACGTTGATGTACATATAAAAAAACATCCAGTTTTTGGTTTTTCCTTTTTCATTTTACCATATATATATATATATATATATATTTCTCCATTTCATTTTTTCCAAATATGATGTAAGGTTAAGATCGGATTTTAACTTTGCCTGATGAGATCTCAGTTTATAACAGCTGTTGATCGATAAAATCGACATGCCAGTGAACAGTGTGCCCAGATTGAGAAAATTTGGAAAAAAGTCCATATCTTGGCAAAAAATTGATCATTGAAGCTGGTTGAGGGCTCGTTAGAAGCGAAATCTAAAGGCCTTTCTGAAAAGATCAAAAAAATTCAAAAATAGCTTTTTTTCGGGGTCTGGGGCCGACTTCCATATTTGGGCATTTTGACCCAAAATCACATTTTTGACCATATCTCAGCTTAAAATTGGTGTTTGAAGCTGGTTGAGGGCTTGTTAGAAGCGAAATCTAAAGGCCTTTCTGAAAAAATCCAAAAATAGCTTTTTTTCAAGGGTCTGGGACCGAATTTCCATATTTGGACATTTTGACCCAAAATCACTTTTTTGACCATATCTCGGCTTAAAATTGGTTTTTGGAGCTGGTTGAGGACTTGTTAGAAGCGAAATCTAATGATTATGTTTTACTCTTTTTTTGAAAATGGAATCCATTACCAATAAACAAGTGCATGATATCTATGAAAATCAGGCAGGAAGTGTGGACCGAAAAGTGTCATCCACCTACGCAGTCCTGAACGAATTGTGTGCTGAGCATAATGTATGCTGGGTTCTCAGCGAGAAGCTCTACCATCGGGAGAGGAAGATACGGACCCTTGCAATGAATCGAATTAACATGGGCAAGAAATCTCCAGATCAGATAAAAGAGTGGGAGAATGATGTCTTCGTTCATGTGAAACCAGTCGAGGCACAACAGTAGTCGTCATCGGAACTAGAGGAGGATGTAACTGATGCTGGTGGTCGACCGAAGAAAAGGCTCAGCGAAAACCCAGGTGAGCGAACATGTCACAAGATCCTGGATGGTATCCTGAACAATCTTACCTGTGTAGCCAAGGAACAAAACATCAGCACCGCTTCTTTGTTGTGTGCACTGACTGAACGCTGGGCACAGTGGCATGGAGAAGCCAGAGATAAAAATCCTGATATGGATGCAGTGTCGGCGTATTCCCTCCTATACAACATAAATCTCTCAGTCAACCAATATCAGGAATTGCGATTGGAGTTACTACAGCACGGTTTTAACATTCCAGTGAGAAATGAGGTTGATAAAATCAAGAAAACTCTTCTCTCCTCATCCATTCTTTCTGAGGCTGTCAAAAGCAGTGCTGACGTGCAGGAGGTCATTTTCCAGACTGTCAACTCCTTGCTTGAGATCAACAAACTGACACCAAATGCAGATCTCAAAGTTGTTGCTAAGTTTGGGTTTGACGGTTCTGGCTCCCACCAAATTCGTCACCAGAACGCTGAAGAAGAGGATAGTGGAGACAGCAGTGATGCAGAGGAATAGAAAGAAACGACGAGTTACCTTGGTGGATTTTGGTGTCCACTGCATGTATTCTGTGGCGATATAACACTCTGGACTAACCCTCTCTCTAACTCAAACTTGTATGCAAGACCAGTCTGTCTTGTTAGGGGAAAGGAAACACAAGAATCTGTTGCTTTGCACTTCAAACCGTACATGGACGAACTGGCGAAGCTCAAGAAGACTGTCATCCCAATTACAAGTGATTGTTCGGCAATGGTAATTACAGAACTTTCGATGATTGACGGCAAAATGGTAGATCTGATTCAAGGAGAATGATGATCAAGGCATATCCGAAGATTGCGTCCCGAAAATGGCAACTTGAGTGTAAATGTTGCAAACGACTCGGCCATACCATCCGATCTTGCCTTCAAAAGCTTGTATCTGTACTTGATGAGGAAGCAACCAGGGTTCAGAATTATTTTGAATAACTTTTGCTCTGCTGAGTTCTGTTAAATTATCTTGTTGTTATTAGCACATATTCCAGCTCTTGTTTGTCAATTTAATAATAAAGGTTTCGTAAAACTTGAATTGTCTTGTCGGTGATCTTGATAACTTCCATTGAGTATCGAATTTGTCATTTCCAGTTCCACTAAATTCATCAGTATACTATGTTCTTTTAATGACTAATCACACTACCCAAGATTGTTAACAGTTTTTGTTTAGATTTTTAATTTAGGAGGAAAATATTGCTTGAGATAATGATATGTTTCGAATTTTTGCCCCTCTTTTAGGAAAATTTAGGGACTTTTATGTAAATAATATCTCACCACATTGACTTAAAAGAATTTAGATCCTAAATTCTTTCAACTGCTGCTTATTATGATTCTAAAATGGGCTCAACCATGTCCTAACTCAATGCGGTTCAAATTTTATGATAACTCAAAGTTGGGTTCAACGCACGGAAAAATCGCGATAAAAAATGTATATTTTGAAAAAAAAAAAATGGAAAAAAATGAATAATTTTAAGCCAAATTATTTAAAAATCCCACAATTTCCCACATCTGTTTAATGATTGTAATGGGTCACATGTTATACATGATCACCTTCAAAACCGTTTTGATGGGCATTGATGGGCTTTTTTGATTTTTAATATTGAAAATCAGAATACGATATTGATAACACGCATTTAATGGCATATTCCAACATCGATATGTCTTCTCTTTCTTACCACTTCTTATCACTCTGGGTGCAAGGTTGGAGCTTTAAACCTATCTAAAGTGGTTTTGTACAGGGTACCATATGATAAAATCCCAAACTCAACCCCCAGGGTCATAACAGATAATTTCCACTTATACAGTAACTAGGGCTATTTTTGGAGGAAATCTCATACTTCTCAGTTGACCGTGCAAATTATGCACAAACTTTTGTGAGGTAGTCGACTTTGGGAAGCCACCATTTCTTTTTGGATGAAGCTTTTGAGCTACTTTTTTTTGCAAATGATCACTTTTATTCCAAATTTTTTAAATATCACTACCACTATATCTCCCTTTTTAGGTCTAAAAACAGTTTTTTCCACCCCTGGGCACACTGTGCAGTGTCGCAGATTTTGTACATGTCTGTAAATAAAAATAATTATATATATATATATATATATATATTACACATAAGCTAAAAAATTCGAAATCTATAATACTTAGAATTTATTGATTAAAATCAGTGTTTTTATTTTAAAAGCAACGTATAAATTCGTCATCTCATTTGCTCTGTGAAACAGTATTTTGTTATCGATATAAATTCATTGTCATTTGGGGATATTTCAAGTAGCTTAGCACATGTTGTATTATGATGATTGAAGTGTAAATCCGATAAATGCTAGCATGTATGAGTCAAAGAATGTGTATAATTAAGATTAAAGTGGATTAATTCTCTCCCTCATCGCCCGAAAACTTTGTTCAATTGTGTATTCAAAAAAAAACATTGGATATTAAAAGTAGATTAGGTCAACGGAGGAAATAAGAATTTTCGTAATTATCGAAACTAAAAAAATTATATCATTGTGAATAAGAAATTAAACTTTAAAAGGAAATTGAGACATAATTTTGGTTACCGAAAACACCAAATCTCCATTATAATACGATACATAAAGTAACGTGTCTTTATCGTTTCTTTGTTATCAATAGCTTTCTTCCTTCAAAATTAGTCCTTCATTTTGGTTTGTCAGTTCTTTTACTTGATTGTTGCACCATGTTGTTAAGAACAATAAAATGTAATTCGATTTAATTCCTTACAGAAAATACTTTGATCAGATTGGAATTATTTTCATACGAACGCTGTCTTAAAACAAAAAGATGTAACTGTATTAATAAATATAGAGTTACTTCCCTATGTTTGGAAAAAAAAAAAATTGCAAGTAAAAACACTACCAGGCAATGCCGGGTAGGGACAGTTAGTACAATATGATATATAAAAAAAAAAATTGCAAGTAAAAACACTACCAGGCAATGCCGGGTAGGGACAGTTAGTACAATATGATATAAAAAACAAAAAAAAACAAAAAAAAACCAACAAAGTCATTTGAGTCATGGGAGTTCATATGCCAAAAACGGATTATACTATGAAGGATAATCTATTCATCTATTTCATTGTTCGAGGATTTTGATTTATTTAATGTTCATCGTAAGCCACTACATTTCTGACTTGTTAATAATGATCTTGTTTCATCGAGGAGAATCAGTAAGGGAGATAATTCGAACATTACAATCACTACCTACCTAGGTGACCTATTATCTTATATCTTTATTTATATTAAGTTAGGTATGTGGGTACTGGTACAGTTTGTGACTCATGCTAAAACCAACATTTTGACGGCATCTTCCGGCTGTTTACGCAAACAGCCGGAAGATGTCGAATAAAAATGACCTAGCATCAAAACGAGGCGACGCTATCAAACAGGAAAAATAATGAAACATTCAAAGCAAAAAAAAAAAAAAAAAAAAGTCACCATATGTAAAATTTTATGAAAAAATATTTATTTTTTCATAAAATAAAATATAATGAAATAACTTATAATTTTTCTTTTTTTTCACAAGAAAGTTAAGGTTTGTTTAATTTTGTTTTTTTCTTTGTTTTGATTTATTGTTTTTTTTTTGTAATGGTTCAGCTTTTGAACCAGACCGACTAGATTAGGGTTAGTTTAGGGTGATCTGAAACAGCTTCGGCATAATGATTGTGTGTCATGATCAGATCATCCACATTAGTGGTCTGCCATCCAGGTAGCTGTGTAGCAGTCATAAATGAAGTTTACTTCGTAATGCGTATCAGTGTTCCTGTGAGGTGGTTTGGCCAAATGTTGGCCAATCAGCTCGCAGGGATATCATTAGTTCACTAAAGAATTACTTCGGGCCCCCTTTCGGATTTACGGTCGGTCAGCAGAGAGACTCCTGCAAGCAACAAGGAAACACTTTTACTTTCTATCTCCTGTCCACCAGATGCCCACATCACCTATCTTCCCCTGAAGATATTTGCTGACAGACCGCCGGCAGCCATAAGAACTTCCTACTTTCCTCTTCCTCACTCGGACACTGTCCAACTTTCTTCCACCTATACCAAACAGTAAAGGTAACCTTATTGCATAAACCCTTATCGTTGTTGTTGTTGTAAACAGGTTTGTTGTTATTTCATTTTGTGACTTAAGCATAGATAAGGGCAACGTCGCTTCCTTACAGCTGCACACATAGAAGATCTCACTCCGCACCTCCAAGAAACTCTACCATGAGGATAAACTGCAGAGCTTCTACACTATGTATTCTCTCTGCAGCAGTTCTTTCCAACGGAACTTAGGACAGCCTCTCCCTGCCTACCGGGGACTTCCAAATCTTGAGAAGCATTTCTCCTTTAAGAAACGATTGAACAGTTTCGTAAGGATAGGAGCTATTTTGGATTGCTATTTCTTGAGTACTATGACCTGAATATTGTCGGGACCAGTTTCCTTGTTGGCATCGAGGTCCTTAATACATTTGGCAGCATCCCGGACAGTTATTTAGATGTCACCTAGAGTTTTTTTTCGGTTATGGCAGGAATTTTGGGGGGTAGATAAACCTGATTGTAAAGGGTGTAGTTTACTGCAAAGTTCTTTGCAAAAATTTTGGCTTTACAAGATTCTGAGGAGATCCCTTCTGGTCCATGGTGGTTGGGATAGAGGTGTTGCATCTGTTCAGGACCCCGTTCGTTATTCTCTAAAACTCATGGGAGCCGAGCCTCTGATCGGCCACAAGATTTAATGGATTGAGCACACGACTCTAGCGTTCTCTTTTGCAGTTTTAAAGGAGGCTTTGGATTCAGAGCATCTATTTCTTTGAAAGCAATTAAAATAGTGGTTTCTGTGAGCAATAGCAGAAGCACTATCATGTGTATAGGGTAAGGGTTAGGGTATAAAGCTCTCAATATCAACGGTCAACCAGTCAGATATATCGTATACGATGCAAGACATTCTTTTTAAAAATGGATTTCAGATGACTTTCTTTTATAACCTCATAATTTAGGTTAATTATAAATAATAACTTGTAAATAAATGGATGGACTATCAAGAGAAACGTTTAACAGATTTATTAAAACTGAACACGGAATGAATTAATGAGTTAATTTGCCGCTGGACGCGATTGATATATTCACAGTCTGACGCTGTGGTCTTTGTTTTCCTTCTCTCCGGGCAGACGACCCCTTTCTAAGGGCGATAACTCTTAACTCCCGAAATGGTTCAAGGGAGGTAATTCCGTTTTCGTTAGGTGTCCTAACACTTTCAGATGACTTTTCAGATATGAAGGATGTTAAGTCGTCCCAATCAGCTCTTGAATATCGATAAACTGCGGTGAGAAGGGCCTTGCTTAACTTCATTTTGATCTTCATTGATCAACTGAGTGATCGGAGGAATCTAGGAGACAGGAGAGTAGTGTACTATTCAGCAAATTGTTAGAAAAAGATCAAAAAGGCTTGCAAAATGCCCATCGGGTACGTGTGTGGGCTTGTTAATAATTTGAGTAAGCTTAGATGCGAGGGAAAAGTCATGACAAAATCTCCCTTCATCATCAGATATTGGGGGTCGAGTTTTGAGGTCATGTTTGAGTAACCTGTGATTATGAAGTCATCTGTCGAAACTGACGGCCCAATCCAGTTTCGACAGAAACAACAGGTCAGGTTTGGTCTCTTCCAATGGATTTCAACCTCCAGACGGTTGGAACGTAGACCTCTAATGTTGGAAAAAAAAACCGGGTAGAAGGGATTTACGTTAGAATTCGGGGTTCTGTGTTTATACTTATGTTTTGTGACTTATCACGTTGGGATTGAAGATTTGTGGAAGAGGTCAGCAGAAGAGTTAAGCGCCAAACGCAGCGAGGATAAGTAAAAAAAAAAAAAAAAAGTAGGTCATCTTTGAAGCCATTAAAGAAAGAAAAGCCTGAGCAGTTCCGAGAGGCCCCACTGGAAATTACTACATGGTTCAGACTCCAATCACCAAATGACAATACAGCAGCCCCGGTATTATGCACCTGCTGATAGGACAACCTCCTTGGGGGTTGCTCCAAGGTTCGGGTCCTTGTATTATCAAGTAGATAACGTCAGTCCAGGTAAAAGGTTTACCTCCGGCACCCTTATTAGTGCATGGCAAAAAAAATAGAGAGAAAACTACTCAAGTTATCTCCAAATACTACTCACACAAAACAACTGCTGCATTGCACACCTTCCTGTAAACCCTACTTTGGTACCAGGAATAATAAATTGTAGAAAAAAAAACAGAGGGGGGGGGGGCATTCCTTTCATTAACCTTAACACCAAGTCCGGGTGGCAATACAAAAAAGATTGAAACGGAACGCGCGTAGTGGGCGTAACAGAATATATATAAAACAGAATGTATATAAAAAATGTAACGTTTATTCCTTTTTTTTTTTACCCGTCGCGGCTATTTTCTTTTCGACAACCTGTTATCCTTTATTTAGCAACCTAGCGACACTTTTGAGATATTTCAACGGTCCCTATAGTACAATTGAACTATCATTTTTGTTATGTGTATTTTTGATTTAGATAATTCTATTAAATCTAAAATACACATAAACAAAATGATGGTTCAGTTGTACTATAGGGACCGTTGGAATATCTCCCCAAATTTTGCTGGGTTGCTAATTAAAGAATAATAGGTTGTCGAAAATAAAGAATCGATTTTATCCAACATTTGAGCGAAAAAATGAAACAAGGAGAGATATTCTAACAATCCCTATAGTACAATTGATTTTTGAACGAGGTTGTAGTATTATTGTACATTAACACACTCAGATAAATACCCACCCTCCAAAAAAATGAAAATGAGATTATACTTTTAAAAAAACATTTTTTTAAAAAAGGTGATTACATGTGAACACCCTGAAACACTTATCGAATAATATATATATATATATATTATATATATATATATATATATATATATATATATATAATATATATATTATATATATATATATATATATATATAATATATATATATATATATATATATAATATATATATATATATAATATATATAATATATATATATATATATATATATAATATATATATATATATATATATATATATATATAGAGTGTCAGGTTGTATATGAAAAGAAATCACAAAAGTGCTCGATCATATAAGAGAGCTAATATAATTTATTTAGATACTGTATATTACATATTTCAGCAATGTACCGCGGTTTCAATCTGTCTTAATCTGCCCTTTTGGATGAAACCGCGGTACATTGCTGAAATATGTAATATACAGTATCTAAATAAATTATATATATATATATATATATATATATATATATATATATTAGAATTTACGGAACTTTAACTTCTATTAAATATTATTTTTTTAAACACAAATAGGTCACAAATAAGTAATAAAACAAAATAAATTGTTTTTGACTAATTTCCCAACGGTATTTCCTTTAAAATAATTTATGTCTGTAATAATTACAATGATTACCATTACTAAATATAAAATTAAAAACAGTTAAATAATTATTATTTTAAATCTAAAATCCACGACACAAAAAAAAAAAAAAAAATCACCTGTTTTTTTTATTTGATTCATAATTAATAACTATGGAAGCAACTAATTGATATAAATTAAAAAGAAAAAATATGGAAGACAAGAAAAAAAGCTTTTTTTTTTCAAAAAAACACAAACAAATCTTTTAAAAATCTGTATGTAAATTAATAATATGTGTTATACGAACATGTTTTCTTTTTTATATAAACGTTGAGTTCATTGTATTTAATCCTAAATTCGTCGGGTCGTTTGAGAATTTTTTAAATTTCAACAATTTTTATTTTAGGATTTGAGGTTTATACCATCCAGGTGTCAACCGCAATGGTCGCACGATACGACTAATTAATGTTTTGTACGCAATAACTTCGTTAAGACAAAAGCACACTTTCTTCTTATATTAAAAATTAAAAAAACAGAACCATCTAACAAACAAAAAATATTATAAATCAAACAACTTACCATTTTGAAGCCGCAAAAAGAAAAACAATCTCCTCCCCTTTTTCTGAAAGCAACTGAAAAGAAATGTGCGTATTACGTTTTATAGTTGTGTGTAAAATCGGCCGGACTGTTGCGTAAAACGTCACCAAAAAATGAGTAAACGCCATAGCGTATAAACAACAACAACAACTAATGAGTTGGATATTTATCAATCAGCCATGAACATTTATTGATTATATTGAATTATAAATAAAATAATTTGATAATAGGAATTAAATCCTAAAATATTTATTAAGTTATAAATGATGAAATTATTTTATTGCGAGTACTTTTAATGTTTATTTTTTAAGTTAATCTAATTAATGACTAAATTATATACCATGGAGGGGGGGCTTAAAAATCCCATTATTTCAGTGGTTTATTTTAGGAGAAATTAAGGAAAATGTGTAGATCTAGGCCGTATGTTAATTCACCCCAAAATAAAAATGAGATTTTACTTTATTTAGGCGATTACGTGTAAACAGCCTGAAAAATTGACAGTAAAAAAAAAGAGCGGGGGATCAGTTTTGCAAATAAATTTAACGTAAAATGATCATCTACTTCCGGGCCAGAAGTTTCTAACCGGAGAGCATTTTAAGGACATATAACAGATTTTTTTTTTTTTAAAGAGGTAAATTTTCAGTGTGCGTATTTTTGTTTAGGAGAGGGGGTGCATTTTTAATGCTAAAAAAGTAAAAAAAAAAAAAAAAAAAATGACATGAAGCGAAAATGAATGGGATGATGGCGTCCTTTGAATGAGACAGACTACTGGTGATAACGCCATATCCAAAATCATGATTTTCATTTTTTGCTTGTTCGTGTCTACAGCCAGGCCCAAGTCTGAACACTTTCTGACAAATCAAAATTTATATTCTGTATGATTTTTCTACATTGTTTTCTTCATCCTGAGGAAGTCTTTCAATAAAGACGAAACGTTGATGAATACATAAATAACATAGTTTTAGGCTTTCCTTTTTCATTTTTCCATTACGTCGGATCATTTTATTCCCAGTTTTATTCATATATATATATATATATATATATATAGGAAATGAAAAAGGAAAACCAAAAAGTGTGTTTTTTTATATATTCATCAACTAGGTGCGCAGGACCGAGGTCCATGCTTAGTGAAGTCAGTCACTAAGCATGGACCTCGGTCCTGCGCACCCAGTAGTGGCTACTACATTTTCTCATAACCCATCATGTCAACCCAATATTCTCACGTACTTGTATGACATTTTCTTAAAATTATCATCGTGATGAAGTCTTACAAATAAAGACGAAACGTTGATGAATATATAAAACAACATCCTTTTTGGTTTTCCTTTTTCATTTCCCATTACGTCGGATTACCTTCATCCTTCCTTTCTCATATATATATATATATATATATATATATATATATATATATATATATATATATATATATATATATATAAATAATATATTGACGTCCTCATATATATCGGGTGCGGCACACAATGTAAGGGAGGTGCCACTCTCATAACATTTAGGTAAATGCTTCACCGTGGATAATTGAAATGTGTTCAGTATATGCACATTTGAATTAAGGTTGAACAAATACCTGACGATAGGAAATTTTCACAAAATATCATATTATACAGAACTTCCATCAGACCATCCTGACACAAGTAGTATTGTAATATAATATAAAAAAATATATATTTATATATTGTATTAATAAAAAAAGTTGGAAACTGCATAACTCATTCAACCATTATATGTCTTAATTTGCTTCAGTTTGTGTTTATCCATTACACCTCTGCATTATATTGCCTTCTAAAACAATGCTTCAAGCAAACTATATTAACCTCTTTTATATATACTAGCAAATATATGCTTCCTCCGGTCGCATATTTTTGCTAGGCTGCTGCGTCAGAAATGAACGCTCACCCGTAAATCGATGGAGCCCCAGTCATATTTCTTGGGTTGCTAGACACTGATTTTTTTTGTTTCCGTCCAAGAATATTTTTAGTTAAAAATAAAAAATAAAAAAATTTCGACCCCACTCCAATTTTTTTTACCATAAAAACAAATATTTTTAGTTAAAAAAAAAAACAAAATAATTTTTTTGCCCCCCCCCCACCCCAAATTTCTTTTTTACCCTCCCCCATACATAGAAATATTTTTAGTTAAGAAAAAAAAAAAAAATTTTTTTGCCCCCCTCCCCCCAATTTTTTTTATCCTCCCCCATACATATAAATATTTTTAATTAAAAATAAAAACAATAAAAAATTTTTTTGAACAACAGTTATTATAAACTGAGATCTCATCAGACAGAGTTAGAATCCGATCTTAACCTTTGATAACATCGACATATCAGTATCACAGATTTTGTACAGGTCTGTGTAAATAAAAATA
Organism: Sepiola atlantica; assembly: GCA_963556195.1. Classification (NCBI taxonomy): domain Eukaryota; kingdom Metazoa; phylum Mollusca; class Cephalopoda; order Sepiida; family Sepiolidae; genus Sepiola; species Sepiola atlantica. Next base: position 136,558,640 of record OY744518.1, read on the forward strand.
ATCATATATATATATATATATTATGTGTGCGTATTTAGGCAGCATTTTTTCATTCATGCAAACATTATTAAAACAACAGAACTCTTCTGTCTAGTTATACCTTTTTTAACTTTTCAATCTTTCTAATGATTTTATTTGTGTTAAAATAAAAAAAAAAGTGATAAAAGTTCCGTACGTTTCACTGTTCGATTTCTCTCCGAATCATCTTCAGGTGTTGACGGCAAAATGGACTAAAAAGCTGTTGAAAGGAGAGAATTTTTAAAAATACATCGGAGAGGTGCGCACATAAAAGAACGCCTTACATTGTTCCAAGAAAGACGTTGACGAAGTAAATCTTTTTTTAAATTTATTTATTTATGTATTTATTTATTTTTTGAAGTAATAGCTGGGTTTATTTGGTGTAGTCGAATAAATATGACGAAGGAAAATAGAGGAGGTAAGCCATAATTAATTTAATAAAAATGTTCAATAATATATTGGTTTTGAAGATTAGTACATGATTTGGTAAGATAACAGGATGTTGTAATACGCTCAAACCATTTCATGCCCATTTATGAACAGATATTGCCGAGTATAAGTAGACAAGACATCGTATTTCTTGGCTGGCCTTTCGCCATGATTTGGACGAGAGGTATGATCAAAGACCTGGATTCAATTCCATTTCTATCGTACATACATGTTGACCGAACCAAATGTTTTATATTCTCGTTTTTATAGCTCTTTCAGGACCATATTCTGTGTTGATGAAACTGTTGAATAAAAGTTAATTTAAATCGTAGAGAAGAAGTTTGTCTTTTTAATTGAAACCTGGTGACCCGTTTATTCAGTAGGATGGATACAAATGCAGTGACCCTAACCCTAATCCTAACCCTAACTCCACTATCTAATGTCAATCTTGACATTTTTCACCAACCACTTTACAAATTGTTAACTAACTGTGCCAGAAAAATAAAAGAATTAAAAAAAAAAAGTTTTGACTGTAATTCAATTTCCAACCCAATTTCGTGCAACCCACTTTCTCTCTGCTTTTCTCTCCAAAAGTTTTGACTGTAATTCAATTTTCAACCGAATTTCGCGCACCCCACTTTCTCTCTGCCTTTCTCTCTCCAATCCAAATCGCTTCCCCTCCTTCCCAGCTGTCCTCTTCATTTATATCACCTGATATCCACATATGCAAATCAGACCACGATAAACACCTGCACCTATGAAGAGAAATCCTTTTTAAATCTGCATACACAACATACGAAGCACCTCATTCTTTTTCCTGATGGTGAATGTTCCTCTTTATTGTCACACTCCCCCCCTGATCGTATGATCACACAAGTGACAGAGGGTGGCTGGTCGCTTTATCCTAGTACTTCTCCGTAGTGGGACAGTTATTTCTTCCTCTCTTACATCAGATGTACCATGACCTGAATTGGCAATGGAATAAGGCAGCTCAACCAAGGAACGTCTGTACTCTCCCTCATTTTCAGATGCAGAACCACTACTACTTGTATCAGAATCTGGTTCTCTCCATTCAGTACTCTCTGATGATGTGTCATCATTGTCGTCCACTACCGGTGCTAAACTGAGACGTGGGCGCACGTCTCCTACATGTCGAGGCATACCATTGACGACCACCGACTGTGAACTTATCACTCCAGTGACATGACCTGGTCTGAATTTCGACGTGCAACGTCCTTGTGGATTTTTCACCCAAACTGTGTCCCCTTCTTTATAAAGTGCAGAGATCCCATGGTGATTCGGATGGGGCACAACATTGACTCCTTTCACTCTGATCTGGTATGAGTACAACAAATTAGCAGGTGCTGATGATGCGGACACATCATCCTTGGGGTAACGTTGTACCAATACATAGCCTCCATAACAGGACAGCTCTTTCGTGCAGCAATCCGCTTCACTGTCCTATGACACCTTTTTATAATACCATTTCCGGATGGCTGGTATGCACAGCGTGGTCGGAAGTTTACATCCCACTCGTTCATGAACTGCCTGAACTGTTGACTGCAGAAGGCAGTGTCATTATCAGCCAGAATCTCGGCTGGGGAGGCCACGTTCAAAAAACACTGATTCTAATTGCCGGATCACATGTGCAGTGTCTTGCCGTTGTAGTGGCTGCCAGATTGAAAACCGCGTGGGTTCACAATCGATCAGTGTCAAAAAATGGCAACCATTGTAGTGTGTGATGTCCATGCCTAGCCGGTTCCATACGTCCTGCACACTAAGCCCCCCCTTTTTCCATTGCACTGGAGCTGGGTCTATTGTCTGGCATTCCTCACAATTCCGAATAACTGCCTTTACTGCCGCTTTAGACACAGACAGGTCGATTCTACGCACAAAATATAATGTTCGCCTGATTCCAGGATGTCCACTATGTCGATGAATTTCGTTCAGCTGTGTTGGGTTCAGGTTTCCTGTGGCAAAAGCACACACTGGATGTGTTGGTTAAATCTCTCTCTTTATATCATTGAGCCATCACTGTGGAACTCTCGTCAGGGAGTCTGTGCGGTTCTGGCCAGATCTTACTAGTGCTACATCAACCGAAATGTCGTACTCTTTCACAAGTGAGATTATCGTGCCCAGTCTCCGCCTTATGAACCTCTCACTTGCGGCCTTTGTGCTCAATCGAGACTTTCCCGTGAGCGCATTGGTCACTCAGTGGTACACATACACAGAGTCTGTTTTTATGTGTAACACATTGGCCTTCTATTTGAGCGCGAGGTTTAGTCCTTTTAGTACGGCATCCAGCTCTGCCACGTTTATATGTTGGGTATCCTTTGTTGGTCGCAACCAGCATGCATCCTCGACGATGGCTCCACTGGCGTCAAGAGCTACTCCCACAGCAAGCGAGCTTGCGTTCACCCACACATTCAGTACCTTTGTGGCCACACACCATTTTCCTCGGACGGGATCTGATTGCTGTACACGGGCAAGTGTATCTGCTATCATACACTCCAGTGGAGTATCACTAACCTTGTCATCCCAGTTCTGTGTAACAGTTGTAGCCTAACATTTAATACAGACTCTCAAACCCATCCACACTGGAAAATGCCCCACCAGTTTGCCACACATGGAGAAGATACATCTTTGTGTCATAGTTCTTGGCACATCCACAGTACTAGTTCCTCGCCGCCATCGCAGTTGGCCATGCTCTGCCCAAATTTCTAATCCCACCAGCATTTTTCAGTTTTTCTAGTAAGTCCGTACAGGTCCAGATGCTTCCTTACAGATTCTGCTGACGCCACATCCTCATTAATATGTATGTCATCAATATATGCTGACGTTGTTCTCCTTATCTTCTCATCCTTGACTAACACAGTCTCGAGCACAGCCCGCATTATAACAGGTGCCACATTTAAGCCAAATCCTAACCTAGTTAGACAATATCTTTGTCCTTTAAATATGACTGTCTGGTACGGACAGAGAGATCTCTCAACATGGATCTTTAGGTATGCCTTCCTGAGGTCCAGAATGGATACATTCGTTCCTTGCTGTCTCCATTCTCGCATTTTCTCTGCGCAAACATCTGCATCGCCAGTGAATGCATCAACATAGGTGTTTAATTCACGATAGTCCATCACGGGGCGCACCTTATTTTTATTGGACTGTAGCACAGCCATCAGTGGTATTAGTTCCTTGGGTGGGCCAAACTCCTCCTGATTATATGGCAACAACAAACCGTTGTTTATCCAGGTCTGCAACTCGTATCCATAATCTTCCCTTAATTGGATATTCAGAAATCCGAGTTTCTAGTTTCTCTGGTGCATAACCCGCTGACCATTTTCCATGCTGCAACCCACACTTTCTTCTGTTCGTCAAATTTGGCAACAAAATCAGCTTCGTTAATACAAAGTGCTGCGCAGATGGATTGTGCCTCCCCAAACTCCACACTTCCAGATTGTGATGCGAACGCCACCGAGTGCCTCAATGGTGTCAAGGCCAAGTAACATATCAAAATCAAGAGGTTTACCTTGCATAATCAACACCTTGATTGTGGCAACGTTACCAGTCTCTGGAAACTTTCAAAATGGCTGCCCTCTTCGTACATGGCTAAAATTTAATTTTCCTTTATAAAAAAAAAACTACTCGATCAATTTCCGTGATATTTGGTATACAATATTTTTATGACAATGCGCACCACTCCTCCAGCCGTGACGTCATCAGTTCAGCCGTTCCGGGTTCAGTTGGACACCCGACACTGTTCGGGAAAAGTTGCCGTTCTGATGAAGGTTGCTGATGTTGAAACGCCCGGTCCAGTGACTGCAAACTCCGACGTTGTGTTTGTTTAGATCAGTGAGCAATCAACTGCAGTGGGCTAGCAACCTTGTCTCGCTGTGAAGAGAGAGTCATTTCACATAAACAGTTGAAGAAAGGAATGATAAGCCGCAACGAATTGGTTTGCTGTTTCTCTTAGAAGAATAATTATATTAGAAGAAACAAGGAAAAATAATATACATTATTTTGTTTACAAAAACAGGCCGTTCGATATTATCAAGTTAATTTCGTGTGTTAGTCGGATGACGGTGTTTATAGTCGGGCGTCCCTTGCTTGCTATAACAGTTGTTCTTATTCTAAGTGTTTTGAGGAGTTCGGGGGGGGGGGGGGCGTACACTCGCCGACCTCTTCTCTCGGCCGCGTCTTCTCCGTCTATCTGTTCTATCTGTTTACTTTATTGAGAATGCGCCGACCTCTACGGGGAGGGGGGGGGGGCGAATTCTTGTCAGCATCTAATAAGATTATGCCATGAGAACAACAATGAGGGGGCAAGGTGCCATAAGTGAAGAATGATAATAATTTTTTAAAAAGTGTATATTTCCCTCTGACCGAAAAAACGATATGACCTAGATTGCAATTGACACTCGAGGGCAGAAAGGTTAACACGAAAACAATTAAAATCAAAATATGATTTCGAATCGATTGAAATTGAGATGGGGAGTTCATTTACTGGGGCGATTGAACTATGTTCCAACCTTGTTCTTAATTTGTTTATACTAGAAATATAAGATGATGCTTGACTTTGAATAAGCTCGTGGCTAATTCACACTAGCGCTTTATTCAAGGCCCTGTCCTTCGCAGGGCCGCTTAATATTGTCACATCCGCTTAATATTGTCACATTTTCATTCCGTGACAGATACGTACATCAAACAGATATTCATCAGTTTGTTTTATTTAAAGTATCCGCTAAAGTGTAAAAGCAGCTATTTTTTTTTTTTAATTTTCCCGCCGAAATTTCAGGGTGTTAATTATTTGTTCATTGTCGGAATTTCTTTTTTTATATTTACGTACGTTATACACTCGACCCTCACGTTTCTAACATAAAAAATATAGACATTATATAACAGATAACCTCTATTTTGAACTTGTCAGCCAACAACCCGATTTTGACGACGCTTTTGCAGGAAAGTGAGTGTCTTCCTACATCGGTCGCTTGGTATTCCCAAATGGTCACTCATCTGGCACTGATCAGGACTCGATTAATTTAGGTTTTCTAACGAGAAACGGTGCATCAACGTAAATTCATGTTGTTATCTGTCAATTGAAGCTAAAATCAAAATTTCAAATAACTTACGTAAACTTAAAATAACTTACGTAACATTGTAATTACTATATTAAAAAAAAATCGAGTCCGTAAACAAACAGGACTAAAAAATAAACAAATGTGATCACCTGATGACGGGATGGCTATTGAATGTGTGTATCGTTGGAAAGTTAACAGAAGTAGTCAAGTAACAGTTATAATAGATGGTACTACGTAATAGTTATCATTCTTTTAATTTAGTCATTAATATTAATGTCGAACATTAATAATTTTCAATTTGAAGAACAATTCGTTTTCGCCCACGCCGTCGCATTTGGGCGGAGGTCACGTGCTTGCTTGATTCTTACATAATTTGATACAATCGTATTATTATTATTATTATTATTATTATTATTATTATTATTATTATTATTATTATTATCATTATCATTATCATTATTATTATTATTATTATTATTATTATTATTAGTAGTAGTAGTAGTAGTAGTAGTAGTAGTATTCACTCACTGGGAGTTTTCACACAAGTCATTATAAGTGATTGCTCACTGGCAATAACAAGTAGTGTTCCCTTGAGTCTGAGTGACAACAAGTTTCCCCAGATTTCCAGGACTCTCTGCCCCTTTCGATAACCGTTGTAAACTAATTTGCGCTCTCGCAACAGCCGTTTACCATTGGCACTGTTGGTTTACTTTGGAATTTAAGTGGAAATTATTATTATTAGTAGTAGTAGTAGTAGTAGTAGCATTATTATTTTCCGTGCAGCTTTTTCACTGATTGAGTCTGTCATCAGAAAGGCGTTTACTTTCTTTTTTCTTGTTTTTATTTTATTTTAAAGCTACAGTTGTGCGTTATCTTATTAAGTGCTATCACCTGAACTACCACCATTTCCGTAACTATTACCACTACTACTACTACCATTACTACCATTACTGCTACTATCATTCATTGTTAGTATTTCTCTGGACATAATTTGTTTCAAACCTTCCCTCACCCACGGCTTTGAAGAGGAGGAGGAGATCTTCCGAAAAGAAAAACAACCCCATACACCTCTCTCTCTCTCTCTCTCTCTCTCTCTCTCTCTCTCTCTCTCCCTCGCGTCCACACCAACACGTTCGAAACCTGCGCTTTCTGTCACCCCCTAAAGCCATGTCTATTTACAGAAATGGGGTTTGGTTCCTCAAGGGAATTAAAGAATATACAAAGTAAGTAAACAGAAACTTTTCTTTTATTATTTTGAAATTCTTCCGTATTTCGCTGTATTTTTCAGCGTCAAATCAAACGCCGATAAAAACGATGGATCAATTTCAGCTCCGATTGTCAAAGTTGCAAGTTACGCATATTTTAAACATTTCTCCCAATTTGTTTCAAGCGACATTTGTTGCTTACATAAGAGGGTAGGGTGACTGTGCTTTGAAGCTAAATCAAGATAGATCAATTAATTTTAGAATGGCAAAACTACCTTTTGAAATGATATTCTCCACCCACGCTTGATAACAACAAGCACTTGCTGCTCAAGATGCTTCCGAACAATCGTAGAAAATACGCGCCCACTCACGGAAAACCTTCAAACACATCATCTTTGAATTTAAATCTAACGTTACTAAACACTGCATTTTTATTTTTTAAGTATGCATCTTTTTGTCAGCTAAAAATAATCCATTCTTGCAATTACGAATTTGCAAATTATATATTTAGATCAGTGCCATTGATTTCATCGCCAATTGACATCCTTGTTCGATTGCAATTCTATTGAATACCGGTTTCGATTTTAACCAGGAAAAAATACTCCTCATATCTGTTTTATTTACTTTTTTTTCTTTTAATCAAATAAAAAAATAACTTTAGCCATCGACATTTATATTTCTGGGTTTTAAATTATTGATCTCAAGGTCAAATATCTGCAATTAAAAGCCTAAAACTTTGATGAATAAATAGTTATTATTTTGTCCCCTCTGGTCATCCATATTTACTGTGTTAAATCTTCATCACTAAAAATAGTAAATATATATATATTAGCTTAATTAATGTTCCACTTGTCTATAAAAGACAAGGAAATCACAAGGAAAAAGGTATTTTAATATGGAAATCAAAATTAAACTGAAAAATTTAAAAAAAAACGAATTTAATTGATCAATCAATCAATCACAGATTGACCAATAATCAATTAAATATTATTAGTATTATTATTATTATCATTATTATTTAATGTAATTTTATTTCTAAGTTAAAAAAAAATAGCCATGAAGAAAAATAATTAAGGTGAAAAAAAATTATATTTTACTATTTTGATCGATTTTAGCGTGATAAGTATGGCCTCAAATTACAAATATTGATTTCTTCAGAAAACACCTGATTATTGGCAAATTGCAATTATGTTTTTAGGGTGTTTCAGCGTTTAAAAAAAATTTGGAATCTCTATAGAATTTTAATCGAACTGTTTTTTTTTTTGTTGTTGTTGTTTTTTTACCATAATCCTAAATTAATCCTAATCTAAGTTTTAGGTTTAGTTCGGCAAAAGTGGTTCGGTTCAGTTCAAACTTTGTAGAAGCACAATTGAAAAAAAAAAAAAAAAAAATTAGTTTGACTGTAAGAATTTACGGTGCTAATGTTTTCGATTTCGATTTATGGAACAGACCGGAAATGGCCAAAGCAGTTTACTATTTGAAAGCCGCAAAAAAACAAAACAAAAAAAATGTAAAAAAGCAGACGACACTAAACAGGATTAAAATTTTTTTTTTTTAATGTTTACCGCTACAAAAAATAAAGTTGAAAAAAAAAAAAAAACTTTCTCGAAAAGAAAAAAGTTAATTCAGTTACTGATTTGAAGAAAATTATTTGACCCAATCTGAACACGGAGGGAGAGGAGGGGGCAACTGCCCCCAACTTTAAGTGAAACATTTATTTCATTTAATATCTGTACTAATTGACTGTTCGGCGACGGCTCTGGCAATCGGAAACATTCGGGCCGATATGGGCCCTGTCTTATAGCTTTACAATTCTTTTTAAAAAAATTCCATAATGAATAAATAACTAAAAATTAAATGATTTCATGAAATGGGTGCATCATTTTGATTTTTGTAATTTTGATTCGGTAATTTCCTAATGTATGGTCGTTAATTATGTAAAATAAAATGGATTTCTTTGGCATTATTCCCAAACAACTTATTTTCTACTAAAATCATGATTTATGCTCCTTAATTGAATCTGTTAATTTGTTATTTTATTTATTGAATTATTTGTTTTAATTGTTGTTGATCATATTGATTGATGATGGATTGATGGAAGTGATTTTATTTAAATTTGCAATCCTTTTGGTAGCAAATCTTAAGAAAGTGTTGTTTTTTTTTTGAGGGGGGAGGGGGCAATTAATTACAAATTTGCGGGAAGAGAAAAATAAACAACAAAATAAAAGATGCCATTTTTTTAAAAATTGGGAATGATTAATTTACTATTTTAATTTTTTTTTTATAGAATCACTCCCGTCTCCAAACAGGGTGTTTGATATGTATTGTTGGCCGTTAAGGAAGCTTTTTTTGTGGGGTGTAGTGCCACTCTGACTTAGGGTTAACAAAACAGCCATAAAACCACCAAAAAATCACCCTATTAGAGACGGGAGTGATTATATAAAATTACCTGTTTTTTTATTTTATTTTTATTAATTAAAAAAACAACTTTTAGCTAAACAAAAACAAAAAAGAGAAAATAAATACAGTCGCAATGATACAATAGTGGCGTAGCTGAAAAAATACTATTATTCTTTTCAGAAGCAAAGCCAGAAATTACTTTCGACTTGACAATTTAAAGTCATCAAAATCACTTTCAAATTTCGTGCCGTCACTGAGAAAATGCCATGACAAGCAGATATAACGACCGGAAACGGTGTTTACTTCGTAGCCTCAAAAGTGATGTTGAAGCCTTTAAACTGCCAAGTCGAAAATAATTTCTGGTTAGAATATAAGTTTTGGGACATGAAAAAAATCAAGTATTTATAGTGATTTTCCACCTTCTTATTTTGATTTCGTACCACGCCACTATCGTAACATTGAACATATTGGTAAATTAGTCGTTTCCCGACCAAAATGTTGGACAATGAATTGGCTGCTTTTTTTCTGATCTTTTTCCGACTTCACAAATAAATAAGTAAACCCAAATAAATTGTTTCGGACTAATTTCCCAGCTGTATTTCCTTTAAAATAATATAAGATAAATTTGAAATTAGTCTCAAACAATTTATTTGGGTCTACTTACTTATTTGTGAGGTCGGAAAAAAGCAGCCGATTCATTGTCCGCCATTTTGGCTGGGAAACTACTAATTTACCAACATAGGAAATAAATCTTTTAATCTTATTTTATTTGCATTTATTTTTTTTCTCACGTTATCTCACTCCCATTTTTATCAATGGAGCAAAAAAAAAAATGAAATTTCACAATCCGTGCAAAGCTTGAACCTGGACGCAATATTGTTTCATTTTGAAAATTCCGATTTCTTTTTTAAAATCTTGCATTCGGTTTCAATTTAAATAAAAATTTGATGCGTTAGGTTTTGTTGAGGCATCTTAAAATCATATTCAAGAAGTTGTGAATCTTTTGCTGATTATCAGAATGGGAAAGGCTCCGATGAGGGGGGGGGGCGTCAAATCGAAGAATGCGTGGGCGTTTATTATTATTATTTTTATTATTTTATTTCGCTGACACCAAACGAATGAAACCCGTTTCAAATTTTCTCACAATATCATTTTCTCTCTTTTTTTTTTTTACTACTTTTAAAAATGTCAGCAATCTGAGATATTTGTTTGCGGTTGAGTAAACTAAACTGCATATAATTGCATGCCTCCAATTTCAAGGTGGTAAAATAAGCCCCTTGCCTCCCCACGAGGGTTAGTGTTAGATACAAGATTGTTTTTTAGTGTGTTGTGGGATGGGGGACCAGTTCCCTAAAATGGGGACTAGGGATTGGGGCAAAAATGTCCTCAGTCTAGAAGGATTTCTCCTTCACTGACCGATAACAGAAAATATCAAGTTGTAGTATCAGAACCCTAACCCTATAATTTGAAGTTGAAAACGAAAACCCGACATGTTATCTTTTTCATCTTTTTTATTTTTACCAACATGAACAATTTTAACATTAATTTCAATTTCGCAACTTTTTAACAATAAATTCAGGCTCAATTGTAGCATAGGGACCGTTGTAATATCTTACATATTTCGCTTGTTTGTTTTTTCTTTCTTTTTTATTTGTGCAGATTTTGAAAAAAAAAAAAGAAGATTTTTTCTTTTCCTTTTAAATTGTATTTCTTGTCATGTCCTGAAATAAAATTTGACGCTTCTCCAGATTAGGACCCAAGCTAAAATCGACTTGGCGTCGTCCAGGTCAGGGTTAGCTTGGGTCCTAATCTGGAGAAGTATCTATAATTATAATTTACTTTTTAAAGTCTTGCAAATCGAACTTTAATTCAGTGTTTTAATCGCTGGGGACCATGTTTTTTTTTCTTTCTTGCACCCAAACTATTTTTACTGTTACAAATAACAAATTTGGCCGAAAAGCAAGCGAAATGTGTAGATATTACAATGGTCACTATACTACAATTAAACCTAAATTCTTATATTAAAAAAAAATTGCAAGGAAAAGAAGAAAGTATGTATGTAATGTTTAATTTTGTAATAAGAATACAAGAGCGAAGATAGCTGAGGGTGGGGTAATAAATATAATAAAGGTTATTCGGAAAAGTAACCCACCCCTGATTTATACGTTTAGCTTTTGTAAGTATGGATGTCCGGAAGTACAATAATCTCGATATTTGGCCAGGAACACGTATTTTAACCGATGGCTATAACTCCTTGCAGAACCATTCCATCGTAAACCAGATACAATTTTGTGGACCCGAATGATCCGACAATCCACACTAACACTGTAGAAGAATCCTGGAATCTGGTAAAAGTGAAATTTAGATAAATGAGAGGTACTAGTTCGGAAAATTTCCATCCCCAATATTCTTTCCATCAAAGAATGTACACTTTGACTTACCTACTAGACACCATCCTCGGGTGTCTTCGGTCTCTCTTTACAAGGGTTTGTCAGGACAACCTGACATGAGGATACTTACCCCTACAAGTAAACCCTGACCAAATATTCAAAATTACATAGTATCAGCAGCACAAATAAGATCCCCTCATACGAGGAATAGTGCATCTTCTCCTAGTGATGTTACCTCAAGTAACCCCACGTAGCTGGATACTCCACCAGACTAGATGAATTCTTGTCCTGGAATCCGGTAAGACCAACAGACCACAACCAAAGATATACTATAACATACTTGACTGGTCAGTCGGGGAGAGAAGAAATTTATTATTCTTAACTTTTTTACTAACTTTTAAAAGAATATTCGGGTATCTATGTATCTCATATAGAGATCAAGTGTTAGCCCCAGGAAGGGGCCCCTTGATTTTTGAGAACTTCGACTGAAGTAAAATTAAACATTAAGAGATAACTCACTCGCAATTTGTTAAACAAAACAATTGATTTCTAAAGTGTACGGCACATTATTTACAAACGTCTTTCTTGGAAAAATATTTTTCTGGGAAGTGAAATTTAGAGGAAATGACGTATGGGACGTGAAATATGGGGAAATGATACATTGAATATGAAATTATGGGGAAATGACTTATATAATATAAAGTTTGGGGAAAATGACATACAGAATATCACATTTTTAGGAAATGACATATGTAACATGAAATTGTGAGGAAATGACACATGTAACATGAAATTGTGAGGAAATGACACATGTAACATGAAATTGTGAGGAAATGACATGTAACATGAAATTGTGAGGAAATGACACATGTAACATGAAATTGTGGGGAAATGACATATAAAAAATGACATTGTTGTGACCATGACATTGCGTTCAACATTACATTTGGAGAAATGTAACATGGGACATGACATTTGGGTAGAATGACATCTCGAACATGAAATTTGAAGGAAATGACATAGATTTTTAAATTGTACCGCACATTATTTACAAACGTCTTTTTTGGAGAAATACATTTTTAGTCACGTGAAATTTAGGGGAAATGACATATGAAACATGAAATATGGGGAAATGATACATTGAACATGAAGTTATGGGGAAATGAATTATGAAATGTAAAGTTTGGGAAAAATGACATACGGAATATCACATTTTTAGGAAATACCATATGACACATTTAACATGAAATTGTGAGGAAATGACATGAAAAATGACATTGTGAGGAAATAACATATTGACCATGACATTGCAATCGACATTACATTTAGAGAAATGGCATTTGGGTGAAATGTCACGTGGAACATGACGTTTGGGTGAAATGACATCTCGAACATGAAATTTGAAGAAAATGACATAAGTAACATGACATTGTGAAGAAATGACATATGAAACCAGAAATGTGCATATATGACGTGTATCAACATAGACTATTAATGATGGTTGGATAATGTGCAGCAACATTGGTAATGTAGAGATGGTGCATAACAAGAATGGGCACTTAATGATGTGCTGCAAGATGAGATGCTTAATGATGCACAGACAGTGCACTGTGTTAAAAAGAAATCCCTTTGATCATTTTTTGTGAGTTAAAACCAGACAAGACATAATGAGATATCTATTTTCATCCTAATTTAGAGAAAGTTTCAATCTTTATGCACCAAAGTGTAAACTGTGCAACATTCAGTTTTACTAAAAAAGGTTGCAGCTATTATTCTCCTATTTTTCTTTAAGTTGTTTATAAAATAGAAAGAAACTGACTGAGCAAGCAGAAGTGGGATTAGCAGCGTTGCAAATGCAGGGGCGCATAACTAGGTTTGACTAAGAAAATAAGCATAAAATGCAAAGAGAATTTAGGACGCTGAAATAATCAATCGAACAATGAAACAGTGTTATGTAAAAACTGTAACATTATTTTCTTTTTAAATACATGAATTATTTTAGGAAAAAATATCACATATTGATCCTTGTACACAATATTTAACAATTATCTTAATTAGTGGAGGGGGGGGATATTTTTTTAAGCAAACTTTAGGTAGTTTATCAATTGGAGGAGGGATTCTACATTTTTAGGCAATTACATGTGCTTTTACAACCTGGAACCACTACATATTTTGATAAAATAGAAAGAAACGACTGAGAAAACAGAAGTGGGATTAGCTGTCCGATGCTAAGGAGGGAAGTGGTAATACCCCTTTTCCCAGTGATAAGACAGATGAGGGGAAACTACGCAGAAACAGACCAGTTTTGGGAGGAAACGATATGCCCCGAGAGGAGACCTTAGCTAAGGAGAGGGCAAACCTCTCTCCCCTGTACTGACTGCAGGAGAAAGAGGTAGTGTGTGAAACTGAATTTGTCTTATGAAGACCTGTTACAGTCGCATCTTCAAGCCATTACGAATGTTTAACTTAGATTAAGAACATAAAAGAATTTACTTATTTTGTACACCTGACCAAAAGGTGGTAGAAGAGTGTTACACTGCAAGATAGGGTGCTTAATGATATGCAGTGGTAAAAGAAGCTGTTACATCAGGTCTTATTCTTGAGAAGTTCAAGTTAATAAAATGTGTTGCCTTTGTTACAATTCAACCCAGTCTATAATGAATACTAAAGAAACGTGACCTTGTATCACAGTATGACGAAGTTACCTCCCCTTAGAATCCCCTGAGAAGTAACTCTCCAGTAAATAAAGATAGGGAAACTTCTACTCAAGATGGCGACATGATATAACCATACATGCGTGTCTGTTCTCTGTTCTATATACTAACAAAGCATGTTGTATTAACAACGAATGCATTCTAATATTTACACCTTGTGCCAACATTGGCTTTGTCTGAATGTTTTAGACGTTCATTTTTATTCACAATTGAACATGAGCCAAATTTTGAACAAGGGTTCAAGATATTTGACTTTGAGCCTAGTCCAAAAAATACTTTTTGAATATACATGCAAAATTAAAAATAAAATTGGCCATGGAACTTTCCACAAAGAACCAAATTAGTTTCCGCAAACATTTGTTTGGAGTTTTTATTTCTAAATTTATTTTAGTCCTGAGCACAACACTAAATTACTAAGTTACTAGTTGTACCTACACGGCATTGCCCGGAAGTGATTTTTTTTTTTATTATTTAAAGCCGTTTTCTGTTATAAAATATTAAAAAAATTTAAAAGTTTAATTTTTTAAGTAAAATATAGTTTGGTTATCAAATTATTAATTGAACCAAATTGTTAGAAAACTCTTAGTATTTATTGTTATTAAAAAAATATTTAAATGTGGATGCCAAGACCCACAATTGAAAATGGGACACTTAGATTTCCAATCTGAAACTCTTCCATCTAACCTATTTGACTAGGCTCTGCCAATAACTCAAGTTGTGCTGCTTTAAATCTCTCTCTTTCTCTCTCTCTCTCTCTCTCTCTCTCACTTTCTCTTTCTCTTTCTCTCTCTCACTTTCTCTTTTTCTCTCTCACTTTCTCTTTCTCTCTCTCACTTTCTCTTTCTCTCTCTCACTTTCTCTTTCTCTTTCTCACTTTCTCTTTCTCTTTCTCACTTTCTCTTTCTCTTTCTCTCTCTCACTTTCTCTTTCTCTTTCTCTCTCTCACTTTCTCTCTCTCTCTTTCTCTCTTTCTCTTTCTCTTTCTCTCTCTCTCTCTTTCTCTCTCTCTCTCTCTCTCTCTCTAATACACACATCACTAAATAAACGCTCTACATAGATGGCGAAGGCGAAATCTTAGAATGGATGTTTACAGGTGGATGCATGGGTGTCCAAAAACTATGATATAAAGTAGCCCAAATTGAGATCGGGGGTGGGTGGGTGGGTGAGTCATCTGGTTATTCAGTTCTAAAGATCAACTCCCGTCAATTTCCACGCTTCCTCCATCCCTCTCACTCATTCCTCTTCTTTACCACCACCAAACAATAAAAATATATCATTATAGCAGTGTTTGTCATCAGCCTTTTAAGCACAACAGTAATACAACATCAGGATTCTAAAACTTTAAATCCTATATCCATGAACCAATAATATTTAGCATTGCGCGAGAAGTACTTCGATTCCCGCCAGGTGGCGCATAATCTTTTTATTAAAAGAAAACGTCAGTCTCTCGTTGACATGTTGTAAGTAGCGCTCCATGGATAGTGACGTCTCTCAGCAGTGGTGTCAGTAGAGATGTTGATCTTTTCTTCTTTCTTTTTGTGGCTGGAATAATTGAAGCATTGAAAAAGAACAACAAATAACTGCATTATTTGCTCTGGGATTTTATTAACCTTTTACGGTAATTTACAGCAAGTACATCCGGATAAAATGCATCTTCGTCTTGAAACCCTCAAAAGAGGCAGCTGCTCACTTTGATGTTGAACTCTCAAGAGAGCGAATCAATCTCTTTTCTCTTTCTTTCTCTCTCTCTTAATTATTTACATCATTCCATTCCTCTCACCACTTCTCTTATCATTTACTCTTTATTTACGTCATTCGCTCTTCCTCCCACCATTTAAAACATTCATGTATAACAAAAACATTCAAGGTCCTCAGAGTTTTAGTATTAGAAGGATGATCAGCAAATGCATCATTATTTTTACGCATCTTTGTTAACTAAAAATTATTCATGGTGGAGTGATTCTACAGAAGCACTCACGTATTTGCTAATTCAATTTAATACGTTTTTTTTCTTTCTTTCTTTCTTTTTGTAGAGGTGGATATGATAAATCGAGTCAACATTTTAAACCAGGCGATTTGGAAGTAAATCTGAAAGACCGAATATTTATGGTCACTGGCGGCAGTAGCGGAGTTGGGAAATCGATTGTAGAAGATTTAGCTAAAAGAGGTAAGTGCCAATTTTTTTACCTTTTTTATTTATTTATTTATTTTAAATTCATGTGAATCGGAATGTTACTCAAGCATGATTGGATGTGGTTGCGTAAAAATATTGTTAAAAAAAGAAATTCTCAACAAAAGGCTAGAGTAAGGAAAAATCTGAAAATTCCATTATAAGTTCAGTTTAGAATTAAGGTTACGTGTCACAGGCAGGAAGTCGTCAGGGGCACATAGCGGATAAGCTGATAAAATCTTTCTCTTGTTTCTGAACTGTAAAAGAGCGCAGTCAAGTCTCCCCTGGAGTTAGGGTTAATAGGGTAAGTAAATTTTTTTACTATCTTGAAGCACCCTACAGTTAAGTGACCGGGGGTCATCTTTTATTTTAAATTTTTGTTTGAATGTCATAAAGACAGCTTTAAAAAATAAAATTTTGAGATTTAAAAAAAAAAAATTTTCAGCATGTTAAAAGTATACAGGTCCGTATATAATTAAATTCTACTGAATTTGGTTTAAGTTTTAAAAAAAAGAAGTTTTTTTTACGATTTCTCAACTGTTAACTATTCTGCACTTTTATTAAAAACAGTATTTCTCGAATGAGATACTATTCTAGACACAAACCAAAACTTGAATAACAAGATTTTTAGAGGTTGAAAAACATCATCGGGGAAATATGAACTGTAGTGGGGAGGGGATGTATTTTACTTTAAACTTACATATAAAAATGAACACTCACCTAAAAATTGAACAAGTTGATTTAAAACAGAAAATAATATATATATATATATATGGAAAACTGGCGATGATAATGTGATGGATAGCAGGCCCTAGTATGTTTGCGGATCTCAGCAGGGATGTTATCTTCGCCTGCAGTTTTAAGATTATGGAATTTCATAATCTGTAACTTCCCATCTGGCAACTGTCTCCTTGCCTTGAGAGGCAATGGATTCTGACTACCAAACACGACAAACCGGCGCCTCGTTCTCGTCGTTTGAATAAGTTCGTTTCTACGTCAATATATACTAGTTTTATATCTTACTTCGTCTCGACGCAGGGCATAGCATCACCACCAAGATGCATACTAGCACGTCACCAGGGTACCCAATCCCCATGGGGCCCCGGATACTTTGTCACACAGGGATGTTATCTTCGCTTGCAGTTTTGTTATTTTTTAAACTTTTGATAACATCAAGAACCTCATCAAGTGTGGGGGTAGTTGTTTAAGAGAGTTATAAAGAGTTGGACGGGCATTATTCATAGGAGCAGTTGATTGAGGGATGTTGGTCGTGGTTTAGCAGATTGGCGAAGTGATCTTTTCAGCAGATGAGGCGTCCATTGAGATTGGTGATTCGCTTCCCATACTGGTTCAAGATGGTTTGGTTACCATTCCAGCGTGTCTTTGTGCTCGAACGGAGGAGTCTGTAAATTTAAAGGACTCCCCAACAGCTGAGGCACGTTCCATGTCTTCTGCCACTTTCTTCCAGAATGCATTTTGATCAGTGCAAACAGAACGGTGAGCTTCACAGATTTGTTACAACAGGCTTGATTTTTTTTTTTTTCAATTGTTTGGCCTGAGATCCAGCTGCTCCTTTCCCTATTGGGGATGGGTTGAGGTAGACCCATAGCGCATTATATATACGGGAAAAGAAAAACATGTTAAACCCCAAATGATCATGTGCTGTCATTATTTAACAACTTTTACAACCGCTGTTATTAAAAAGAAAGTGACAACAACGAAAAAGAATGGGATAAAGAACTAACTACTGCTATGTGTTATCTATACAACAAGACTCCAGCTGTGTATGTGATGAGTCGCCGTGTGGATAATCTGCTGAGCTCAAAGAATTGGTTCAACATAGTGCTACATTACGACTTTTAGATCGGCTCAATTTTGTTTTTGTTGGCATTGGTTCCTTCCATTCTTTTAGAATCGGGTACTCAAAGTAAGGACCATGTGAAGGTTGCTAACATCTCTTGTAAAAATGATGGTGCTATGGATCCAACAGAATTTAAAACATGGCATGTGCAGTTGTTCTTCATTACTATTTATGTGATGCATGCTGCTTTTGTAAGTTGTTGTATGCATTAAGAGAGCTCAAAGCCAATGACTTGGTTCAAGGTACAAAACAAAATCAAACATGAAATCAGTCACAGAGTACATGAGTAAAATACTGAATATATCTCCCTTTCTCTTTCTCTTTATTTCTTTCTCTTTCTCTTTTTTTATTATTCTATTTTTCTTTATTTCTCTCTCTTTTTCTTTTTCTTTATTTCTCTCTTTCTCTTTATTTCTCTCCCTTTCTCTTTTTCTCTTTATTTCTCTCCCTTTCTCTTTTTCTCTTTATTTCTCTCCCTTTCTCTTTTTCTCTTTATTTCTCTCCCTTTCTCTTTTTCTCTTTATTTCTCTCCCTTTCTCTCTTTATTTCTCTCCCTTTCTCTCTTTATTTCTCTCCCTTTCTCTCTTTATTTCTCTTTATTTCTCTCTTTCTCTTTATTTCTCTCTTTCTCTTTATTTCTCTCTCTTTCTCTTTCTTTCTCTTTCTTTCTCTCCCTTTCTCTTTTTATTATTATTCTCTTTTTCTTTCTCTTTATTTCTCTCCCTTTCTCTTTTACTTTATTTCTCTCTCTTTCTTTTTTCTTTATTTCTCTCACTTTCTCTTTCTCTTTATTTCTCTCTCTTTCTCTTTATTTCTCTCCATTTCTCTTTCTTTTTTTTCTTTCTTTTTCGCTCTTTTTTCTCCTTTATCTCTCTTCCTTTCTATCCCCTGTCTCTATCCCCATATCCCTCTCTCTTTCTCTCTATTTTTTTTGTCTGTGCTTGTATATCAAAATAACATGGCTGTTAAAATATACTCTGCGTATAGATTTGTATAGATTTGTATACGACTTCTACATTCAAACTAGTTTTTCTAAGTATTGATCTTGTGAAATGGTTTGCCAAATACTTGTGGATTTTTAATGCATAAATTAGTGATTTATGCATTTATTTAATCTACTTAATACCCCCCCCCCAAAAAAAACCCCCATCAACCTCGGCTGGCTCCATTCCACCAAACGCCTCGAGTCACGCATAGTAACACCCTCGCCATTACCCAAACACTCCCGAGCATAACAAGATCAGCTGAATTATTTTCTAGTTCTTGCTGCTTCGTTTAATTTATTCAAACTTAGATTCGTTTTGTGTTTCCAATTCTTCTTCAATGAACGCTCCCGCAGACATCGTCCTAAAATCAAGGGAGGCGCGAGAGCGCTCTATCCCTTAATAGACTGCACGAACGGCCTATGCTAGAAATCTAATTTCTTTGATCAATCATAACTCAAAAACCAATAAACCAAATTAGTTAAAACTTTGCACAAAATTTTTATTTGATAGGTTCTATAAGTGTGTAGACTTTCAGCATCATTAGTCAAGGCAACCCAGAGATCCAGAAAGTTCACTCATAAAATCATGTTATCTGTGTGTACGTACGTACGTATGTGCCACCCTGTATCTCATCAACTATTTGATGGATTGAGCTGATTTTGGGTAGAAATAGAGGTTCTAGGGTCTAGTTGATGGCATTTTAATTTCAATTTACCATATACCTTAGTTTTCCAGAAAATTCCAAAAAACCTTTAAAATGACCATTGTATTGAGGCATAGCCTTTAAAAAAATAGTGACATTCCATGATAAATGCCAGTATACTGAAATCATATGCCCTTAATAGGGTTAAGATGAAAATTCATATACACTAAATGTACAAAAGCAAGGAAATTCCCAAATGTTTACACTTTTATTGTCATTAATGGTATGCGAGCACAACAGGGCTACGTATTTTACTAGTAGGAATTTTTCTTCAGCGCACCTCACACACTTCATCCACTCATGCATAGATATTTATACTGTAGTGATATGATAATGAAATGGTTTGGTTGATATGTAGTCATACCCTTAATGACAATAAAAGTGTAAAAATTTGGGAATTTTCTTGCTTTTGTACATTTAGTGTATATGAATTTTAATCTTAACCCTATTAAGGGCATATGATTTCAGTATACTGGCATTTTTCATGGAATATTATAAGATTTTAATTTCTTTTCAATCACTTTTCGAAAAATATGGCTTTTTTTTCTTTTTTTTTTACAATAAAGGTCACCGTTTATCAAGGCCCAAAGACCACTCGAGGATAAGTTATCTTTATCATTTTGCCAAACAAAAAAGACCGATTGACCGTAGTCAGCCATATTGGCATGTTTATAGTCGTGATTTCTTTAAAATTATTGTCACTTTCAATCCGGTTGTATGCGGATGTAAGATCTATTTTTGAAAAGTCCTTCGTGTTTTTGCCAATTCATGACTTTCAGTTTTAACGTTCAGCAATAGAAACACGCAAATCTGATTAGGAAATATTTCTTTGTAGAAATCTGTATGTGTCTATGTCCAGGGCTTTACAGAAAGGAGCACGCTCCTTTTTGTTGGAGCAGAGGGCTCAGTTTTTATGCAGTAGGGGACGCAGGCAAATAGAGGCTCATTTGAAAATCATTTTTCAACAGATTATTTTAAGGTGCAGATGGAGCAGGGAAAGGAGCGGCTTTTTTTTTTGTCTGTTTTTTTAGGAGTAGGAGTAGCTCCTGCTCTCAAACTAGTGAAGCGGGTAAAGCCTTGTCCATATATATATGTATGTATATATGTATGTATATATGTATACATACGAGGCCTGTCTAAAAAGTATCCGACCTTAGACCAAAAAAATTATTTCAAATACCTGCCGGGGTTTGGGACCCTAATCCCCTTCAAAGTAGGCCCCTTGTGCTTGCACACACTTAGCTCACCGATCCATCCACTGCCGGAAATACCTCTGGAAGTCTTCTTTTGGAATGGTGTTCATCTCCGCCATCGCGTTCCGCATTTTCTCTTCTCTAGTCTCAAAACGGAAACTTTACAGTGACGTCTTCAATTTTCGAAACAATCAGAGGTCACAAGGAGCAATGTCTGAAGAGTAGGGAAGTTGGCGAATGACTGGAATTCCATGTTTGGCAAAGAAATATTGGATCAATTGAGATGAATGTGCAGGGATGTTGTCGTGATGCAGTTGCCAGTTTTTCGCCGTCCACATGTCCGGTCTTTTGCGCCAAACTGCGTCATGGAGACGCCAGAGAACATCTTGATAGTACTCCTTTGTCACTGTTTGTCCTTCTGGTGCGTATTCGTGATGCACAATTCCACGGATAACAAAGAAGACAGTCAGCATCACCTTGATTTTGCTCTGCACCTGTCGCGCTTATTTTGGTGTTGGAGACTCGGGATACTTCCATTGCGACGACTGTCGTTTTGTTTCTGGGTCGTACCCGTACACCCATGACTCATCTTCAGTTATCACGGTGTTCAGAAATCCAGGATCAGTGTTAGCGATTTCCAGAAAATCCTGTGAAACTTGAAAACGGAGGTTCTTTGGTTCCTGCGACAACAACTTGGGCACAAATTTCGCAACCACTCTATGCATGTTCAAATCATCACGCAAAATTTCATGTGCAGAATCTTTACTCACTCCGACCTTTTGGGCGATCTCCCGCACGGTTGAACGATGATCTTCCATCACCAAATTTTGCACCCTCCCAACAACAGCTGCACTCCAAGCAGTTGTGATCCTGCCAGAACGCTGTTCACTTTCCGCTGATGTGCGGCCATTTTTGAATCGGTTGAGCTATTCCTTAATTTGTGTTACACCCATCGATGCTGAATCTTACAAATTGTTTTGCTTTGAGAATTACCAAGCTTTTGACAAAATTTGATGCAGTACCTTTGCTCAACACGTTCAGTCATCTTGAGAGAATCGGTAATCCAACAAACACGTTAGCACCTCATGCAGCGACCGACAGGCAGCGACTAATGCGCAGGAAGGCGGTGATAAAATTCGCGCATGAAGGTGTCTTCTTTCACTGTGTAGAGTGGTGCCGCCCTATCGTCTTTATTTCGCACGAAAAAAATAAAGGTCTGATACTTTTTAGACAGGCCTCGTATATATTATTTAATTAGTAGTTTAACCACACTTAGCTGACTTTTAAATGTATTAATTAAAACATAAATTCACTCTTTCACAATAGAACACAAGATTATAAACGCAAAACTACATCACTGGTCGTTTATTCACATAACTCGGTACTCATAACCATATAACGGAAGTAGGGAGTTTCCTGCAAAAAATCTTCACACGATAATTATATAACCACGTTTTTTTTATAAATAAAAAATAATAACACCTAACCAACTTCCCCCTCCTACATATATCCAGTCAACATAAAAAACAACACCTCTTATGCAATTTCACAATTGTAAGATCAATAATATAATAAATAGAATATAGCAAATTGAAATATTTAAATACAAAAGGAACAAAATTGAAAAGTTGAAAAGTAAAAAATACTAAAAATAATAACAGAAAAAAAAAATATATATAAGTTAGGTATGTGTATATGTTTATATATTTCTATGTATAGGATTCACTCATGTACTCTTGCAGTTTTAAGATTTTGCCGTAGAAACAAGTCTGAGCAAATTTGGGGATTTATCTTGTAATCTCCACATATTCTTGTACTTTATCGGACTTTATTATGACTACTGTAGGTGAAAAGATGGACAACTTTTTTTTATTATTGAAATGCAGTTTAGGAATTTTGAAAACGTAATTTTGTGTTAGGACCTCAGTCATTGGACAATGGTTGTTTCAAAGTAGGTTGAATAGTATATTAGAATTTGGTGAACAAATGGAATTTGCAAAAAGATGGACAACTATATCAGAAATATGGGTCGAAATGGTCAAGATTGAAATAGTTGTGCGAATGACTCATAAGTAAGGTATTTCCGAATATGAAAAAGACTCGAAGAATAGATAGGCGCACACACAAAATAGAGGCAGATAGATGCCGCCATCATAACGCTGTAACACGAGATGGTAGATGGATAATTTAGCTATAAATTACTGACAACTACAAAATAAAAAGTCGTATCCTTTTTTTTATTATTGAAATGCAGTTTGTTTGGGAATTTTGAAAACATAATTTTGTGTTAGGACCTCAGTCATTGGACAATGGATGTTTCAAAGTAGGTTGAATAGTATATTAGAATTTGGTGAACAAATGAAATTTGCAAAATTATCTGAATCGGGATTACTTTTTTGAGTTGTAAACATAGAGAGAAATATTAAGAACTGTTATGACACGATAAACACATACAGATGGATTAATATATTGCCAGAGTACCCCTACCTCAAAAAATTGCAAAATTTTGTTATTTGGTGGTTTTATGTTAGGCTGAGTCTAGTCTACAACATACTACGATTTTGTTCAACTTTTAGTATTGGAAAGTGTCAGATTTTGAAGATGAGTTTTTTCGGTTTACAAGTCATCTTCCATTGTGCTTAACATCAAACGGAATTTCAAAGAACTTACCATCTGTGGAACAAATATTTGTCATAAACCGTCCTAATAAATAATCCAACTTTGTTCATTCCATTCATCATTTTTAATTCCTCTCATAATATTCTTCATTATTAAACATCATCAACCCTTATCCTCTAGTGGCTTTTAGGCTTTATAAGTGGTGAATTATTAGTATAAAAATTTTTTCTAAATTCCGAACATCTTCGTTGATGGCTTTCTTTTAAACTGTTAACAATCTTATTTTTCCTGTTTTTATAGAATTTATAAGTTTTGTGGTGTCCACATTCCTAATGGTCCATGAAATTTTACTTTTTTTTGGCAATTTTAGAATCAGAATCTGTAATGGTATCAGAATCGAGATTTTAGAATCGGAATCTGTAATGGTATCGGAATCGCAATTTTAGAATCGGGAGCTGTAATGATATCGGAATCGCAATTTTAGAATCGGAATTTCTAATGGTTTCGGAATCGCGATTTTAGAATCGGAATCTGTAATGGTATCGAAATCAGGATTTTAGAATCGGAATCTGTAATGGTATCGGAATCGGGAAAAATATTTGAATCGTCCCATCACTACTTTCTACCCTTTTTTAATTACATGCTGCCTGAAAATGATCTTTCTTTCTGTATTTTGAACATATTTTACCCAAGCCTCGGCATTTACTTTTATTTCTTTCGTGTTTTCCGCGACCATATTTGAATTTGATCTTCAACTTAGTTATGCTCTTCTTAGTCTTTTTGTTAATAAAAATCTTTAATCAATTCTAAAACGAAGAAAACCGATAGCACACTCCCTCTGAGGAGCTTTGCCTCATGATTGAGAACAGAACTTCAGCCCAAGAGGTGTGGTTGTTCCATTATGCCAACACGTGTGTGGATTAGCAAGGAAATACTTGATGAAGGCATCTTCAGGGAGGTTTTACCGTCCTCCCACATACAGCGCCTGGGATTCCCAAATGGTCATCCATCTGATATTGGCCAGGCTCAACGTCGCTTAACTTCGATGATCTAATGAAAATTTGTGTGCCAACGTGTTATAAATATTTTATGCTAGCTTTTAAATGTGTGTTACTTACCTTTTAATCCTTCAAATATTTCATGTTTGTGCGATATCTCTTACACATCTTCTTATTAATCTCAGAATTTGTTATCGTAACTGCCGTTTACCATTGATTTCTTGTTGATAACAAATGTTGGATTTCGATGTTGTCCTTTATCTATGCTTCAGTTACAAAATGAAATAACAAAAACCTCTGTTTGCAACAACAACGAAAAGGGTTTCTTACGTAAGGTTACCTATACCTTTTGGTATTGGCGGAAGAAAGTTGGACAGCGTCCGAGAGAGGAAGAGGAAAGTAGGAGGTCTTAAAACTGCCCAAGGATCTGTCAGCAAATATCTTCAGGCGAAGATAGTAAGTGCTGTTAGCTTCCAGTGGACAAGGAGGCAGAAAATGTTTCCTCTTTGCTTGCAGGAGTTTCTCTGAGGCGATCCGTCTTGGCTGGTGCCAGGGAACTGTCTGGTGATCGTCTGCGACCTTCTAAGGGGGGCTGAAGTAGTCCTTTATGGAACTAATTATATTAATGCGCCCTGTGAGCTGATTGGCCAACATTTGGCCAAACCACCTCACAGGGACACTGATACGCATTACGAAGTAAACCTAATTTATGACTGCTACACTCTCCCTTCTGTCTTTTCATCTTCCTTGACCATTCATGACCATTTTCTGTGGTACAAATATATGCTAGTTCCACCATTTGAGGGGGGGGAGTCACATGATAAGATTTCCAGCAGGTTTAGTTCTCTTGGATTCGTGTAATGTTCTTTCTATATTTTTTGTTTTGTTTCTGTTTCAACTTACCTGTGATTGTGTTACATGGTAATAGGTACGTTACCTGTGATTGTGTTACATGGTAATAGGTACGTTACCTGTGATTGTGTTACATGGTAATAGGTACGTTACCTGTGATTGTGTTACATGGTAATAGGTACGTTACCTGTGATTGTGTTATATGGTAATAGGTACGTTACCTGTGATTGTGTTATATGGTAATAGGTACGTTACCTGTGATTGTGTTACATGGTAATAGGTACGTTACCTGTGATTGTGTTACATGGTAATAGGTACGTTACCTGTGATTGTGTTACATGGTAATAGATACGTTACCTGTGATTGTGTTACATGGTAATAGATACGTTACCTGTGATTGTGTTACATGGTAATAGGTACGTTACCTGTGATTGTGTTACATGGTAATAGGTACGTTGCCTGTGATTGTGTTACATGGTAATTGGTACGTTGCCTGTGATTGTGTTACATGGTAATAGGTACGTTGCCTGTGATTGTGTTACATGGTAATTGGTACGTTGCCTGTGATTGTGTTACATGGTAATTGGTACGTTGCCTGTGATTGTGTTACATGGTAATAGGTACGTTGCCTGTGATTGTGTTACATGGTAATAGGTACGTTGCCTGTGATTGTGTTACATGGTAATAGGTATGTTGCCTTGATTGTGTTACATGGTAATAGGTACGTTGCCTGTGATTGTGTTACATGGTAATAGGTACGTTGCCTGTTATTGTGTTACATGGTAATAGGTACGTTGCCTGTTATTGTGTTACATGGTAATAGGTACGTTGCCTGTGATTGTGTTACATGGTAATAGGTACGTTGCCTGTGATTGTGTTACATGGTAATTGGTACGTTGCCTGTGATTGTGTTACATGGTAATAGGTACGTTGCCTGTGATTGTGTTACATGATAATTGGTACGTTGCCTGTGATTGTGTTACATGGTAATTGGTACGTTGCCTGTGATGATGTTACATGGTAATTGGTACGTTGCCTGTGATTGTGTTACATGGTAATAGGTACATTGCCTGTGATTGTGTTACATGGTAATAGGTACATTACAAGCATATTTTGATGATTTGGGTTCCTAAGGCGGCGTTCACATGTACACAGAATATCAGGGTCATGGGATCAGCAAGTATGTACTCAAATGTCACCTCAACCTGGTAGCCAGAAGCAGATGTGATTTCACATGGCTCAAAGAGAGGGGAGAGAAAGAAGTAGGCAGTCAGTTGGAAGTCTCAGAGCGAACCACCAGAGTAAAGAATGACTTAAGATCGACGGTAAACTAAGGGACCAAGAGGCCGTTACATCCATTTCTTGGAATGCCTCTCTCTGTCACTGGCAGAAAATAAAGCAACGCCAACATCTTAATAAAGGGCCCTTTCTTCAAATTCGATGAATTCTTTGTGATATTGTGAGATATTAATTTCAGGTGCTCCGGACATGGAAGGAGTGGATCAACGAGGTAGGATTTCATTGTGCTGTTATGATTTGTGATTGCATTAATAATAACTCATGTATTTTATTTGATTGTGATTTGTGAGACATTTAGACCTCCCCTCAGAGGGGAGGTATAACGGTTGGTGTTACCTAGTGATGTGGATTGGCTTCCTCATTAGAGAATTTTCCATAATATTTTAACAGTGATGTGCATTGTATACTGTCAAGCCTCCTTTTGATTCCAATTTTTCCTAATTTTTTTTGGGGGGGGGGGGGGTGCTACCAGATCAGGACGTTTGAAGATATTTGCTTCCTGACCAAAAATGCACCAAACATTGATGTTATTGTTTTTCTTTCCTTTCGTTTTGCAAAACTAAATCATGTTCTGCAATAACAAAACCAACAATCAAAAACCATGAATAATTACATATGAAAATAACTTGACACATTAAAACTTTTACTAAGATAGCCCTGATTCAGCAATAAATAATCCAAAAAGGGTTGATATGCCGTAAAACAAAACAACCAAACCAAACACCAAAAATGATATTAAAATACATAAACATTAAAAATAAATGCTATTAAAATGCATAAACATAAAAAAATGATATTAAAATGCATAAGCATTAAAAAAAATGATATCAAAATACATATTCATTAAAAATGAATGATATCAAAATACATAAACATTACAAATAAGTGATATCAAAATACATAAACATTACAAATAAGTGATATTAAAATACATAAACATTACAAATAAATGATATTAAAATACATAAACATTACAAATACGTGATATCAAAATACATAAACATTACAAATAAGTGATATCAAAATACATAAAGATAAAAAAATGATATTAAAATACATAAACATAAAAAAATGATATTAAAATACATAAACATAAAAAAATGATATTAAAATACATAAACATAAAAAAATGATATTAAAATACATAAACATAAAAAATGATATTAAAATACATAAACATTACAAATAAATGATATCAAGACATAAACATTAAAAATGAATGATATCAAAATACATAAACATTAAAAATGAATGATATCAAAAGATATAAACATTAAAAATGAATGATATCAAAAGACATAAACATTAAAAATGAACGATATCAAAAGATATAAACATTAAAAATGAATGATATCAAAAGATATAAACATTAAAAATGAATGATATCAAAAGATATAAACATTAAAAATGAATGATATCAAAAGATATAAACATTAAAAATGAATGATATCAAAAGACATAAACATTAAAAATGAATGATATCAAAAGACATAAACATTAAAAATGAATGATATCAAAAGATATAAACATTAAAAATGAATGATATCAAAAGATATAAACATTAAAAATGAATGATATCAAAATACATAAACATTAAAAATGAATGATATCAAAAGATATAAACATTAAAAATGAATGATATCAAAAGACATAAACATTAAAAATAAATGATATCAAAAGATATAAACATTAAAAATGAATGATATCAAAAGATATAAACATTAAAAATGAATGATATCAAAAGATATAAACATTAAAAATGAATGATATCAAAAGACATAAACATTAAAAATGAATGATATCAAAAGACATAAACATTAAAAACTAATATTTCGGCATTAAATGACCTATAATAGGTTGATAATTGTAAAACAAAACAAACCTAATTTTTTTCAGGTTTTTCGAAACTATGATTTTATGATTCTCATTTTCAAGTTCTGGCTCCAGTTTCTGTCTATCATTGTCTGCATATTTAAAGCGCAGATGTTTGAATAGTTCCCAGCGGACTGCCTTCTCCAAGTGTAACGTTTAGGCTGTCTACTTGTACGTTAAACTTCAGGTGTTCGATATTCTCATCCAGTTCATAGTCAACACTCACACACGCAAACCAACCGTCTATAATTGTTGTTGTTTTTGTCGATCCTCGCTGCAACGGTGTGTCCAGCTATCCTGCTGCTGGAACATGTCCGCCGCCCCCATACTCGCATACTGCGCGTCACCAGTATCATCATCGTTGTATTGGGCTATAACAAAGATAAGGCAGACTCTCTCTTTTAAATTTGATTACTTTTATTTAGGCATCAATTTTCTGTCGCTCTTAGAAATGTTTTACTAACGAAGAGAGAGAGATCAATTTACCACTTTTATCGTAGTTAATTCCTAGCTATCTATGGTCCATTAAGTCCTTAGCCATTCGAGGAGGGGGGGGGGATGAAGGAAGGAATTTCATCACGCCTGTATTCTTCTAGGGAAATAAATTCCCCTTTTCATCTGTGGACTACATGGGGAAATATGTCTGTTCAGCTTGCTTCCAAAAACCAGGCTGGCAAAACTCAGTTTCCCACACAAGAACCCGTGATGTCACAGAACCCTTATGCGCAGGTGCATTTTGACCCTTGACCTGAGGTTTCGTCAAACGTGGTGGTCCTGTCAATGCTTGTGAGCTCCGACTGTGAGAACAA
>OY744518.1:136590732-136645732 GCA_963556195.1 Sepiola atlantica
ACAGCCAATCAGAATTCAGAGAATGAACTAGCCTAATTATCATAGTTTGAGTCTACCGATTTTTTTATCAGCTCTTGCTCCAAAATCAGCCATGTTTTTCTTTAAAAAAAAATCTGTATGCGAAACCCAGAAACGCATTTTGGTTAAGTTGATGAATCAAGTTTCTCGCTACACTCTGCTCTAATCTCATGATTACATAAGTGGCAAGGGTGGCACTCTTTGTGGCTGAGGTGGTAAGGACTCTCTTGCTGCATTCTATATTATTACTAAACTTCTTTTTTCTTTCTTTATCTCCCCATCTCCAATGCACAATACGCTTGCGTTTAATCCTACTAATTCTAAAATTTTTCAAGATTTTATTTGTATACAAAGACCCCCCCCCCCCCAATTCTCTTAAAAATTTGGTTGTCTAACTTTTGTCTTTGTCTCTGTAGGTGCTACCGTTCACTTGTTGTGCCGAAACACAGAAAGAGCCGACGCTATAAAAACTCATATCAAAGAAACCACAGGGAATGAGGTAAGTTACATTCTTTTATTTTTTTCTTCTCTTTGTGTGGAGTCAGAATTGGAGGTGGGAGTTACTGATGTTGGAGTCAGAAAAAAGTTTCTGGCTGCAGTCTGAGCCAGAGTTGATGGTAGCAGAAATTGAGGAGCCAGTGTTGGGATTAAATATCCCTGGAAGAAAGTTCAATTCTCGCACGTGAGAATGCAGTAACAATTATGTAGATAAATGCAAAATAGCAATAGAGCAACAGCTTTTATGAGAAGGAACACAACAACAATTATATATAAGTTTAAAACAGTTTTACTTGTGAGAAAACATGAGGGCAAATATATACAACAAATGGTGAGTTCAAAGTTCAGAAAGGAGGAAGTTAATTCAGGTTTGCGAAAACGTGCTTCGCGAACTTGTGGGAGTTCTGGTAACAGGTTGCACGTGCGCCAGCCTTCAATTCTGGCTCTTGTCGAGATGTAGTCACTTCAGTCCAAGACGGTTGGTAACAGGAAGGAGTGGGGGCTCTGCTTTGTCACAGAAGCATCCAGCCGCGGTCCTACCAGGTTCAAAAGGTAGGTCGAAAAGAGGCAGGGACACAGCGTGCAAGCGTTTTTATTGGCTGACTCACGTGACCCCTAAGGGAGTAGGGGTTGGGATGCCTGACAGCCAATCCGTGAGACCCTTAAGGGACAAAGCTGCAGCCACTCAGTGAGGGGACGTTAATAAATTCCAATACCAGAGCTGGTTGTACCAGAAATTGATTTTATTCGCTGCTTGACCGTATCATATTACTGACCTTTCCTGGCTTCCAGGCTAGTATCAAAGTGTAGCATTTCTTCTGCCCTCAGAGAAGAAATCCTTCTTAACTGGGAGAATTTTTATTTTTGCTCATCCAGAGTGGCCCTTTTAGGGGTGCTGGATATCTCCCGTATAAAAACCGACCTTGTGTCTAACTTTGCGCTCATGTGGAGCTAAGTAAATAGGGATCCTATCATATTACTCTTCTGACCTGTTTTCTTGTTAAAAATAAATTTGATCAAGGATCGAAATGCAATTGCATTTATGTAACTACACAATATCTGTTTATTTTATAGACTAGCAATAAGTTGCATGCTTTTGCTACTATATATAATACTAGCAGTACCCTGTCCCGGCGTTGCCCGGGGGGAAATAAAAATTGATTTAAGTTTAAAAAAATAAATATTAAAGTATCAAGCTAACTTGTTCTTTTCATTTATATTTTGATTTCTTAAAAAAATCCAATATATATTTTAGTAGATTGTGTTTCTCAGTCTAGAAGGATTTCTTCTTCACTTACCAAGGACGGAAAAGATAAAGTATAGTATCCTACATGTTAATGGTAATTCTATTTTAAAAAGTAAAATAAAAAAACGAAACGGAAAAAAATATTGTAAAATCGGTAAATATTTAAATTCGGCGCATAGTTAGTGGTGGTCATCAAAAGTGCTGCCGGTTTAAATCAATTTAGTATTACATATGAAAACTGAAGAAAAACACTTTTTAAATGAGTAAATATGCTAGTGTTATTGGCTTATTTCCTAGGTGGTGACATATTTTATAGTATCATGTTCGATGTAAAGTCTGTTAGTGACTTAAATAAAAATAATTTAAATAAAAATATGTATAAATAAACGTCTTAAATAAAGTTTTGTATTTCTCTCACATTACAATATCCTAGAAATCTGAGTATCTACTTATGTGAAAAAATAATTTTATAAATATTTTAATGTTTTAAATAAAATATTTGTATAACTCACTAAAACCCTTTTAACTCCAAATTTAATATATGACAACAGTGTTATTTCCTCGTTTAGTCACATAAATATTGTCAACGTAAAGAACCAACTGTGACTTATTAACATTAATAAAAACATGTATTCTCTGTTATGATACTATACGTCATCCGTTCTATTCTCGGTCAAGGAAGGAGAAATCCTTCTCGACTGAAGCAATTTTCAAAGAAAAAGTTTGTAAGAAAAGTTATGAAATGATTTTGAAAAATACAACTAACGGTCTGTGTATTTGACATCCAATCTGATATTCCTTTATTCTGCGAATAGTCAGAACGTGTACCGGCATTATGCAGGGGAAAATATAAAATATTGATTGGATGTTAAAAAAAAAATATCAGAGTATCAATTCTGAGGGGAAAAAAGTAACTGTAATAAAAAAAAAATAATCGGAGAAGTTTACCACTGCAGACGGCTAAACTCTTAGCAAACATTTGTTGTTTTTCAGGAATGCGAATGTAAAGCATTAAGTATTCTGGAATAAGCGGTGTTTGTTTCATTCTTATATCATGAAAAATTAGCACACTGTATGACTGGTGTCATATATTAAGAAGTGAGTAAAAATGGCCAATACCTTCTCTTTGGAAGGTTATTTTAAGAGAGTCAGGTAATCCGGAAAAATGTAATAAATATTGAAAGAAGAAATGAATTCATAATTTCTGGAAACACACATGAGGGCATAGGCTAATTAAATGGCAGAACAGATTAGCATATGAAGGTTTTGGTTATTAAGCTATTATGTCTTAATACAGATGAGAAAAATCGACTTTACATTATTGTATAGATAATAATTAATTTTGCCAATGAACAGCCGATTGTGACACTTTCTTATTAATGTAAGTAGGTTCTAAGATGGAGGTTATCTCTGGGATGATATTATTGTTATAAGATTGGTGTTAGTCAGGACCCATAGGTTGGTAAAGGCAGTCTCCTAGAAAATCCAACCGAAAGTAAAATTCCAGAAATAAAGTTTAGCTGACTCCATTCTGTAAACTGTTTAAAAAATAAAATCTTTCTGGAAAGAAGAAATTATCCGAAGGATAAATTTTAGTTACATAAGAGAAGCCTTTATTTCGGCATGGCTGGAACAAAACTGAATACACCATTCCAAAAGAAGACTTCCAGAGATGTTTCCGGCAGCGGATGGATCGGTGAGCTAAGGGGCCTGCTGTGAAGGGAATTAGGGTCTCAATCTCATCACGCATTTGAAATATTTTTTATGGCCTAAGGTCGAATAAATTTTAGACAGGCCTCATTAAGGTGTATTTTTCTCCCCCCCCCATTATTTTTTGTCCATATCTTCCCCTATACTCTTCCTCCTTCCCTCTTACCCTAACCCCTAACCTCTTGAAAGATGTTTTCCTAAAAAACCTTTGTAAAAAAACCCTTGATACTATTCAACCGTTATTTTCTAATTTTATTTTTATTTCTATTTTTATTTTTATGTTGTTTTTAATTTTAATTTTTATTTTATTTTAATTTCAATTATTTCATTTCTTTATTTTTATTTTGTATTTTTCATTTTCAATTTTTATTTTTATTTTGTATTTTATTATTTTATTATTTTATTTTTTATATCCCCCCCCCCCCCCCCCTTATGCTACTAACATATCAACCGGTGACTCTTTCTGTCAGTGGATGTTTCTCTGCAACAAGTTTTTTAATTTTTTCTCTGACTTTCTGTAAGATGTGTTGCTAAAGGCGATGAAGAAGACGTTTTGGATTAGTTTTATTAATTTATAAAAAATAAAATAAAGTATTTCCAAAATGTTTTGGAAACGATCGTATGCCATACTGGACTTGATGTTCTAATTCTTGGAACAATTGTAATGTTTTAATTCATTGAATGTTTTAATTCATTGAATGTTTTATATATATATATATATATATATATATATATATATATATATATATATATATAATAAAATAAAAACATGGTTATTGGAATATAATATGGACCTGACTATATATATAAGTCAGGTTAATATTATATTCCAATAACCATAATATATATATAGAGAGAGAGGTGGGGGATTGCATGATTTATAACAGAAGGCAATACAGTTATATATATATATATATATATATATATATATATATGTCAGGTTGATATTATATTCCAATAACCATGGTTTTATTTTATTTTTATTTTTATTTTTTTTTCACATTTCAAAAAAACATAACATTTCTGTGAGATATATTTTTTACGGTCCGTTTCATTTGTCTTGTGCCAAACAACATTTTATGTCAATATCGTCTCTGCAATATTACAAAATCATCAGAAAAATTCACAAAGAGTAAAAAGTTCTTGGATTAAAGTGTCTTGAAAAAACCTACACTATACAGTGGTTCATTTTATAGTTTCGAGGTAAACAAATTGATGACATATTCATTTTACTTCTATTTCTGCCTGTCAAAAAGCATTACTTTTTTTTTTATAATTGTCCTAAATTCTGGAATGTTCGAGAGAGGAGGTTGGTTTTTCACCATTGTCTACGGATTAAGCTGTTTGCAAAGAGATTAAATTTACTGGTCTACATTTTTTTTGTTTGAATGGAATTGGGTCAAGGAGAAGCAGAGCGAAGAGCCAAACTTTTTTCATAATTAACCTACTTAATATCTATAGGAGAATAAAGTTACTTCGGTGCAGGTAAAAAAAAAAAGGAAAAAAGAAAAGAAAAGAAAAGAATGTCTATTTAAATGGAAGATCCACAGATAAGTCACATGAATGAGTAGAAAATCCAATACTTGGCACAAAAAATGGACAGGGATAATTCTGTACAGAACATGGTACATAGCAATGATGCTATTTTTTTTTAATGGAAATCGCTCCAGACAAGGCATGAAGCCACTTGATGTAAGGAGCTAACACGAACAAATATGGTTATCGCAAAGACAGGAGATGCCTATTGGCCTTAGTCTTGAAAAGACCAAGGTTATAGGTAGGAGGAAAACAGTCAGCAGGAAGAGAGTTCCATAAACCTGCGGTTCTTGGAAAGAAGCTACTGGAATAGGAAGCTGTATTACAATGAGGTATCAAAACAGTGAATTGATGGAGACCAACGAGTCAAATGAGCTGGAACAATTCTGAAGAACACCTGTCATAATAGTATTTATAGAAAAGACTGAGGTATCAAAACAGCAAATTTATGAATACAACTAGACCAACGTGTCAAACGAGCTGGAACAAAAGAAGCAGGGAATAGATCACACAATTCCGAAGGACACATGCCATAATAGTATTTATAGAAAAGACTGAGACTAGCAATATCACGTCTGTGAGAGAGAAGAAGAAAGGGTAGAGCCAATCAAATTACATATACGTTTCTGCACTTTATCAAGAACCATCAAATGGGACAGAGATTCACCAGCCCAAATATGACAACAGTACACATTCTGCATTCCTCATCCATAGCCATGTAAAAGGGTTCTTTGGGTTAGACTTTAATGTGCATTCAGTGGGGTGACCCCCAATTAGGGAGCTTTTGAAGAGTGGTAGAAAAATATTTTGTCAAAAGGTATCCACTTTATTTCACGTCTTCAATCAACCAACGAAAGAAAAAGGTTATGAAGAGATTCCATGGTGGTGGTGAGTTGGATGGATACGCTGCAGATCTATTTGTGTTGATATCTTAAGTTCAACTACATTGATTGAGAAGCGTAAATAGTTAAGCGGAAGCAGGACTTTACCAGCTCCACTTGTTTGGGAGCCGCTCCTGTTCCCGCTCCATCTGCACCTTAAAATAACCCGTTAAGAAAGTTAACTGTGCCTTTTGACATTAGGACCCACGCTAACTTTGACCCCGTCATTAGGGTTAGGGTCATGGTTAAAGTTAGTGTGGGTCCTAATGTAAAAAAGTACCATTTCAACATATTTCCAACATTATTTTCAAATAAGTCCCTATTTACTTGCCTTCCCACTATTTGATTAAAAAATGAACACATGGCTCAGTGGCTGCAACTCTCTGAGCAGAAGTACATCCCACACAAAGTGTTTTCATTGAATAATAGATCGAATCACTCCGTAGAAACATCCGTTCACGTAGAAAGAAAATAGTCCATCAAAATGTAAAGAGTCATCCTTTAGTTACGATTACGTCCAGGTCTGCTCTGACTCGGAGTGGCAGTAACTGTCAGGGTCACATGAGCTAAATAGAGCATGACACTAAAGTGTCTTGAACACCCTACAGCACCACACCACTCAAAATCTATAATTTCAGAACTTTTATTACTCTATTTAATTTCTACTTATTTATCAAACCCCATCAACTACGCAAGCTCTTTTTACCCTAACCCTTATATTTCTGGGTATAACACAAAACTGCATCCGGTAGTGTGGCCCCAATTTTGGATCTTTCAAGAGGGTTGAGTCACTCATTACTCTCAGGTCCACTCTGATCTAGAGTGGGAGTAACTTCTTCTTTGCGTGTTTTTGAAGCAATTTTCCACTTTTTTATGCAGTCCTTTGCATTATTGTTGTTGATCGGCAGGGAAGCCACATGCAGCAAGTTCTGCTGATGATGATGGCGATAGTCATTGGCAGTGGCAGTAGAAGGGCTGCTGCCTATACTGGGCCGAAGTCAGAAATAAGGGTTTAGAATGTGCCAGCTTACATGGTACATAAGTGTATATTTTGGACTTCTTGCTCCCACAGCAGTATCAAATGTATAAATATTGACTCTGTTATAACATCATGTTTATTCTTGATAAAGCTCTGATTTAGAGCAGAATATTGAATCAAATTTGACACTGTGTTAATTTCTTTTTGTTCTGATTAGGTTTTTTTTTTTGTTGCTTTTCCCCTATTTCCATGTTTGCTACCTATATATAATATAATATCCATATATAATATGATATATATAATATAATATACATATATAATATGATATATATAATATAATATACATATATAATATGATATATATATAATATGATATACATATATAATATACATATATAATATAATATACATATATAATATGTTATATATATAATATGATATACATATATAATATACATATATAATATGACATACATATATAATATGATATATAACAGTACTATTCTTTTTGTCTTCACAGAATATAACTATCCATGCTCTAGACTTATCAAAACCGGCAGAAGTTTACAAATGGGCCAAAAACTTTGCTGAATCACCTCATAAATTAGACGTTCTTGTGAGTATTTAGTGTCATTTCTTACGTTCTCTTTTCTTTTTTCAGTTCTTTCCTTTTTTTTTTAATTTGTATCTTCTATATTATATTTATTATGACAATTATATATTATAAAAGTTAATGTTTATTTGTGCTAACAGAACATTTAAATAAGTGTTTCAAGGAATGTAAAGACACCATTGAAATTTTACTTTATTTCTATTTCTTTTTTCTTTTTCGTTTTCTTTTTCTTTTCCTTTTTTTATATGTATATATATATATATATATATATATATATAAGATAAATGAAAGAGAGTTAAAGATGTAGGAATGACAAATCTATTTCAACTTCGATTGTTCAATGCAAGGTGTATTCGGGTAAAACATGTTTATTTTTCTTTCCTTAAGCCAAGGCTTTTCAAAGATTAAAATCTTATCAGAAGAATTACATAGATGGATAAGTTGGCAGTGGAAAAGCCAACATTCAAAATTTGAAAAAATATAAAGTAATGGAGAGTAAGAGTATGCGTGAAAAAAAAAAAAAAGGATCTGTCCAGTTGGTAAATGTCCGTTGATAAGGTGTCCGGTGAAAATAGATTTAAAGATGAAAAAAAGGGTGGGAGGTTCGTGAAGGCAGCGTTGACAATGTTTAAAATGAAGTAAATCCAATAGAAAAATGTTTAGTTCAATCGTAGATGGAGCGCACTTATTCGGATGTAATTTTGAGAATTAGGGCCATTTTAAAATACTTCTGTGGACCGAGAATGAAAGTAGTTTTTCAGAAGTTGAGAAATATACACCTGGTGTTGTCCGTGTGCAGATATATTACCACGTAGAAGGTTTCTTAGGAAAAATAATTTCAAATATACTCGTTTACAAATTTTACCTTGAAAAAATATTTAAAATAACATTTGCAATATGAGGTAATGTAATAAAAGAAACTGTTAGCATGGTGGTGTTTTTTTTAAAAAATGTATTCAAGAGACACTGTTTTCTGCGATTTTGTCAACTTTTTGAAGTTATCTCTAAAATGTGAAAATATAAAAAAAAAAGCAAAACTACTTGTTGACGCTGCATTACTTACTGATATCTTTAAAACGGCAAATAGATTTAACGGATCAAAACAAATTCGTTTTTATTTACTATTAATGCAATATTATCCATTTTTAAAAGTAGTTAAGATATCTGATAATTAAAAATTAGACAAATTCTGCAATGTATTTATTAGGTTTAAAAAAAAATTCTGACTAACAGACAGACGGATGGATAGACAGATAAAATCTTTTTTGAAATAAGACAGATAGGACCCAAATAGGTACTACTACTTAGAGTGAGAGTGGACCTGTGAGTAGTTATAACTAAAGGGCGAATCCACTATTCAAAACTCCCAAATTTGGTCCTCATCACTGGATTTAGTTTTGTGTCATGCTTCAGATGGTTGGAATGGGGTTAGCTTGAGTAATTAATAGGCTTATAAAATAGGGTTGGGAAATAGGGTAGGCGAAAAAAGGTAAATGGGTTGGGAAATGAGGTGCGTAGAAAAAAGGTAAACAGGTTGGAAAATGGGGTAGGCAGGAAAAAGGTAAATGGGTTGGGAAATGGGGTAGGCAAGAAAAGGGTAAATGGGTTGGGAAATGGGGTAGGCAAGAAAAGGGTAAATGGGTTGGGAAATGGGGTAGGCAGGAAAAAGGTAAATGGGTTGGGAAATGGGGTAGGCAGGAAAAAGGTAAATGGGTTGGGAAATGGGGTAGGCAGGAAAAGGGTAAATGGGTTGGGAAATGGGGTAGGCAAGAAAAGGGTAAATGGGTTGGGAAATGGGGTAGGCAGGAAAAAGGTAAATGGGTTGGGAAATGGGGTAGGCAAGAAAAGGGTAAATGGGTTGGGAAATGGGGTAGGCAGGAAAAAGGTAAATGGGTTGGGAAATGGGGTAGGCAGGAAAAAGGTAAATGGGTTGGGAAATGGGGTAGGCAGGAAAAGGGTAAATGGGTTGGGAAATGGGGTAGGCAGGAAAAGGGTAAATGGGTTGGAAAATGTGGTAGGCAGGAAAAGGTAAATGGGTTGGGAAATGTGGTAGGCAGGAAAAAGCGGATTTTTTTTTTCTTAAAAAAACATTGAATGTTATTGTTTTAAGCAATAATAAGGTGTTTTAAAATAGTGCCAAGCGGGATTTTTTTTTTCTTTTTGAAAGAACATTAATAATTTCCGCAATGTATTTATTATGTTTAAAAAATTGTGACGGACAGACGGACAAAATCCCTATTTAAATAAGATAGTCACAGAAATAATAAAACTAAAACAAATTTCCTTTTAATCCACCGTGGAATTTCTATGGATCCAACTAATTCGTCATAATGTTTACTATTTCATTTGTTTTCCCAGATTAACAATGCTGGCGCCATGTTGAATGTAAAAACTGTTACGTTGGATGGTTTGGACGCCGGTTTTGCCGCAAACACTCTTGGTATGTGAAGCCATTTTTGTCTTTCAATTCCACATCTATTTGTTTTATGATTCAGAATTTTTTGAGATGAGGATTGATAATTTGTATTAATTAAACTACTGTTCTCATCATGGTTGTTATTTTTACAACGTTTCGGCCGATATAACCTCCGACTTTCTTCAGATGCATCTTTTCAAACTCGTGAACCTATATGGAATTCCGTGTCAGAGTTATTAACAATTTTGCACGTCGGGGTCACCAGTTTTAGGATTGGTTTTATTCCCTTTTACTAATCTGCAGGGAAACCCATACCTACTAAACAACGCTATGAGGAACACGGAATAAGAGAACAAACAACCAAGTACAATATACGCATTTATTAACATATTGACGAAACGTAAAAGGCTTGCAACATAACAGTACAAGTACATAAAATACAATAGTTCGTTACTCACCACTTATGGTGGGATCTACCAGAACTGGTAGGGTGTACATCGTCTCAACCATGTGGGATCCTGTTCAGTGCGGCTAACTTCAAATTTTCTCTCACAATCTCTGTAGCCAGGGTCTCTCTACCCAAAGGGACATAACCCACCGGCGTCCCTAGCAACCAGTGTCATTAACTCTTGTTCCCCTACACAATAAAACAAAGCCATAGAAGGAGTTTGTTCACAGATAGAAACTACAACTTTATATACAATGCCATCTATGTAATCGTTAATAAAATTAACAATCCTTTCTGCAATCCAACCATATTTGGTACAAATAAGCTTCAGTTGATGCCTGACTTGTCCAGCAAGTTTTAGTCATGAATGTCCAACAGTCTTTTTTTTATCACCATTCAATGATATGTGAGGACACTTCGGTGATCGTCTCATCAGTAAGATTCTAAATGCGCTTCGCACTCTCTAGACAATAACCCCACCCCCTCAGATTTTTATCTGTGGGTTTACCTCAAAGATAATGTCTATCAAAACAATCCACAGACTATTCTTGAACTGAAGATGGTCATCACAGCTTAAATCAGGACAAGAGCCAAGAGAGAAGTGTATCAAAGTTACTGACAATTTTGCACGTCGTATGGAGGTATGCTTGATATAACAAAGGGTTGATAAAATTAATGACAGGAAAAAATTGGGGTTTTCAGATTTTTCATTTCCTTCGAGACGAACGCTGGGCTTGGATTGGGATGGTCGATTCCAGACATTTTTATAACCACACTCTATTCAGCTTTGCTATTTACATCCTTTTTACACATCTGGTCTCTATGATTTCACACAACGAGAGAGATAGAGAGAGATATATAGTGCATCTTCTTTCATACGTGACTTCACAGTCACATCTATTCTGACCAAGTTTCATTTGTTTCATCATAGGCAATATCAAAAACTGTAGTATTATGGTTGCAAGTCTTCCTGTGTTTCATACCAAATATCGGCTTTGCACGTAAACAGATATATGTTGTTTACACGTTGTTTGTGACAGCATGCATAGTCATCGTAGCGACCATAGTAATAGTCGTCGTGAGTATAGAGTTGTTCACTTTTTTCCTTTAATAGAAGTTTGGTTGTAAATCTGTTTTTTTTTTCTTTTTTTGGAACATGATATCAATAATATTTTTTTTTATTTTGTACATGATATCAATATTTTTTTTTTTTTGGTACATGATATCAATAATTATATTTTTTTTTGGTACATGATATCAATAATTATATTTTTTTTTGGTACATGATATCAATAATTATATTTTTTTTTGTACATGATATCAATTATATTTTTTTCGTACATGATATTAATAATAATTTTTTTTTTTTGGTACATGATATCAATAATTTTTTTTTTGGTACATGATATCAATAATAGTTTTTTTTTTATACATGATATCAATAATAATTTTTTTTTTTTTGGAACATGATATCAATATTATTTTTTTTTTTTGGTACATATCAATAATTATTTTTGATTTAATTTTTTGATACATGATATCAATAATAATTTTTTTTTTGGTACATGATATCAATATTATTTTTTTTTTTTTGGTACATATCAATAATTATTTTTGATTTAATTTTTTGGTACATGATATCAATAATAATTTTTTTTTTTGTACATGATATTAATAATTATTTTTCTATATTTCACTATTTCAGCTCCTCATTTATTAACTACTTTACTGATACCCAAGCTGTCAGAAAGTTCCGATCCTCGAGTGGTACGTTCTGCAATCTTTTTATGCCATTGTTTTTTTGCAGGCATCACTAATTTGTGAAAAATCCAGTTTTTGAAACCGGAAATAGCGGATTTCCACTAACAATTTCTGGAGCAGTTCACCCCGCCCCCATCTGTTTTCTCTATTTGTCTGAAATCTGCTTTTATTTTCTCTTTGTACACCCAACTTACATTCCTAACCCAAACCCACCTTACATTCCTAACACTAACCCAAACCCACCTTACATTCCTAACACTAACCCAAACCCACCTTACATTCCTAACACTAACCCAAACCCACCTTACATTCCTAACACTAACCCAAACCCACCTTACATTCCTAACACTAACCCAAACCCACCTTACATTCCTAACACTAACCCAAACCCACCTTACATTCCTAACACTAACCCAAACCCACCTTACATTCCTAACACTAACCCAAACCCACCTTACATTCCTAACACTAACCCAAACCCACCTTACATTCCTAACACTAACCCAAACCCACCTTACATTCCTAACACTAACCCAAACCCACCTTACATTCCTAACACTAACCCAAACCCACCTTACATTCCTAACACTAACCCAAACCCACCTTACATTCCTAACACTAACCCAAACCCACCTTACATTCCTAACACTAACCCAAACCCACCTTACATTCCTAACACTAACCCAAACCCACCTTACATTCCTAACACTAACCCAAACCCACCTTACATTCCGCGATATGATTTATCGCCAATTGTAAGCGTTACCAGCTGTCTGATTTCTTTAAAACGGAAAAAAAAAAAAAGATTTCCTTGCTAAATCAGTTGATGTGGTTTACAGGCAACTTGAA
Organism: Sepiola atlantica; assembly: GCA_963556195.1. Taxonomy (NCBI): domain Eukaryota; kingdom Metazoa; phylum Mollusca; class Cephalopoda; order Sepiida; family Sepiolidae; genus Sepiola; species Sepiola atlantica. The sequence continues at coordinate 136,603,688 of OY744518.1, forward strand.
AAGCTGGTGGCGGATGCTGGAGCCCATATTAAATTCTAATTAAAACCCCATGCTATACACTTTCTTATCGTATTCATTTCTTCTAATAACGATTTGGTTTGTCTGAAGCCGAACTATACTATTATTATATTTTAATGCTCAATTCAGTTAACTCAATTCCGAGGGAGGGATAGTGTAGTGTCTGTTCTATTGTTATGATACCATCCTCCCAGAGATTGCCTTCTCTTTCTTTTGGGGGTGGAGGTATAGTATCTGTTTTGTTGTTATGAGACCATACTCTCAGGAATTTTCTCCTCCTTTGGAAAGGGGGCTAGTGTAGTATATGTTCATTCATCATGATACTGGGCCCATGAATACTGGGAGCCTTGCGACGCCAGGCTAATTGGCTAGGGATCTCGGAGTAGATTGGAGTCTTAAAGGTGCAGTGTGCAGGGCTTACTGGTATGTGGACATGTCCCGACACTCACCAATCCTATCCCCAGCTACAGAGCATGTGGCAAATGCCATCTTTGGATGGACTGTCACAACCTGGGTGACAGTAATGTATGCGGCAACGCACAAGTAATATGTGAGATAGGGGCATGCTCAAGTGGAAACCACATCAGCCCTAGTTAGATGGGAACAGTGGAGGTCTTGGACTGGCAAAAGTGTTCAAGTTGGTGAAGGATAGGCATCCAGACGTAAAACTGCCTTAAAAACTATAGAAATACGACTAGACCATCAGGGCCCCACCCTCATCAGAGGATTAATTGTGGCCCGATTCAACAAATAACCTGGATGATGATGATGATTATACCATCCTCCCAGACATTACCTCCTTCTTTGAGGGGCAGTGTAGTATATGTTCGTTTGTCAAAATTATGAGATCAGAAGGGGAGCATATTTTTGCTAGTTTCAGTAATAAACTATGAGCACTTGATAATAAGTTACTTTCCATTCACCATTTTTTTTTTCATGTAGTACCCATCTGCAGGTCTGTTTTGAGCTTTTTTTTTTGTTTCCTTGGAGATTCCAGTCAAGCGCCTGTCAATTACAATTATACTTACCCGCCCTCTTGCTGGAATGAAAAGTGTAGGAAGAGGAATTCATTTATTGAGTGAAGAGGTTGAAATGCATTGTGGGAAGTGGTTGGGGAGGTAAAAAGGAAAGCTGACAATCTAAATAAAAATAAGGGTCAGTTAGTAGAATAAAAATAAGGGTCAGTTAGAATAAAAATAAGGGTCAGTTAGAATAAAGATAAGGGTCAGTGTGAAAGAAGCAACAGGTTGAAAGGAAATAAAAGAAGGAAACAGGGAGAAAATGGGGGGAGGAAAAAAGCCAAGGAATAGAAAATATTTGAAAGAAAGTACTGTTGTCATATTTGGGCTGGTGAATCTCTGTCCCATTTGAGAGTTCTTGATAAGGTACAGAAACGTATCTGTAATTTGATTAGCTCCACCCTTTCTTCTTCTCTGCACGCTCTCTCTCTCTCTCTCTCTCTCACAGACGTGATGACTATTACAGCATTCTTCAGAATTATCTGATCTATTCCCTGCTTCCTTCCTTCCAGCTCGTTTGACTCGTTGGTCTAGTGATCTTCATCAGTTCACTGTTTTGATACCTCATTGTAATACAGCTTCCTATTCCAGTAGCTTCTTTCCAAGAACTGCAGGCTTGTGGAACTCTCTTCCTGCTGACTGTTTTCCTCCTACCTATAGCTTTTTCAAAACTAAGGTCAATAGGCATCTTCTGTCTTTGCCATAATCATCTTTCGTCCCCGTTAGCTCCTTACATCAAGTGGCTTTATGCCTTGTCCAGAGCGACTTATATAAAAATAAATAAAATAAAATAAAAAGAAGAGATTACATCATCTCAATAATACTGTCAAACTTAAGAGGAAAATTATTTTTTTATGGATAGACTTTGTCATTTTTTTCATTTGATAATGATATTCCACTTTATTCAATTTATTAATTTTACATTCAATTTTGGAACATGTACATATATTTTTTATTGCATGATAGTTTTTTATGAAATATTCAATCTTGACCAAACCAATCTATATACTATTAAAAAGTTATGGTGTTTTTTGGAGTTTGTCATAGAAACAAAGGAATATGCAGAGTCCACATTACTAAGGCAATAATCAATACCCAAGTTCAAATCTCATGTAAATCTTAAAGATTTTTTAAAAAACTGAATGCGTGTTTTATAAATTTAAAAGAAATTAACATAACATAAAAAAACATTACATAAATATTTTTTTAAACAAATATTTTTTTTTATAATCTGCAAAAAGTAGATAGTGTATTCGGTTTTATTTCAAAGTAAATTATTTTTGCTTAAAAACAATTTCAAATAAAGTGTTTTAAGGTTCATATTTTTTTAAGAAGCATCTATTTGAAATTTAATAAGGAATAGGTAAAATAAATACCTTTTGAAGCATTAAAGATGCGATATCAATTTTAAAAGAAAAATAAATCGAAACCGATTTTTTTTCTTCTTCTTTTTATAAACTTCCATTTTTTTGTTAGTTTAAAGTGATACAGATATTTCGCCAATATTTTACCTATTCCTTATTAAATTTCAAATAGATGCTTCTTAAAAAAAATATGAACCTTAAAACACTTTATACCAATCACGTGCGCATTCACGATCTCATATTTGAAAGTGGGAAACAACAACAAACCCCTTTGGCCCGGCTACAACAACAGAAGCCGGGAAGAAAAAAAAATACAAATCCGATGACATCAGGATATATGACACACCGAAGAGGCCAAGTTATTGGCGAAATATCTGTATCACTTTAAACTAACAAAAAAATGGAAGTTTATAAAAAGAAGAAAAAAAAATCGGTTTTGATTTATTTTTCTTTTAAAATTGATATCGCATCTTTAATGCTTCAAAAGGTATTTATTTTACCTATTCCTTATACAATTTCTAATGTTTTTTGGCCAATACATAAATACATTCATCATAACAAGAGAGACAGAAGCCAAGCAGCAGAAACAAAAGATATTTGAAAATAAAAGCCAACAACATACACAAGAGATACGGCATCTCAACAATATTAACAAAACTTAAAGAGTGGGGGGGGGGGGAATAAGGGGAGATAATTAACTAAAAACCAACTCTTTTATTAGTTCTTTTCAATTCTTTTTTTCTTTTCTTATTTCTCTCCCTTTCATCTGACGCACTTATTTTGTAGGTAATGGTAAGTTCTGGTGGTATGCTGGTACAGAAATTAAACGCAGCGGATCTGCAGTGTGATCTGGGAGAATATGACAGCACCATGGCCTATGCTCAGAACAAGCGCCAGCAAGTCATTATGATTGAACAGTATGCAAGAAAATATCCAAAGATTTACTTTTGTTCAATGCACCCTGGTTGGGCTGATACTCCAGGTAAGACATTTTCTTCTTCTGTTGGATGTGGACCCTTTCCCGAGCTTTGTAGTTCCACTTGTTGTTTTGTTTAACGGTGTAGGGACAAGAGTTATCTCCCTTTCGAGGAGAAATTATTTTATAGATTAGTTATCCTCTTTGGTAAAAAACGTGAATCTGTCATCCTTTTATCTATGGTTTAGTCACAAAATAAAATAGCAAAAAACGTCTGCTTACAACAACAACAAAAAGGGTTCATTCAATAAGGTTACCTATACCGTTTGGTATAGGTGGAAGAAAGTTGGACAGTGTCCGAGAGGAAGAGGAAAGTCGGAAGCCTTAAAACTTCTGGAGATCTGTCAGCAAATATCTTCAGGCGAAGATAGTAAGTGCTGTTAGCGTCCAGTGAACAAGGAGGCACAGGGGTGTTTCTTCGTTGCTTGCAGGAATTTCTCTGAGGCGATCCGTCTTGGCTGGTACCAGGGAACTGTCTGATGATCGTCTGCGACCTTCTAAGGACGGCTGAAGTAGTCCTTTATGGAACTAATGATATCAATGCACCCTGCGAGCTGATTGGCCAACATTTAGGCAAACCACCCCACAGAGACACTGATACGCATTACGAAGTAAACCTCATTTATGACTGCTACAAATCTCCTAAATCTCGTCGCAAACGTGAGATCTTGCAGTAAATTTTGGGATTTTTTTTTATGAAGGGACTCTAAATCCGTTTTCCCAAGGATCATAACTCTAGCCTATAAATAAATCATTGTTGAAGGGTGGGATGTGCACTAAACGTTGACTTTAGCAAACAACTTCAAAGACCCAACAATACAAACTATCTCTAACCCAACTTAAAGGACCCAACAATACGAACTAACCCTAACCCAACTTAAAGGACCCAACAATATGAACTAACCCTAACCCAACTTAAAGAACCCAACAATATGAACTAACCCTAACCCAACTTAAAGGACCCAACAATACGAACTAACCCTAACCCAACTTAAAGGACCCAACAATACAAACTAACCCTAACCCAACTTAAAGGACCCAACAATATGAACTAACCCTAACCCAACTTAAAGGACCCAACAATATGAACTAACCCTAACCCAACTTAAAGGACCCAACAATATGAACTAACCCTAACCCAACTTAAAGGACCCAACAATACGAACTAACCCTAACCCAACTTAAAGGCCCCAACAATATAAACTAACTCTAACCCAACTTAAAGGACCCAACAATATGAACTAACCCTAACCCAACTTAAAGGACCCAACAATACAAACTAACCCTAACCCTCATCCTAACTTCCAAAAACACGCATTTCTCAATTACTTTTCTGAATCTCTTGTTTAATTTGTATTCATATTTGATATTTTTTGTTTCAATATGTAAAACCTTACACTTTTCTATATTAAACTCTGATATCCATGTATTTTTCCAATTAGAATGATACCAATCATGATGGGGAGAAGGAGGGGGGTAAAAAACCCCAGATATTTTGGATTTTCAATCCAGTTCAGTAAAGACTTAACATTTTAATAAATTGTTTACTTTAAAGAAACAATATTTATCAGAGAAAATTATTGCTAATGAATATTAACGCAAACACGAGTTTTAAAAGTGTAAAGAGAAGAGTAAAAAATATTTTGGGGCTTCTTTTGTTTAACTATGACATTTGTGAAATTTAAAAAAATTGGACCTAAATAGCATTTAAGTTGATAAATCAAACTTTGATTCTGACTAGCCAATTTTCATTTATTATTGCTGCCCCGTGTTGTTGGCAATATAATAATGACTTAGCTACAGCTTATTTAAAAATTTATGTAGTCCCACCCGGACAACTGGTAATATGGAAGCATTTTTCAATTATGACCGAAAACTCGAAATCAGCAAGGAGAATAATCTATTTTTTATTAGAAGAAAAGAATTTGATGCTTTTTTTCGTTTCACAATGACATGAAAATATTTAAAGAAATGTATAAAGTTAGCTGAATAAAAAAATTGTACATAAAAAAAATTACGCAAATTCATCCAGTATTTATTAAAAGAAAAAAAAACGATCTTGTGTATCACTAGACATTTTTTACCCAGTTCAACTTACTGATTAGGCAAGGGAGATAACTCAGATTTTTTTTCTTTGGAAAAACTCAAAGTTTAACAAAAATGGTGACGATAGATAAAATCGTTTTTTATTTTATTTTTATAAATACTGGATGACTTTGTATAATTTTTGGTGTACAGTCTTCTTTTCAGCTACCACGTAAGTACATAACAAAGTTTATACATTTCTTTAGCTATTTGTTTTTTTTAAGAGAGGCCTAACATGTTATTGTGAAACGAAAGAAGTACCAATATTTTTTTTTTTTTAGTAACTTTAAAACTGGACAGGATTCTGTTAAATGTTGGTATTGATGGTCAAAATGTTCAACCATTTTCACATAGATGTTATGAGGTAAAAGAATGCTGACATTTGTAGAAATTTAATTTAAGGTTATTCAACATGAAAATGTAATTTCTGCTTTTATTATCGGTTATTGAAGAAATTCTCCAGATTTATGAGGAACTGAATTCATACATTTGTACACAAGAACAGCTGATGTGTCCAGGAAGTTGTGTCATGGGAGGAAGTCAACATGGTAAATAAGGTCGATAGATCCTGTCTATTAAGTGTTCAAGGTCGAAACGATCAGATGTCTTTTTCAAGGCTCTTCCATCACCCTTATTGGGGATGGCAAAAGGGGTTTTGTCATTTTTATTCACTTGTGATAAAGAAAAAAAATTCTTCTTTGAACATTTTTTTTATATCAGCGTTATTCACATCTTCACGTCACCAACAATAGCAAACGGTTATGAACAAATTTGACGTCAAGGGTTAAGGAAAAGGTTTCATGGCGTCCGGAGTAGGAACAAACGCGCCGCATATCCACTCAGGTTGATGTCTTGAATCCAACTGGTTAGAAAGCAGAGAAAAAACTGTAAATAGTTCAGCAGAATTACATCCCACGCAGAGTGTTTTCATTGGATAATAGATCAATTACTCCGCATGGGAAGATAAACTTACATGAAAGAAAATAGTTCATAAATATATAACTGCTACATTACCCCCTGCTTAGGCTTATAGCCGATTTAAAAAAAAAAAAAAAGTATGCTTTATTGATGGTAGCAGATTAAAAGAATAAGTTTAAATAAACATGCCAGTTGTAATAAGAGGGAAAATGAATGTTCAATTTGTAAAAATGTCTGTTTTGCTGAAAAGCAAAAAAGAAAAGAAAAAAATGATAACATTAAACTATGTAGCAAATATTACATTTTCAATTGATTGTGACATGTAAATAATAATCCAACAAGTAATTTAATATCATCAGCAAATAATTTCACTATTGATCTTATACTATCAGGTAAATCTATATAATACTAAAACTCTGGTAATCTTGTATGCTTCTTTGTTTGCACATTGGATGTTTTAAATGGTGGGATAACATGTTAGGCCTCTCTTAAAATAACAAATAGCTAAAGAAATGTATAAACTTTGTTATGTACTTACGTGGTAGCTGAATGAGAGGAGAAGTGGTGGGAGAATAAGGAAGAAGTGGTGGGAGGTAGAAAATAGTTGGAGTAGTAATAAAAACAAAAAAGAAAGAGGAGGAAGATGTAATTAAGGAGAAGGGGAGTAGTCGTAGTAAATAAAGAAAAAGAAACTACTAAATAAGTAGTAGTAGGAACAGCAGTGGAAGAGAGTAAGAGGATGAAATAAATGAATGACATAAATAAAGAAAAAAAACTACTAAATTGGTAGTAGTAGGAACAGCAGTGGAAGAGAGTAAAAAGATTACATAAATAAATGACATAAATAAAGAAAAAAGGAAACTACTAAATTAGTAGTAGTAGTAGTAGGAACAACAGTAAAAGAGAGTAAGAAGATAACATAAATAAATGACATAAATAAAGAAAAAGAAACTACTAAATTAGTAGCAGCAGAAGGAGGGTAAGAGGATGAAGAAAAGGAAGATTAAATTAGTAGTAGCAGTAGTAACTGTAAGAGGATGACATAAATAAATGACATAAATAAAAAAGAGAAGGAAAATATTAAATTACTAGTAGCTTCACAAGGGAAAAAAAAGGAAAACTTTTAAAATTACAAAACATTACAAAACCAATAATAATATAGGGTTCAGGGATCGAAGCAGGAGTACACAGGGATCTTCATTCATTACCGGACAACAGTGAGTGGGTCTTCTAGCATTTTATAAATATTTTTAAAAATTACGGTCTTGGGATATTTTTGTCAGTCTTCGCTCTCCAAGTGCTCTCGTTTTATCTGCATACATATTCTTGTTTATTTACAGGAGTTGAACAAGCAATGCCTGGATTTTACGCTAAAATGAAGGACCGACTTCGCACTCCTCAACAAGGAGCCGACACAGCTTTATGGCTGGCAATTTCAGACGCTGCTAAAAAGTTTGTAAGCGGACAATTCTTTCAAGGTGAGTTTTGTCACATTTTTCCACTCGTCATTTTTAGATGGGACACTTTGAAGTATCGTCGCATCAGTAAGAGATGTGATCCTGAATGAACGTCACACTCTTACCCCCCCCCCTCCGATTTTTATATGTAGGGTTATCTCAAAGATGATATCTACCAAAACAATCCAGAGACTATTGCTGAACTGAAGAAGGTCGTTATAGGCTAAATCAGGGTAGCATGTCAGAGTTATTGACAATTTTCCAGGTGTGTTTATCATTGTACTAAATGTTTTCAGATTGCAGAAAGAATTGGGAATTTTATTAACAATTCTATGAGTGGCAGTTTTTTTATCTGTGAAAATTTGGGCAGACAAAGATTTCTTGTGGGGTATGAACAGTGATTTCAACAGAAGGTATATGGTTATTGATGTGATGCTGAGTGGTTTGTAAATTTAAATATGTGAATGTGAGTTAATAAACAAAAATATGAGAAACAATTTGAATAAGAAAACTTAGTATGGTCAAGAATTAATTATTTATTTACTTTTTACAAATTGAAAAAAGAGGATTTACTAATTAATTGAACATTTATGTTGGAGCTTGATACAACAATATCTTTCTAAAATGTCTGTCTCTGTTGGAAGCCCCAAGGGAAGTTACTCTGCAAGGGAAGTACCTCTGACAAGTTATCTCTCTTTAATATGTTTCTTTATTTTTTCCCAAGTAGAAATGCTTTATCTAACAGGTTGCAAAATCAAAACATGGGATCATTTGTCGTTATTGGTTTTAAGATGAGAATGGACGGTGAATCATGATAAATACTTAGAGGTCGTTAATGAATTTTGAACAGACGAAGAAGTGTTGTGGGGTATGAACAGTCATTTCAACAGAATGGGGCAAAAGATAAGTGCTTCAGTTATTGATAATTGGAGCTTATCATTGAACGGCGATAAAACAAAGACTGTTGAACAGTCAGGACTGAAAGTTGGTGGATCAACTGGAGTTTATTTGTATTAAATATAGTTGGATTGCAGAAAAGATTATGACTTTTATTAACGATTCCATGGGTGGCAGTTTTTTTATTAGTGGAACTATCTGGAAATAATGTCTATCAAAATAATTTCTAGGCATTTCCTGAACTTAAGAGGATCATCACAGCCCAAATCAGAGCAGTGCCGTGAGCAGAGTGCGTCAGTTATTGACAAATTTGTGCATTGTATCCTTGTTATTGAACGGCTATCGAACAAAAACTATTGAACGTTCAATATGTTTTATTTATACCAAATATAGTTTGATTTTATTACCGATTCCCTGGTAGGCATTTTTTGTGGGTCACTTAGTACTAGTTTGCAGGAAAAGAGAGTTCCACAAGCCCGCAGTTCTTAGAAAGAAGCTACTTGATTAAAAGGGGTATTATATTTATTTACCTCCTCTCCAGGAGTTAGGCACAAGGCCAGTTTATCTTACTCCCACAAGTAAGATGTGACCCAAGTTCGGGTCAGGAAAGTGGGGTTTGAAAAGCCAGCGCTCGAGAGTGAGCACTCTGGCCATTAAAAATTGCCTGAGCAGCCCCGTCGGCATTCCCCGGTAGGGGCGCCTCAGGCAGTAAGCAATAAACTTACTCCTCCCCAAAGAGGGGAGGCGAAGCCTGGGAGGATGGACCTCCTAGAACTGCACAGGACAGACCCATAGACTGGCGTAAATCAAGCCCCAAAGGCCAAGACAATACCAGTCTATGCGGTGCAGTATCCATCGGAACAGATACTACACTTTGATCTTAGTCAAAAGGTCAAGATGGAGTGGAAGTGGTATTTTATTTACTCCTCTCCAGGAGTTAGGCACAAGGCCAGTTTTATCCTACTCCCACAAGTAGGATGTGACCCAAGGTCGGGTCGGAAAGTGGGGGTTGAAAAGTCAGCGCCCGAGAGATGGGCACTCTGACCATCAAAAATTGCCTGGACAGCTCCGTCGGCATTCCCCGGTAGGGGCGCCTCAGGCAGTTAGCAATAAACTTACTCCTCCCCAAAGAGGGGAAGCGAAGCCTGGGAGGGTGGACCTCCTAGAACTGCACAGGACAGACCCATAGACCGGCGTAAATCAAGTCCCGAAGGACAAGACAATACAAGTCTATGGGGTACCTAGCAAAAGTGCCAGGTAAGTAAGTGGTATTAACGAGGTATCAAAACAGAAAATTGATGAATACAACTAGACCAATAAGTCAAACAAGCTGGAATAAAAGAAGGGAATAGATCAGACATTTCTGAAGAACATATGCCACAATAGTACTTATAGAAAAGGCTGAGACTAGCAACATCACGTCTGTGAGAGAGAGGATGCAGAGAAGAAAGGGTGGGGGCTAACCAAATTAGATACGCTTCGGAACCTATCAAGAACCCCCAAATGGGACAACAGTACTACATAAGACTCTTTAAGACGATTTGATTTCATAAGGAGTGCAGTTACAGGGAGAGATTGGACAAATTGGGATTGACTACTTTGCTGGAGAGAAGAATGAGAGGTAATATGATTGAGACTTTCAAGATAATTAATGGCTTTTCTAACTATGGTGGGCATTTTTTTAGTATTTCTCCTAGATCTGAAAGGTTATTATCAAGGCAGTTTTCAAAAACTAGATCTGTTAACCAGTTAAGTTTATTTGCTCACAGAGTAATATGTTTTTGGAATAAGTTGCCAGATCCGATTAAGAACAGCAATAGCGTGGATCAGTTTAAGATGAGGTTGGATGAATTCAGAGAAAGTGGTAGGAGGGAGAAATTGAGGGTGCACTTTTGGGAGTTATCAAATGAAATATTTAACAGAATTTGATCTGGATATCGATACTGTACTAAGAGTTTAATTTAAAAAAAACATTTTTTTAACAGTTGAATTGAGAAGATAGTTAAAGGGGGGATGCCCAAGGAGGCATAACAAACAAATAAATTCTGAAGAACATATGCCACAGAAAAAACTAAGACTAGCAACATCACATCTGTGAGAGAGGATGCAGAGAAGAAAGGGTGCTAACCAAATTACAGATATGCTTCGGAACCTATCAAGAACCCCCAAATGGGACAGATTCACCAGCCCAAATATGATAACAGTACTACATAAGATTCTGTGGCGGAATTGATTATCTTGAGCCAGAATCGAGCGGTGGAGGTGGCCCGATCTTAGTTCTTCCCCGCAGTAAGAGGGTCCGCCTTTGCCTGGCTTGTAGATGGAAAGGGAAATAAGTTTTGGCTTACTAGTTTTCTAGTGAGGATTGAACTCACAACCTCGAAGTAACAAATCTACTGGTTGCTGCACAATAATAATAGATTTAATTATCATGACAAATACTGAGCCAGCGGATTATGTTTTTTCTGACTGGTTGGGCGGAATTAACTGAGGGAAAATCTGCTAATAAAAAGACAAGAAAATCAGAAAGAAGGGGAACGAGAAACGTGAGTGTTGAGTGAGATTCTGCGGTGAGCCGAATTGTTTTCGTTCATTGGAGCTCGAAGTTACACAGAGGGTTTTTGTGCTTCTACAGGAATTGAACCGAACTGAGTTTTTTTTTGTTTGTTTAACGTTTGAAGTCTAGTCATAGACTTCTGAATCCCCAGATATAGACTCTTTAAGACGATTTGATTTGATAATCAGTAAATTAACAGTTCTTTTTTTTTTTTTTTTTTTTCTAGATCGGCAGCCAAGTGCGACTCATTTGCCGCTCGCCAGAACAAAATGTACTCCCGAGGAAGAAGTTATTTTTATGAACAAGCTGGACGACCTTGTGAAAAAATATAAGCAGAAATCAAACGAGAGCGCCAGCGGTGCTCCTGAAGGACTCCCAGGACCTGGAGAAGATGCGGAGTATGCGTCTTCCAGCTCCTCTTCTACTCCAAAATACAGTCCTTAAGTGAGCATCGGCCTGGATTTCGTCTCTTCAAAATCTTGATCTCCTCTCTGTGTCTCACGTTCTCCCACGGACCCTCATACTAATGACAATTTATGAAAAATAAGTTGCAATCCTTAATGTCTTCCCTGGCTTGAAGGCATTGAAGTCGATGCTGCTGATTGGTGGCGGGATTAACGATAAAAAAGATTGAAAATCTAATTTGGACATATAGCCTTATTGTGAACGAGATAGCAAGTTATCTCCCCCATTTTCTTTTGTTTTACCTTCTGATTTCTAACTGGTTAATAATAAGAATGCGTCTTTTTGTAGATTGGTTGTTACCGTGGCGACACGATTGGAGATCATGTGACTAATAAACGTCTTTTGGGTCCGAGTAATATCAAAGATATTGTGTGTGTTTAAAATGCAGAATGATATATTTAAATATTTTACGTGCGTTACAAAACTTTGAATATGTGTTAAAGAAAGACAAATGTTTAGCCGTAATAAAATTGAATGTCAGCAATGAGGGCAAATATGAAAGGGCTGGAAATGTATTTATCTTTCGTGTCTTTTTAAAAAAAATTTTAATTTTTATACTATTAATATACATTCCGTCTGTTAACGTTTATTAAATTTTGGATTTTAATTCTTCCAATACTATTACTTTATGCTTTCTTTTTTTAACTAGGCAGTTAATGTTGTTCAGCGGCCGTATGAAAAAATAGCGTTATATTCTTACTCACTGTACAAAAAAGTTAAAAAAATTATCCACTAGAACTTTAATTACAAGTATTTTTCCATTCTGCATATCGTAACAGCGATTCGTTCACTAAGCCTCCATCTTCTTTCTTAAGGAGATTTCGAATTATCTGCCCTTGAAATCTTAAGAAAGAAGATGGAGGCTTAGTGAACGAATCGATGTTATGATACGCAGAATGGAAAAATACTTGTAATTAAAGTTCTAGTGGATAATTTTTTCTACTTTTTTGTACAGTGAGTAAGAATATAACGCTGAATAAGTATATGATATTGTTTTTATAAGAAAATATTTTTTTGATACGGCCGCTGAACAGCATAAGCACCGGCAGTTAATTTTTTTTTTAATCAAATTCATTTTCCTTTTTAAAAATAGAATTTTGAAAATTAAATTTAATTAAAATTCCAGCATTAATTAATTAATTGAATCAAATTGTTATAAAACTAGAACTAATTGTTGTTACATTAATATTGTTTTTAAGTTCTATTTATTAGCTTCCAAAACTTTCAATACATGAGAATTTACAAAGAATTTTAACGCCAATTTTCGATTTGACAGTTTAAATCCTTCCAAATTCCTTTACCATTTCAAAGGGTCACAAAAGTATTCATTTTTTTAAATTTTTAACTATTAACACAAGATTAAAATGGCTGACCTTTTTTTTACAAATAAACCGAAATGTATACTGGTGTATTTAATTTTGTAATTAAATTTTTTTTTAAATAGGATTTAAAAAATTTGTTTTCACTTTTTATTTCAATTTATTTTAGTTTAGTTATTAATTCCGCAATTTTAGCTCGGACGAGTTATTTGCCCTTTATTGGCGAGATTTGTTTTATTGTGAATAAATATTTGTTCTTTCTGAAAGCGTTTTTAAATGATAACTTGTGTAATTAATGTGACTGTATGTTTGTGTGTGTATGTGCAGTAATTAACAACTTACTAGTAAATTGGTTGAAAAATAAAATAAAAAGAATAACGTTTCATATCATTATTCTTAATTTTTATTTTTTAATTCAAAACCTCTTTTCTTTAAATTATCAAAACATTCCTTTGTAATTATATTTGAGTCAAAAAATAGTTAAAATTCTAAAATAATTTTTTAGAATTTAAAAATTATTTTAGAATTCAAAACGAAATGTATTTTTTTTTTAAATTTAAAAAATAAATTACTTATCCCCCTCCCCCGAAATATAATCAAAATCGAATCATTTTATCTGAAACTGATTCGGCATAACATTTTTTATTTTTTGTTTTTAAATTCTAAAAACATTTTTTTAAATTATATTTTAGTATAAAAAAAAATGTAAAATTCAAAAAATACTTTTTAGAATTTAAAAATGCTTTTGTAGTTTAAAGAAGAAAAATTTGAAAATTAAAAATGAATTCTTTGAATTAAAAAAATTATTTGAAGTTATTTTTTTTTCTTGAATTTTAAATTGAATAGTTTGAATTTAAAAGGTTTCTCAAATACTAAAGCAAAATTTTGTTTAAAATTGATTTAACATAAACATAATTATGTTCTTCTTTTGTTAATTATTTTTATTTAAATCATATTTTAATAAAAAGTATGTTCTTAATAAATTTACAAAAGAACAAAACGTTTTGTGAATTTAAAAAATATTTAAAATTATCTTTACTTTTGAATTTGAAAGTGAAAAAAATTTCAATTTAAAAATAAATTCATCCAATTTTTTTATATTCCATTTTTTATTTTAATAATTTCAACTTAAAAAGATGTATTTATTAAAAAAGTTATTGAAATTTAATCACAGTTCGGCATTTACATTTCTGATATGATCTGTCTGTTTTGATTTTTTTAATTAAAACTACCTTAGTTTAATCATTTTTGTTTGACATTTTCCAAATAAAAACTGAATTTTGTAGATTTGGAAATATTGGAGTAAAAAAATATTTTTTCTCTCAAATTTCTTTGTGCGTTGCATTTTAAATGTGTGTATGAATCCAATATTCATTGTTTTTTTTTCTCTCTATTTAACTTTACATTAAATAAAACATTGGCAAAGGTATGTACCACGATACCCCACCCTCTAAAATGTAGATTTTTAAAAGTTACAAAATTTATTTTGTTTACTAAAAATCAAGTATTAATTACTCAAAAAAAAAAATTATACAAATTTTTTTTCAGGTTTACAAGGAGAGTTCTATTGTAAATGTTTTGTAAAATGGGTCCTATACTGTGTTTATCGTAATAAATTTGGAACAGTGAATCTCGAAAAAAAAATTACCTTATTAAAATTTTGTGATGAATTAAGAAAATGAACAAATCACCAAATTTGTTTCGATAAACATCGTCCAGAATTCGTTTAAGATTTACATTATATCGTGTGTCGGTGTTTCTCGCTCCTACATAACTTACACATTTCTATTTAATCAATATTTGTTGAAATCAAAAATGTAATAGCGTAAAACAAATGAAAATTTTTGGAAAAAAAAAAGGTTTAATTACAAAATTAAATCCATCAGAATGCATTTTTGCTTTTCATAAACATATTGACTGTTTTGATTATCATTAATAGTTTTAAGAATGGATTACTCTGTTAACCTTAGAAATTTGGAAGCATTTAAAATGGCAAATAGAAATTCATTTCTGCCTTTAACATTTTTAGAAAATCCTTATGTCATGTGTCAAAAGTTTTCGAAGTTATTTACATCCAACAATTTTATAGAGATTAAAACAACATGACCGTTCTGAAGTGGTTTGTGAGTGGTAAAACACAAATATGAAGAAATAAATGGATGAAAACGATTCTCTGAAGATCAAGATAAATGATTTATTAACAATTTTATAACTGAAAGAATTTCTATGTAATGAGGAGAAATTAATTGTCTGTTGCTGAGCCGATTTAGGTAGCATCCTCTATTTCGGTTTTTCCCTGTTTTGTGTTATCGTTTGGTCAATGCAGGAGCAGATAATAACCTTGCAGATCAACTGTGCTTCAAAAGGTTTCTTGACAAGGGAGATAACTTTAGAATACAAAGTACTTTAATATAGATTTTTCTAGATGGAATTATTAATCCGTCTAACAATGACCGTAACAAAATTAGTTATAGTTTTATACCAATTTGGTTCAGTTAATAGTTTAATAGCCAAATGATACCGTAATAATTAAATTTAACTTTTAAAATCTTTGTAAATACGTAAAAAAAATAAAAATTTTTGGATAATCTTGTAGATTACAACTTAATCTTTAACAATCCAATATTTTTTTTTTGTAATTTTTAAAAACCTAAATTTTTGAGAAGTGGTTACATTGTAGAATACCTTAGCCAAAATAATTCCTAAAAAGACAAAAAAAATAATTTGTACATGATAATTGTATTGATGTGGCAAATAATATTTAACATGCTTTTTTATAGAAAAAAAAAGAAATGAGTACAAATTTAAATAATTTTAATTTTATTTTTTTAGCCAATCAGAAAGTCTATTGTATTTCAACTTTTTTTCAAGATGGCCGTTCATTTTAAAGCTTTTTATACAAAGTGAATGCATAATACGTTTTTTTTTTTTTGTTTCTTTTTGCATATCAAAATGTTTTTGTATTATTTACTCTCAATTATTTTGATCAATATAAAACTGAGTATAACTTAAATTTGAATCCCCTTATGTTATACAGTTGATACAATTTAAAATTTATCTTTGAAAAATCTACAAAATAATGTTTTTTTTTTTGTTTTGCTGTATTTATTAATTGTGAAAAAAGAAAAAAAAGAAACACTGGACATATCATGTTGAAAGACAAAAAATATAAAAGGACAAATTGGGTCCTTCAATGTTTTTATCTCTCTTAGCAATAAAACTATGAAATATTTAACGTAGAAGTTTTCTATTTAATATTATATACAGAGTGAATACAAGAAACACTCCTTGATTCCTGATAGATAATTAATCAATCAATCGATTTTATTGGCCCAAAAATAGCCAAGTGCAACAAGCCATGTAAAAAGTACAGTTATAAAATATTACATCTATATACTGTTTGAATGTTTGTCCAATGCAACTTAAAACCTGGATATGAAAGGCATCATCACAACCTCTTCTGGCAGATTTTTCGGTAAATTTATAGAACTGCACCCCTCATATTCCGCCCCCTAAAAAAAAAAAGTTTCTACTTTTTTGAGCAAATTACATGTAAACAGCCTCAACAAATATCCGGTACGAAAAGAAATAATTAAAATTTTTATTATTTTAGATTTTAGGACGGAGGGGGGATCACTTTCCTATATAAGTTATACATAAAGTGAGCACCTATTTCTTGGCCACGGAATCTCACCCCTCACATTTTTCCCTCTAAATAAATAAAAATCTAAAATAACGTTTTTTGAATATTTCTTTCAACACGTGTTCGCTAGGGTGCGATTCTAAGGGGTGCAGTTCTATAAATTTACTGGGTTTTCCAGGGAGCAGAAACACGGACAGAGAATGTTGCCTTTCTTCTGATAAGATGAAAGCGATGGTGATACATCTTCTGTGTGTGTCCATGGAGACCGCAATTAGGTGTTGGAGTGAAAAACTCTTCTAAAAGTAGATTTAAATTCCTGTTGATGATGCTGTATGTCAGAATCAGGTCTCCTCACATCCTCCGCTGCTAGTCTTTGGAGCTTCTCTTTGTAGGTAAGCGTGGCGAGTCCTGTCACCATCCTGATTGCCAACCATTAAACATGCTCCAGGTGTACAATATCTTTTTAGAGATAGGGATTTGTTGCTTGGATGGCATACTCAAGAATGGGCCGTACCAGGGTTATGTATAGAGGACGGAACGCATCTGCTAGAAGGCTTAGAAAGGATCTCTGGATCAGATAGTGAACCTGCGTGGATTTGCTCGCCATCTCAATGCAGTGATGTGTTGGTTTGAAAGAGTTGTCCACAACTGTATCAAGCTCCTTTGCATTAGAGACTGTTGAGTTCTTGGGGTCGCTGGAAGCGGTCTAGAACAACACCCGGTGACGTCACAAAACGAATCTGGTTGAAACGTTGCTGGACGGAGGAATGGCAGGCAGCAGATAAATCAAGGTTGCACAGATTTGTGGAGGACCCGGATAACCTACCAGGCAGTGGACAATGCTCAACCGCCTCAGGACAGGTGTCGCCGCGACCATGAAAGGATGGGGATTCAGGGACTCGGCTGTCTGCGACTGTGGTCACTCTGAACAGACAGTAGACCACATCACCGAGTCATGCCTTAAATATCGACCACTCAACGGCGAAGCCGGCATAGCTACACTAGACAACAAAACATTAGCATGGCTTTTCTCAACCGAGCTGGTCATCTAAAAGTGAGATGCTGTGAAGCAAACGAAAGAAGAAGTTCTTGGGGTGGTAAACCGATGGTCAAGAAGGCAGTAGTCAGAAAGCCGATAAAAAGATTACTGCATTTTGCAGAGTTCAGAGGGAAACTCCAGCTTGAAGATCAAAACTGGATTCTGTTGAGATTGTCTTGAAGTTGATCAAAGTTGCTTCTTACACGTTGGTTGCTAGAGTTGCATGATCTCAAGGTTTCACCTGATATAGGGTGATATCACAGAAACTATTTGAACCCGACTGGTTACTTGGAAAGCATAAGAATATTAGTTTCTATTTGTGATAAAAAACCCACTTATAAACGAAAAATTAAAAAAAAAAAAATTAAATACTCTCTCTTGAGAACAAAACTTCCGGCCAAGGCTGGTTCTGTTATGTCAACACGTGGTGATTAGCAGGTTGTACTGAAGTATTTGCTAAAGTCATCTTCAGGATTATATGATTCGTGGTCCTCCAAAACACAGCGCCTGGTACTCCCAAATGGTCACCCATCTGGTACTGACCAGACTCAACGTCACTTAACGTCGGTGATCTAACAAGAACTGGTGTGGGTTTTATTTTTATTTTTATTTTTATATTTTATTTTTTTTATAACTTTTGTTCACCTCAAACAAGGCATATTGCCAATGAAGCATGAGAGGTTACTGTGATAGGGACCAGATTTATATGGAAGTTAATCAACAAATGTTTAACAGTACATTTAAATTTCTGCATGTTTCTACGTTCGGGGAAACAGTAAGCAGGCAAGGAATTCCAAAGGCAAGCAGTCCAAGGAAAGAAGCTATTAGAGTAGAAAATTTTCCAGCATCTGCAGAGAAGGGGTGTGATTTTGCTGCTAATTGGGTGGATCAGGGGTATTTATGTTTAGGGGTACAAGTGCAGTAGGCTCAGCATGGCACATTCCATGGAAATAATTGTGAAACACGGATAGGGATGCAACACTGCAGCGATGTGACAAATGCTGGAGCCGATGCGGAACTTATTAAGTTGAAAATGCTTTTTTGCACTTTGTCCAAGCGGGAGAGACTAGTGGTTGGTGCACCAGCCTAGATGTGGCAACAATACTCCATGCATGATCGAATTGTGGCTTTATAGAGATATAGGATACTAGAAGATGTGCGAAGTTTTCTAGCCCGTTAGAGGGAGCCTATGACATATCTGCTTAATAAGATTTATTTACATGAAACAATAATACACCAAAAAAAAAGCACACATGTCACTTTCTATATATGTAGCATAATGAAATGTGAACTTAACCAATTATAGTGAATTGGTAGGGAAACATACTTGGAGATCTTGTCTCGGCATGGCCAGCCTCATAACTTTCACCCCCCCCCCCTATTTTGTCCTTTAATCCTCACATTCCATGAGTAATGTTTCTGACAAAGGGGGAAGAACTGCTATTTTCTGGGTCGGCTGTTGTTTCGAGTGAATAGAATATGGAGATTTCCAATCCTCTCATAGTATTCATCATCATTCAACTGTCAATCTATCCATCTCATTGTCGCAGCCATCATGCGGGTCCATGAGGTAAAAGAGTGACGGTCGTGCCATGTGTCTTTCATCGGGGATCGAACTCAGAGCATTTGCATAAATGAACTCTTGTCATCGCACAAAAATAGCAAGATTCTATGTTGTAAGCAGAACGCTCTCAAATGCTCTGGGTTCAATCCCCGATGAACGACACACGCGCGATCCTCACTCTTTTACCTCATTGAACCTTATCCTCAAGTGTTTTATAGCCTTGATAAGTGGTGACTCATTAGTAAAAATTAAAAACAAAAATCCTTGTAAAATTAGTTGATGCGGTTCCCAGGCGGTTTGAGAAGCTGGTGTCGAATGTTAGCAGCCATATTGAATTCTAAATAAAACCCATGTTATATATTTTCTAATCATATTCATTTCGGTACTTGTCCAGATTTTGAACCTAATTTCCGTGACTGCCCGGCAGCAGCGAGCCGACAGCTAACGGAAGCGTCCGAGACCTGCCGAGTCGGCAGACGACAACAATATAAGACGATGAATATACGTAAAGAAAAAGAAATGCATATATTTTTATACAAAAAATTAAATAAATGAACAAACCCATAGCTGAAATAAATAAACTTTTTTTCACTAAATTAATACTGTTTTTTTTGTAACTTTTAAACGCTAAAATAATAAAAACAGTTTTTTTTAAAAACTTTTTTTAACCATTTTTTTTTTGTAACTTTTTTTTGTTTTTTGCAATCACGCATTGTTTTTCTTCATTTTTTTTAGCTATTTTTGGAGGTTTTTTTTTTTTTTTACATTAGCCATTTTTTTCCTTTATTTTGTTTTGTTTTTTTATGGGGAGGGGGTTGGGGGGAATTTTGAAGATTCTTTTCCTGGAGGGGTAGGGCTTGTTTTTTTTTTGGGGGGGGGGGCGGGGCTGGAGAACACGGCCGACGTTATGTTTTCTACAGTTGAACAGACTCTCGTCCATCTCAACCGTATGCCCTGGGCCTCCGAGTCGTCTGGGGTTTCGCGCTAGATGTTCGGTGCACACCTCCCGCAGAAAATTCTTCCAGTCCACTTGCGTGGTTCGAGACAGTACGCCACATTCTTTTTGGTAGGTTTTTACCGGTCGCCATATCCTGGGACCACAGGTAGATCATCTTTAGAATGGTCGAAATTTCTAATTTTGATCGCAAAAAAAACGTCCCCGATCGCAACGAAATCCAAGCCCGGCATTCCTGGGTGGGGCATCTCCAGGCATATTTGTCCACCACAGTCTTTTGCACTGCTAACCGGCAAAGTCGGCTGCGGCCGCCGCTGCATCGCATACACCGCATTACTTTTGCCAGCAGAGCTTTCTGCTGACAAAAGTTAATCCGGAGATCCAATCGTGCGACACAGCACTTCGAAATTCATTTTTTGCAATTGGTTAACAAGCGTCTCTCCTTCAAATCGCTATCGGCTGCATGACGCCAGCCTCGTTTTCGACTCGGCAGGTCTCGGACGCTTCCGTTAGCTGTCGGCTCGCTGCTGCCGGGCAGTCACGGAAATTAGGTTCAAAATCTGGACAAGTACCTTCATTTCTTTTGAGAATTTTATTTCAGTAATAAATCATGAGTATTTAATAATAGGGAGTTACTTTCGAGTCAGCCTATATATAAAGTCGTAGTCCCTGTCTGTCTGTTTGTCCTTGAACTCCATATAGGGTTTTAGAGATCGACCCCTATTATCATGCATATTCTGAAACTACATCATCCAGTATATTTCATGATGATGAAACAGGGCACAATATTATTCACGCTTGACATCCATAAAAAGGAAATACAACTTTTTATTTTATTTGATGTATGACTTGAAAATTATTTAAAAAAAAAAAAATTTTTTTAAATAAAAATGTTCATAAAGGGTTCATGGCTTGGAGCAGGAGCATACAAGGATCCTCAATCATGTTAAAAGCTAAAAAATTTTTTCAATTAATGTCACTTTTTGAGAGAAAGAAGGATAAATAAAGACCTGGCCAGAGATAGGTTAGTCTAGAAGTCAATTTCTAAAAGCCGTTCAACACATGCCAGCATGTAAAACGGATGTTAAGCTGATGACTATCATAAAAGAATGGATGAGTGAGAATTCTTGAATTAGTAAATGTAGAACAGTTGAGGTAGCAAGATCATCGGCGGGGAGGGGCAGGAAAACATGAGGAATTGATTAAGGATAGATTTCCATCCAATCAATGCTGAGTATCCCGCCCCCCCTCAATTTAATATTATCAAACGTAAAAAAATAAGAATAAAAAGTTAATATGGTATTATGGGCGTAAAAGCACATAGGGTTCTTCATTAAATCCCGGTTAACACCGGGTCTTCCTGCTCGTATTACAGGAAAGTTGCATCCTATATCTGTCGGAAATCAAATTTTTGTACTCACCCTGTATAATAATTGTAAAAATATTTTTGTTTTCAATACTTCGCCCTTGCATGTTCCCATTGACTCTGAATTGACTCTGAACCTTTATTCTTTCAGATAAATAATGTTACGACCGCAATGACGGGCCCTAATTTATGCTATAATTTCCAGACGAAAGGGGCCCTGTTTATGGCCGCAATATAGAAACATAAAGTGCTCGAAGATAAAATAAATAAGAAATTAAAATTCTAACAAATACAGAATTAATTCTAAGTCATACCCCAAATAGCGTTTAACCCGACAAATCAAACTTTGCTTCTGAATCTGACTAGCCTATTTGGTCCCCCGATTTATAAAATCGGGAAACCTATGTTTTCAGGCATTTCCGTCCGTCCGTGTGTCCATACGTCCGTCCGGATTTTTCTCTGCAACCATCCATTGAATTTCTCTGAAATTTTGCATGAAGTTGTAACTTTGGTCAGGTTAGAAAGTGACATTCTCCGATTTTTGAAAAAATATCTGGTTAGCCCCCCAGGGGGTCAAAAGGCCCCGAAATGGCAAAATATGACATTTTTTGCCCCATAACTTTTCATCCATCCATTCAATTTCTCTGAAACTTGACCAAAATATGGAGGCAATTGTTCCTAATAGAAAATAAGTATCGCTGACCTTGGAAAAAATCTGGTTCGCGCCCCCAGGGGGTCAAAAGCCCCTAAAATGGCAAAAAAATGACTCTTTCCTCCCATTCAATTTTTCTAAAACTTGGCCAAAATGTAGAGGCAATTGTTCTGGATATAAAATGAGCATCCTTGACCTAAGAAAAATTCTGGTTCTCGTCCCCAGGGGGGTCAAAAATGCCCCAAATTGCCCAAATTTATTGCATTTTACACTCACCACATCGAGTCACATACAGAGGGGGACCACGCACGCGCGGCTTGTTTTATTTGTTATTGGTGTACCATATTATTTGCAATATTGTACTTCGCTACAACTTATTTAAAGAATTACGTCTGGTAATATAAAATATTTCTAAATGATCACCTAATAATAAAAATTAGCAAGCAGGATAACTCAGATTTTTAATTGAAGGATATCATAGGAGTTGTCTACCTTACAACTAAAATTTGATTTCTTTTTCTGTATAAGTTTAAAAATATGAAAGCAAATGAAAATTTAAAACTGAAATGATTTCACTGGATCCCGGGCAATGCTTATGTGTTAAGGAGAAAATATGAAATATATAAATGTGAATTGTGAAAGGGTTTGGGCTTTTTCAAAGTGAGAAGAAAGTCAGAAATGCAAAATAGAATGGGTACAATAATTCCTTACATGTCATCGTCGTCATCATATTCAGTTTAATGTCCATTTTACATTAAAAAATTGTTTTTTATGGAAATCGCTCCAGACAAGACATAAAGCCACTTGATGTAAGGAGCTAAAAAAATACTACTTCAAGGTCAAAAACTAAGCAACGATAAGTGTTAGATGGATATATTCCGACCCAGAAAACAGCAATTCTTCCCGCTTTGTCAGAAACATTGCTCATGAAATGTGAGGACTAAAAGACAAAATAAGGGAAGCGAGAGTTACGCATGTGTTGGACAGCTTTAATAAATTGACTTCCAAACTAACATATCTCTTCCATGTCTTTGTTGATGATCCCTCCTTCTTTCAAGTCTATCCTTATCACTTCCTTCCATGTTTTGCTTGGTCTTCAACTGACCCTGCAACCTCAACTGTTCTACATCTACTAACCCCAAAATACACACTCATCTATTCTTATTCTTCTTTTTCAGTTAAACGTCTATGTTGGACAGCTTTTAGAAATTGATTTCCAAACTAACCTATCTCTGGCTAGCCTCATAACTGCCATTCCCTGCTATTTTGTCCTTTAGTCCTCGCATTCCATGAGTGACTTTTCTGAGAAAAGGGGAAAAATTGCTATTTTCTATGCCAGCTGTTGTTTCGAGCATGTGGAGATTTCCAATCCTCTCATAGTATTCATTATTATTCAACTGTCAATCTATCCACAATCAAGTGTTTTTTAGCCTTTCCCTCAAATCCATCTTTATTACTTCCTCCAATGTTTTCCTTACCAACTGACAAAACCAGCAGAGACTCCTGTCCTGCACACATCTCATCTGATACTGTCCAAATCTAATCTTTCTCTGAGGTCATGTTTCCATTGACTCTGGATGTTAATACACCTTGGGGGAATACATATATAGTTAAAATATGAGAAGGTTATTAAACATTCATTATTGAAATGCATAACAGCTTTTTAAAAAACAAGGGAGTAAATTCTGACTTCGTTTACACATAATCACTTCCTTTTGCTTGTAAAACAAACGCATATTTTTTAAATAGGGGTTTCCTTAAATACAGTATCTTTTAATAGATATTTTACTCAAATAATTAAAAAGATTTAAATTTAAAAGTTTAAAATTTATTTCACAAATAAAACTATTCAAATTTATTTAACAACAATAAATAATAGTTAATTAATAAAATGTCGTTTTTTCACAACCAATATTCAAATATAAGCAAATTTTATCGGATATTCTGCTGGTTTATAAATGTTGTTTTTTGTTTTGGATTTT
Organism: Sepiola atlantica; assembly: GCA_963556195.1. NCBI lineage: Eukaryota > Metazoa > Mollusca > Cephalopoda > Sepiida > Sepiolidae > Sepiola > Sepiola atlantica. The sequence goes on from OY744518.1 coordinate 136,627,964, forward strand.
GCAGAACGTGATTGAGTTTTGCAAAGAAAAAGAAAATAATAAAACATCAATGTTTGGAGCATTTTTAATCAGGAAGTCAATAACTTCAGACAGCCTGATCTGGTAGCGCTAAGAGCAGCTGTTCTATCAACAGTTGTATTGTGAACCCCACTCGTGTGCACGGTGGTCTCGGCAACCGCACAGGTGTGACACCCTGGTCATGGTGCCGGATTGTGACTCCCACTCGTGCCGATCGTCGTAGTGGCAATAAAAAAATATATAGATCGAAATTCCTCTAGGCCGGGATTGCGACAATGATAATGATGACATCGCCGATCTTATCATCTCATCCAACTCCCACGTTGAAACTGTTTATATCAGCGAGCGATCACTGGGCGAACAGCAACCGGTTGGCTCTGTGAGGGCAAAAGATCATTCAAAGCAGAACAAAAGGAAAAGAACAATGTTCAACAACTCGGTCGGGTTTTTTGTATAGAAGAGTAATTATTAATAAAATAAAAGAATTTATTTTACATTGGATTAATGTCTACCGTACTCGTAAATGTCCTTAGCAAAAGGTTGTGTTTTCTCTAAGTTATTTCGTTGATTCTCTGTGTGCGCAAATTCTTTACACAAGTAGTTGTTTAGTCACAAGTCAACTGGCGAAGGCGACGGTGAGTATTTCGTTGGTTTGTTTTCTTCAACGCATGCCATCATCGGACGACCGTCTCCCGACAATTCAACACTGACTGGCTCTCTCGTCGTCTCTACTCTTCTCATCATGCGTGAAAAACGCACATTCTTTTATTGAAGATGTCTATCGTCGTACACCCCCTTCTCTGCCATCTTTCTTCCTGCGTGTCTTCCTCTCTCAAGGAGGGTGGGGGCACGCGCCTCACACACCCCCTTCCCTAAAATAAATGGAATTTATCGCCGAAACAAATGCTTTCTCATTCTGTCACACAGCTGGAAATGATCTGTGACCGAGTTCGTGATTAACGATGACAGGCCCAATTAAATATCTGCCAAGTCAAAACAGCCCTCACAGAATCGTGAATCCAAAACATATCATTCACCCAAACAATAATATTGCCGTATTTATTTTTCGGAATTAAATCTAGGATCATGGAATTTCATAATCTTTACTTCCCATCTGGCAACTGTTTCCTTGCCTCTGGTGGTAATCGGTTCTGACCATAAAACACGACTCTACGAGACCAACTGGCTCCTCGTTCCTGTCGTTTGAATAAGTTTGTTTCTACGTCAAATATATACTAGTTTTATATCTCACCTCGTTTCGACGCAGGGCATAGCATCACCACCAAGATGCCTATTAGCGCGTCACCAGGGTACCCGATCCCCATGGGGCCCCGGATACTTTGTCACAGTATTATATTGGGGTAATTGTAGTGCGATGTTGCACATGGAAAGCAACTCTGCACTTATTCTCGGTGGGTATTCTTGAGGCCACAACCCCATAGATACAGATTCAATTAATAGACTACTTGTCTGCACTTTGTTTTTGACATTCAACAAATACCCACATTGTCCAAAACTCACTCTATCAAAACAAACATGAAAATACACAATAACAGAAAAATTATCAAACCAGGTACCCCAACACCCACTCACCTCTAAAAAACAACCAAATCGCTTCCTCACTTGAGGTTCTCCTTCCCAAACATCCGGGGACTTAGAACTAACTTTGGTGATGTAAAATCCCCAGATATCTTACCACTATTCCAAACAAATCTAAACTCCCCAATCTCTAATTATTTTTATATGCCAGGATAACTCCCACTCTGCCGTAAAGACTCGTAAGGAGGTGGACACGAGAGTACCAAATTACACGACTGTAGTGCCATCTAATGTTGAAATCCATTATCTCCAAGGGAGATAACTCTGGTTCCTACATCAACATCGATATATGTAAAGACAAAAAAAATCTTTATATACTAATTGCTAACTAATTGAAACAATTAGGTTTAACTGCTTGGATTAACGATATCTTAATCCATTTTATGTAATCCCTATCGTTAATATAATGACTATTATTAGTTTACCAATCGCAATTTTGTTCATGTACAGTTTCATTTATCGAAAATCAGTCCAACGGGATGGGCTGCTGCGGCATCAGATATCTTGCAGTGTCGGACTGAGATATGGTTCTGTGCCATCCCAGGAGTTGCACATCCCCCACCCCCAGGCTTTGTCATCTCTCTTTGAGAAGGAATTAGTTTATTGCCAATGTCTTGAAGTGCACCTACGGCGCTACTCAAACATTTTTTGCCTACCACTGATGCGCTGGTCTTTCTATCCCAACCTTCTGGCCTTGTGCCAGTCTTGTTTTTGATCTTTTACGATTAATCGTTTACTGACTACAACATCAATATTTTTTTTCTTATAGTCATGTGGACAAAGGGTCGTCAGCCATGAGAGTGAGTTCATGGAGTTTCCACATCTTTCGCAAGGGACTTCAGGTGTAACATTAATGGCTACATTCATGTTCTGATGGAGGTGGTGAAGCCCAGGAATGACTGGACAATACATGTGGCAGCAAAATTTGGTGCTGTCTTACACCAGTTGGAAGTCACAGGCCCGGATGTTAGAGAACTTCTTTGAACACACTACACTTCACACTTGTTTGAATTACCTACTAGACACCATCCTCGAATGTCTTCGGTCTCTCTGTACAAGGGTTTGTCAGGACAACCTGACATGAGGATACTTCACCCTACAAGTTAACCCTGACCAAATATTCAAAATAACATAGTATTCGAAGCCTAAATAAGATCCCCTCGACACAACTATACACTGGCTCATACGAGGAATGGCGCACCTTTTCCAAGTTATGTTACCTCAAGTAACACCACTTAGATGGATACTCCACCAGACCAGATGAATTCTTCTCCTGGAATCCGGTAAGACCAAGAAACCACAAGAAAGATATATTATAACATAATCAACTGATCAATTGGGGAGAGGAAAATTAATGTTCTTAACTTCTTTACTAACTCAACGTTTGAGAGATAAAAAGAGAAATTTAATAGAATATTCGAATATCTATGTATCTCATATAGAGATCAATTGTTAGCCCCAGGTAGGGGCTCCTTGATTTCTGAGAACTTCGACTGGAATAAAATGAAACAAGAAAGTTACCTCCGAACTCATGTACAATTAGCTATCTCGACGTCTTTGTGTAAGGCATGGTGGATTGAGAGACCAACAGATTCAACTGTAACACGAAGAAGGGCCTGGACCACCAAGAGAAAAAAACAGGAGATAGTGAGGAAGACCTGTGGTTGGTTCCAACGTTCGTTCCCGGAGGTTGTCATCAAAGGTTCGTTGATTAGGATCGAAGAAAAACTGACTCAACATTAGTGAATATGTTAGATAATGGCTTGGACACATCTATTCGAGATGGGTTTGACTTGCGCGATTATGGCGGAGTCATTCCGTCCGAGGCTACGAGTGCGTTTTCCCACGCCAAAAACAACGGCTGATGCGTTCTTAAAGGTTAAAGAGGTCAAGGTTCAGATTTGCACCTGGTATTGACAAGTGAGAGTTAGACGTGGCATGGGAACATTGAATTGGATTTTGAGTCAGTTACTGTCTAGAAGCGAGAGAGTCAACATCGCAAAAATGTGACGAGAAGGGAATATTCCCTCAATGGAAGACAGGCGCAAGGATCCTCCCCCCCCCCTCTCTCTAGGAATAGTTAGGACAACAGTAATAGTCTAACTACGATATTCGTAAATCTCTCTCTATCAACGATAGCAAGACAACGCCACGGCAATACAAACGACGCCTGAATAAAAGTAGTTAAAAATAATAAGATTGTTGTCTTATGAAGCGAGAAAGGTCCTTTGTTGCAGACAGCTCCCGGAGATGTCCACGGCAGTGCAGAGGCGAAGAAAGACTCAACCACTGGACGACGGAAACGGCCGAGAAAATACGAAGGTATGAATTATTTTAATGGGCTATCCAACAAATATATCTACCCCGCCCTCCCCAAAAAAACACTTTCTACCTGGATTAATTCTTCCAGAATCTTAGTTCCTATTTACTTGCCTCCTCACGAGGGCAAAGTTAGACACAGGGTCATATTTTTTCTGTGGGGGATATCCAACTACTCCAAAAGGGCCACTCTGTATGTACCAAAAATTAAAATTGGCCCAGTCAAGAAAGATTTTCCTCCTCTGAGGATAGAATAGATACTATACTTTGAATTATTTATATGCGGAAAAATACAAAATATAGATTTTGACAAATTAGGCACAAGGCCATCAAAATGGAGTCGTTAGTCATCTTTTTGTCTAAATCTGAGCTAAAACCATTGCAGTCATCACAATACCACATTTACTCTAGTTAAAATATCCCCAAAGTGTTGAAAAATTAAAATTTAATTCATAAATATATGTATGTACAAATTCATTGTAAGTGAGGAATGGAAAAAAAAAATTAAACCCCCTCCCAACCCTTCCTGAAGAATATACCACACACTGTTTTCCGGTTTGTTTAGAACCATAAACAAGTAGGTCAATCTCTAAGTGGGAGTTATGCAGGAGAAAATGAGAAAAGGATGAAGCTTGTGAGCGGATGTTAACCTTCCAATATGAATTTAATCAGGTTGAGGCAAGTAGAATTCGCCCAAACGATGCAGAGTTACCTTGCCTGGATATATAAGAGCGCAAATTAATTAGAGAGAAAAGTTTCAGTTGAAGAGGTTGGGAGAACTGCCCCCTCTCCTCTTGAGTGAATTGCTTTTTCTAAACCCAGTGAAAGAAAAGCTTTTTGTGTCGGCTGTCCATTAACTTAGTGAGTTAACGAGTTGAACCAATCTAGATGCAATTCACCTCACAAAAGACAGTTCCTTTAATACAAGTTTCAAAGAAATCAAGGGAGGCGTGAGAGCGCTCTATCCCTTAATAGACTTCAAAAACGGCCTATGCTAGAAATCTCATTTCTTTGATCAATCATAACTCAACAACCAATAAACCAAATTAGTTAAAACTTTGCACAAAATTTTTATTTGATAGGTTCTATAAGTGTGTAGAATTTCAGCATCATTAGTCAAGGCAACCCAGAGATCCAGAAAGGTCAGGCATGATTTTGTGTTATCCGTGTGTACGTACGTACGTATGTGCCACCCTGTATCTCATCAACTAATTGATGGATTGAGCTGATTTTTTGCAGAGATAGAAGTTCTAGGGTCTAGTTGATTGCATTTTAATTTCAGTTTACCATATACCATTTTCCAGAAAATTGCAAAAAACCTTAAAAATGACCATTGTATTGAGGCATAGCCTTTACAAAAGTAGTGACATTCCATGATAAATGCCAGTATACTGAAATCATATGCCCTTAATAGGGTTAAGATGAAAATTCATATACACTAAATGTACAAAAGCAAGGAAATTCCCAAATTTTTACACTTTTATTGTCATTAAGGATATGCGAGCACAACAGGGCTATGTATTTTACTGGTAGGAATTTTTCTTCAGTGCACCTAATACACTTCATCCACTCACGCATAGAGATTTATACTGTAGTGATGTGATAATGAAATGGTTTGGTTGATATGTAGTCATACCCTTAATGACAATAAAAGTGTAAAAATTTTGGAATTTCCTTGCTTTTGTACATTTAGTGTATATGAATTTTCATCTTAACCGTATAAGGGCATATGATTTCAGTATACTGGCATTTTTCATGGAATATATATACTCTTTTATTTAACTTAAATTTAGAATATTGTTGTGTGGTTAATACCCTGAACTGCCTTTTTCATTTATTAACCCCCCCCCCCCTCCCCTCATGAAATGTACCTCTACTCTCTCAGTTGATGAACCAGGTTTGGTTTGGTTTACGGCCTAGCAACCAACTATGGGTTATGTAATGCCAATGATGAACCAGGACTGTATCTCTTGATCAATAATCACAACGTGGGGGAGGTACTGTCCAGTTGACAAAGACACTTCGACCACAGCAGTCTTCTTCAGGGTATTGGGACTTCATCAGCTGGCATCCCGTGGAGAAGGCCAAAAGTCGATGACGCCATATCAACTAATGACATTAGCCAGGCTATAAGTGTACGAGCATGAGGGTGACATTAACTGGTTGCTGTGAGGACGGACTGAGTCACATGGATATAAGCAGGCGTATTTCATTATTCAGGGACTAGCCTGCTACTCAGTTTTAGTCAATTTCCGCGGTAAGCTTGCTCCTCATTGCAATGTTTGTTGAAGACTTGGTCCATCAAAGTTTAACTGACCTTTGACTTTCTGAAGGTTCCATTCACTGCGCCGTAGGAGTTTGGATACAAGCAGAAACCCGATTCAGTTTTATTTACTACACTATACTAAATGTTTGTGCACCGATTAGTCCATTAGATCTAGGAACCTGAAATTTGGCAAAAATTATCTACTGTTGGTGAGTGTCATATCTAAATGAATAATTGCTTAATTTTTTTCAGTTATCATTCCTATATTACGATTAAAACGGTTTACTATTATTTCAATCAATGATACAACAGAATATTTTGAAAAACTGTACATATAGTACAGACGAAAGGCCCAAAGACAGCTATTTGCATAACTATTTTTAAACAGTTTATAATAAATTAATGTTTAGTGTTATTCATTTGTTATTTTATCGTTCTATTTTTGCTATATATATGCAATAGTTTTGTCGATATTAACAGTAATTAATTAAAAGTGATTTAAAAAACAAAAAGAGATAAATTACTGAAATCTTTCTTAAAATATCTGCTGATTAAGTCATTTAAATGAAACTCGAAAGAAAGATATACCGGTGAGGAATAAGGAAGAGTTCAGAAAGGTGAGAACTTGACTGACTGCTTGCGCTCTCTCTACCTCCCGTTAGAAACGTCATATTTTCTTTTTTTAGTTTTTAAATTAAATAAAAAAAGTGTAAGTTAAAAAAGACCCCCCCCCCACAATTGCTCAGGCGAATTGACTTCTTTCTTTTCATTACGGTTTTATTTAAAAGATAAATAAAGTAGCAAAATTTGCTAAGCAACTAGTATATATATATATATATATATATATATATATATATATATATACAAGTGGTGAACTAAAAGCGAACTTTTAGGAAAGGTAAAACCTATTGTGAAAAGTATACAGCTCAATATCCAGGATAGAGCAGATAGATATGTAGAAGGATGAAAAGGAATTAGAAAAGCAAAAGTCAAATCTTTTTTCTATTCAGTTGCTCAGAGCAAGGTATATTCCGCAAAAAGGCAATTTATTCAAGTTAAATTTTTCCTTAAGCCAGGCTTTTCAAAGATCAAAAAATATATATATATATATATATATATAAGTATTGATGCAAATTTATTTTTAGCCTTGTCCTTTATGGCACATCAACCCCTTTTTAATAATGAAAATACTGTGGTTGTGGAGGGAATTAAGGCAGTTTATGCTCTTAATAATATTGGTACGACGAATATTGGTGCATACGTCAACATGATAGAGCCTCTAACTAGATTTGAAGTTGGTTCAGTAATCTGTTTTTGAAAAGCATTAGGTCACCAGCAGATCCTCAAAATTATTATAAATGCTTAATCTTTTTTTTTTATAAACTTAAAAAAAAAAATTAAATTAAAAATTTTTTTCTTTTTTAATTTATATTATTTGGACTACCTTTCTCATCTTGGATGTTGTTTTTTTTACACTGTTTCGGCTGATGTAACCTGCGACCTTCTTCAGGTATGTCTTGTCGAACTCGAGAATCTGTACGGGAGTTTAAAATGGAACCCTTTATTACATGAAAAATGCCAGTATACTGAAATCATATGCCCTTAATAGGGTTAAGATGAAAATTCATATACACTAAATGTACAAAAGCAAGGAAATTCCCATTCTACTTTTGTAAAGGCTATGCCTCAATACAATGCCTTCTCATAAGGTTTTTTTGGAATTTTCTGGAAAACTAAGGTATATGGTAAACTGAAATTAAAATGCCATCAACTAGACCCTAGAACCTCTACCTCTGCCAAAAATGAACTGAATCCATCAAATAGTTGATGAGATACAGGGTGGCACATACGTACGTACACACAGATAACATGATTTCATGATTGAACTTTCTGGATCTCTGGATTGCCTTGACTAATGATGCTGAAATTCTACACACTTATAGAACCTATCAAATAAAAATTTTGTGCAAAGTTTTAACTAATTTGGTTTATTGGTTGTTGAGTTATGATTGATCAAAGAAATGAGATTTCCAGCATAGGCCATTCGTGTAGTTTATTAAGGGATAGAGCGCTCTCGTTCCATCAGCCACGACCGGATAGAAGTCTTAAGTAATTCTTTATTGTATTTTTTAGTATCACCTGTACTGGGGATTTAACCTTCAACCTCCAGAAAACTATCATTTACAACTGATTATAACTTAGCACTTTTATCCGTGATGCCATAGGTCCTTGGAGAAGTTTGGAGGTTACCTTGGCCAAAACGTGAGAAAACCATACAAGATGAGAACAGTAGTCTAAATAATCCAAATTATCAATCCTCATCTAAAAAATTCTGAAACATTTTTTTTTAATTAAAAAATAAAAAATAGAAATAACACAAATTTATTGAATAATGAATTTGTATTTCAGATGTTAATAAATTAAAGATGACAACAAATTTCAAATATTTTTTTTTTTTTGCCCTTAAGGGAAAACTGAAAAATAAAAATGCATATGACTTTCAGATTATTTACAGTTGAACTGATGGCCCGCAACCAAGCGAAGGACACTAGTGTGAGTATAAGGTGCTTCTTTACTTAACGCCCCCAGCTGAGATCACCAAATACGATGCTAATTTTACGTTACGCAAACTTGTTATTGTGTAAAAAGTAATATTTAAACTCGTGTTGTATATTAAAGAGTGAGTATTGATTTACTCCTCTCCAGGAGTTAGGCACAAGGCCAGTTTTTATCTTACTCCCACAAGTAAGATGTGACCCAAGGTCGGGTCGGGAAAGTGGGGTTTAAAAATTGCCTGGGCAGCTCCGTCGGCATTCCCCGGTAGGGGCGCCTCAGACAGTAAGCAATAAACTTACTCCTTCCCAAAGAGGGGAGGCAAAGTCTGGGATGGTGGACCTCCTAGAACTACACAGGACAGACCCATAGACCAGCGTAAATCAAGCCCCGAAGGCCAAGACAATACCAGTCTATGGGGTGCAGTATCCATCGGAACAGATACTACACTTTGGTCTTAGCCAAAAGGCCAAGATTTCAGCTACCGTAATATGATAGTTATTCTCTGTCCGAATGTTTTTAAACCCATTCAAGGACATACAGAACAAAGGATTGTCTGGCGAGGTCAGAAGGTTATATGTGACAAAAAAACGTGGGAACATAAAACTGTTGTCTGTTGTATTAATACTACTATAGTGTCGAGTTTGGAGGAATTACATCCCTTTGATTTAGTGCATGTGTATTGGCAGCGTTACAGTCATGCTAACTATCTACAAGAGGAACAAACAATTTTATAGATAGATAAAAATTAACCATCATGGAATTTTCACAGGTTTCTGCTAAGTGAAGGTTGGATATTTCAGCTACTGCAACATAATCGTTATTTTCCGTTTGAATTCAAGAATGGTTGGAGGAAAGAATTGTCTGGTGAGGTCAAAAGGTCAGATGTGATAAAAACATGTGAACGGAAAAAGAGGAAATGAGAAATGTGACAGTGTGAAGTGTTCTTCAATCCCAGATCGCAAAAAGCATCTCTGGTCGGCATCCCCTCTGAAGTCCTGTTCTATCAACATGTCGCAAGTTGCTTTGTGGATATTTACATCTCTAAGCTTCTTTTTCTTATTTATTTCTAGTAGCTGTAATAATGGGGGGGGGGGGGGGGAAATAAAAAAACAACAACAAATAACGCCATTACTTTCTTCTGGGATTTAGTTTACTTGTTTAAGCAATCTACAGCAATGCACATCTAGATCAGCTACAATTTATCGACCCACTCGTGTAGACTTGAAAAAGACGCTTGCTCACTTTACGCCCTACACCAAAAAGACAGAATCGATTTTGCTTCTCTACCATGTAGTTCCTCCTATGAATTCATTTCCTACAGCGTAATAATCATAACTCTAGTTTGTTAGCTTCTAATGGAATTTTTCACTATAGCCTTATGGGAAAATTACCGTTTTTAACATAAAATCTTTTTCTTCTTTTCTTCTTTTCTTTTTACACATCCGCCTCTAATTTTGCTACGCAAAAACAACCGGGGAAAAGCATCATCTGGCAAGGCCAGACATGTCAAAACATGGAAAGGGTAAAACAGAAAGTGAAAAAAGTGCGAATCACATGAGGAGGGATGTCATCGAAAAAGTTAGAAAAGATTTCAGTAACTGCAAAGCGAGTTGAAATAGACATAATTATATATAGTCTTAAAAATGAGTAGTTAAAACAAACTGAGGTTGTCTCTCTTTCTTCTCCACCTTGCCGACTGATGACTTAAGAACTCAAATAGAGGAACAAACTGTCAATTTCAAAATCATCCAAGAGTCTCTTGTAATTTGAATTAACAACGGTTGAATTTGTTTTAGCGAGAAGAAGTCTTCATTTCTTTAATATTTCAGTGCTAATTGCAAGTGAGTCTTCGTCATTTCTTCAGAGTTTTCAACCTCACATCCACTAGATTGGCCACAACGAATGATTTGCAACACTTGAAGAATAAGACAGAAACTGCCAAGGAAGATAACCTGATAAGACTCTTGGAGTTATTGTTCTTGGCAGAATTTTTTTCCCCCCTCCAAAAAAAAAAATGACAATGTCGAGGTTTCATTCACACCTAAGAAAATTTGAAAATCTTAAAAAATAAATAAATAAATTAATAAAAAATAGATAAATAAATTAATAAAAAATAAATTAATAAAAAATAAATAAATGAATTAAAAATAAATAAATAAATTAATCAAAAATAAATAAATTAATCAAAAATAAAAAAAAATTAATTAATGAAAAATAAATTAATTAATTAAAAATAAAACAAAACTACCCTGTAGTTTCTTTAATATTTCAGTACTAATTTTTTCACAGTTCATCCTTGAGAGTTTTCAACTTTAAGTCTAGATAATATGCTGGCATGTGTTGGACAGCTTTTAGAAATAGACTCAGTAAAACTTGGAAATATCACTTTGCTACAGAACAAGTAACAAACAGTAAATTAGAATCATGTTTACAGATTTTTTACCAAAACTCTTAGTTACACATCTATCGTATCATTCTCATATCAATTTTCTCCATGCAACACATATCCTCAACTTCACTGGTCAGGTTTCACTTCTATACATCACCAGTGCGTACACATGTCCGATAGACTCTTCTCTCTTGGTTGACAGTGATAGCACAGCTAGTTAGTAATGACAGAAGTCCCCTCAATTTACTCCATCCACTCCTTTTGCAACGTCCTCCAATAGTATAATAGTAAAATATATGTATATATTATTAATAGGGGTGGGACAAATGGGTGAAAATTTCAGATTCATGCGAGTAGTATTTTTTTGTGTTCATTTATACATAAATAACACTAAACTATCAAACATTTTGAAAATTTTGCAAAATTCAGAAGATGCAGGCCAAAAATAGCTGTTAGGGCTCCACGGGACTCAAAATCCATCATTTTTCAGTGAAAAAGTGGTTTCATGCGACATTGCAGGTCCTAAAACATCCTCAAAAGCTATGAATGGATATAGATGGTTAAATCTGATATATTACTTTAATTTAGGACCATTTTCAGGCTGTGAAAGGGTTTTCATGAATGTAAAATAGCCCAAAACTAGTGGCCTGCACCTTCTGAATTTTGCAAAATTTTCAAAATGTTTGATTGTTTAGTGTTATTTATGTATAAATGAACACAAAAAAATACTACTCGCATGAATCTGAAATTTTCACCCATTACGTCCCACCCCTATTGTTAACTCTTATGAAATACCCACATATTGCAGCAATTTAAAAAGTTTGGCACGACCAAAAATGACCCCATTTTCAAACAGGAAAGTCATATTTAGGCAAGGGTCCTTATTTTGCAGAACAACATCTGAAAAGTTAAAAACTATTGGAAAGCGGTTAAATCGACAGTGAAAGAGAGTGAGAGAAATGCATAGATAGTTAAGTGGAAGATGTGTGATTTGTTAAGTTCAAATTATGGCTAATTAGATAAATTAAAATAGAATTGTTTTCAAACATAACTCAATCCTAAAATTAAGAAATATTTTAGTATGTATCTTGTCTGACTAAAATAGATGAGGAAAAAAAGCCTTAGGTAAACAAACGTTGATGAACTCAGCTTTAGTATAATAATAAAAAAATTATATATATATATATATATATATATATATATATATATATATATAGATATATATATATATAGATATGTTTTAAAGATTTAAAGATGAAGATAAAAAATTGCACAAAATTACATAAAATTGATACAAATTTTATTACATCGAAAGTTCAGATGCAAGGAGTTACACTAATCCTTAAACCGTGGTTTTTCAAAGTGAAATGGAACAGGTAATATTTATTTATTATAAATACCACATTACCAAATTTTATCCTCTGATGAGAAGAGTTTTATCTTTAAAAAACCACGGTTTAAGGATTAGTGTAACTCCTTGCATCTGAACTTTCGATGTAATAAAATTTGTATCAATTTTATGTAATTTTGTGCAATTTTTTATCTTCATCTTTCCTTCTTTAAAATTGATTGCTCTACTCAACGTATTGAGCTTTACTTTATCGCGATAGATGACTTTACGAGACTTCACTTATCGTTAATTCTATTATTATATATATATATATATGGTTCATGTAGTTTGCTTAAAGCATTGTTTAGTTTGAATATATAAAGGTGATTTTTCAAAGGCAATACAATGCAGAGGTATAATGAACAGACACAAGTTGAAGCAAAATGAGACATGACGGTGGAACGAGTTGTGTAGTTTTACCTTTTTTTATTAATAACATGTGTGTGTGTATATATATATATATATATATATATATATGTATGAGGTTCATGTAATTTGCTTGAAGCATTGTTTAGTTTGAATATATAAGGTGATTTTAGAAGGCAATACAATGCAGATAGACACAAGTTGAAGCAAAATGAGACGATGAAACGAGTTGTGTAGTTATTTATTAATACAATGTGTGTGTGCAATATATATATATATATATATATATATATATATATATATGCCCGTTTGAACTAGATTTGAGCACACACATCTGATGAAAGGAAGTGTTCCTGAAACATCATACTGTACAGATTTTCCATCAGACAATGTTGATACAGGTAGGACATAATATAATGTAGGTAGGTAAATATAATATATAAATATATATATATATATATATTAGTTGAGATAAATAAAATTAGAACATTATATCAGTTCCAAGAATTCAAACACAATGAATATTTGGTAGACGATTGTTTCTAAACAATTTGGAGAATTTTATTTTGTATTAAATTTTAAATGATTCCAAAAGGTCTTTTGATCAGTGCTTCCTTATAATCTAATCACATACAGAAGTCAAGAGAGAACAACATCTTTTAGCATTACTTGAAAAAAAAGAAAAACACATTAATAAAAAATGATGAAACTACACAACTAGTTCCACCGTCATGTCTCATTTTGCTTCAACTTGTGTCTATCCATTACACCTCTGCATTGTATTGCCTTCTAAAAATCACCTTATATATATATATATATATATATCATTTTATTAACTCTTATGACATATCCACATATTAGAGCAATTTTAAATCTTAAGTACCACAAAAATTACCCCTTTTCAAAAGGGAAATCTTTACTTTCATCCGTCATATTTTGGCTATCATTCCGTCCCATTAATCCTTGGCCTTGATAAGTGGTAATCCTTATTTTGTACAACAACTGAAATGTTTAGGGTTAGAGTTGAAATGTGAATATAAATAATAAAATGACGAAACTAGTTCAAATATCAATTTAAAAAATCCTTCTGTCTTGTTAAAAATAAGGATGACTCGGCCGCAATTAATTCCAGAAGATTCTTCCATGAAAATTCCAACAATAAAACTATCTCATCATCCATTATTATCTTTTCCAATATTTGTTTAATTTTTGCTTATGTGTTTAATACAAAATTTGTTCAGGTTTTAAGCCGGCGCCAACTCCATAGTTTCGCGAAGAGGCACTGAGAGCTTTGCTTGTGAGAACAAGTTCCATCTCCTGGAAATCAACAAGTCTCTTGACGTCCTTGTCCTTCCGGATAATCGTGTCCGGTAATTTCCGGATTTTTTGTACAAGGCGTTTGTCGATACACAACTCGTGACACATCAGGTTCAACAAGGCATCAAAGGTCAAAGAAGAGCGGTCCAATTCTATCTCGACGTAATCCTTCTCCTCGACATTAGCAACTCTGGCTTTGAGGACCATTTCTAAAAAGAGAAATAAAATAAGGGTTAGGGTCAGGGTTAAAAAAAGGGTTCACTTCATGTTAACGGTACGATGGTCATATAAATGTTCTCCATTAGAAAAATCTTTTTCTAAAGAAATTGTTTGTATTAAATTTTAATAAAAATTCTTTGGTATTATCCGAGCACTGGAACCTGAAAATAAAAACGTGATTTTACTTTTTTTTAAGGCATGTAAACAACCGGAAATAAAAAAAATAATAATTTTAGACTTTTGTAATTGAAGGAATAACTTCAGCATATAAATTTAACATAAAATGATCAGCCACCAGGCAGTAATGATCACCCATTTTCGGACCAGACAGCGTTTTTAAGGATATGTCCTTAAAAACGCTACCCCCAACTCTAAAATATTTTGTTTTTGTATTAATTTATTTTGTAACGGAGACCCCACACTCTTCTTCCTGGCAACGGCATCAAGTGTAATGAGAACCGTCCTCGGCGCAGGAATCCTTCCAGACTGTGAACACCCTGTGAAAAAATAAAGAAAAAGAAAAGAAAAAAAAAGGAAAGTATGAACTAAACAAACTTTCTCTCCAAGAACTTCCCACCTGTTGAACACGTTACCGTGGGAATGTTTCCCTACAACTACAACATGTTCGTTTTCAAGTCCAGTATCAATAAATATCTGTCATGTTGTCCTGTGAATTAATCATAGTTCTCGATCCTTTCATAGTACTATTTCATCATCCAATTTAAAATCTCACCAACCCTTATCCTCGGGTAGCTTTTGGCCTTGGTAAATGACGAACCATTAGTATAAAAAATAAATAAATAAAATGCAATGTCTCATCATTGTGTACAGTTCTTAGACGCACTAAAACTCCTCAAAAGTATGTGTACATGTGTATGGAGGAGATATATCAGGTGTAGTCTTGGCAAATTTCAGGAAGCGTGAAGATGCGAGTCCAATGTCCACAAATATCTGTAGAGTCGTCCTGTGAATTAATCATCGTTCTCAATCCTTTCATAGTATTGTTATATCATCCAATTGAAAATCTCACTAACCCTTATCCTCGAGTAGCTTTTGGCCTTGGTAACATCGCTCATGGAATGTGAGGACTAAAAGACAAAATAAGGGAAGCGAGATGTACGAGGCTGACGAAAGTAAACCCAAGTTAGTCACTTTCTACTCTTCTAGGTGGTCATGTAAGATGTTACCTCTACACCCTATATATATAAACAATAATAATGGCATTATTGTGTACAGTTCTTAGATGCACTAAAACTCCTCAAAAGTATGTGTACATGTGTATGGAGGAGATATATCAGGTGTAGTCTTGGCAAATTTCAGGAAGTGTGAAGATGCGAGTCCAACGTCATCAAATATCTGTCGAGTCGTCCTGTGAATTAATCATCGTTCTCAATCCTTTCATAGTATTGTTATATCATCCAATTTAAAATTTCACTAACCCTTATCCTCGAGTAGCTTTTGGCCTTGGTAAGTGGTGAACAATTAGTATATAAAAAAAGACCACCAAAAATCCCAAATACAAAAAAAAAAAAAATAATCTACCAGAAAACACCATGGAAATAATTTTGTGCATCGAACCGGTCCAGCACCAGAATCTGTTCCTTTTTTTTTTTTTTCTCCCTCCCACGGCGGAATCAAGGTCCAGAGGTCAAGACAGTACAGGTCTAAGGAGTGTAGCATCTATCGGAACAGATACTACATTTTGATCTTAGCCAAAACACTCTAATAGTACAAATGTTGAGACAAATGAATTTTATTGAAATCCGAACACGTTTTTCACCATGTTTTCTTGGATACGGCGTTGGCTAAAAATAGCACTATGCCGTACAGTTTCGGTTTCAAAAAACAATTCCGTTCGATTTCAGATCTACAGGTGAAAAACTGAAAAAACATGTCTTTTTCAGTAAAATTGCCCATCTCTAGAGATGAGTAAGGAAGAACACTTTTGATTTTAGCGATGTAAGAAGGTTAGCAATAGTTAAGAGGAAAAAGATTGCGAGAGAGGAAGGACAATTGATAGAGTGAAGAAAGATAGATGATAGACAAAAGATCTCATTCTCTGATGATTATTGTATCCAAGACTTCTCCCTCGACCAACATTTTTTTTAATGAGAGAGAGAAAGAGAGAGAGAGAGAAAGAGAGAGAGGAGGGGGGAAAGAGAGAGAGGAGGGGGGAAAGAGAGAGAGGAGGGGGGAAAGAGAGAGAGGAGGGGGGGAAAGAGAGAGAGGAGGGGGGAAAAGAGAGGAGGGGGGAAAGAGAGAGAGGAGGGGGGAAAGAGAGAGAGGAGGGGGAAAGAGAGAGAGTAGGGGGGAAAGAGAGAGAGGAGGGGGGAAAGAGAGAGAGGAGGGGGGAAAGAGAGAGAGGAGGGGGGGGAAGAGAGAGAGGAGGGGGGAAGAGAGAGAGAGAGGGGGGGAAGAGAGAGAGGAGGGGGGGAAGAGAGAGAGGAGGGGGGGGAAAGAGAGAGAGGAGGGGGGGGAAAGAGAGAGGAGGAGGGGAGAAAGAGAGAGAGGAGGGGGGAAAGAGAGAGAGGAGGGGGGAAAGAGAGAGAGGAGGGGGAAAGAAAGAGAGGAGGGGGGAAAGAAAGAGAGGAGGGGGGAAAGAAAGAGAGGAGAGGAAGAAAGAAAGAGAGGAAGAAAGAAAGAGAGGGGGAAAGAGAGAGAGGGGGAAAGAGAGAGAGGGGGAAGAGAGAGAGAGGGGGGAAAGAGAGAGAGGGGGGAAAGAGAGAGAGGGGGAATGAGAGAGAGGGGGAAAGAGAGAGAGGGGGAAAGAGAGAGAGAAGAGGGGGAAAGAGAGAGAGAGAGGGGAAAGAGAGAGAGAGAGAGGGGGAAAGAGAGAGATGGAGAGAAAGAGATGGAGAGAGAAAGAGATGGAGAGAGAAAGAGATGGAGAGAGAAAGAGATGGGAGAGAAGAGATGGAGAGTGAAAGAGATGGAGAGAGAAGAGATGGAGAGAGAAGAGATGGAGAGAGAGAGATGGAGAGAGAAAGAGATGGAGAGAGAAAGAGATGGAGAGAGAAAGAGATGGAGAGAGAAGAGATGAGAGAGAAGAGATGGAGAGAGAAGAGATGAGAGAGAAAGAGAGAGGAGAGAGAAAGAGAGAGAGAAAGAGAAGAAAGAGAAGAAAGAAAGAAAGAAAGAAAGAGAAGAAAGAAGAGAAAGAAAGAGAAGAAAGAGAAGAAGATAGAGAAAGAAAGAGAAGAAGGAAAGAAGAAAAGAAAGAGGAAAGAAGAAAGAGAAAGAAAGAAAGAGAGAGAAAGAAAGAGAGAGAAAGAGAGAGAGAGAGAATGTTAAGAGGAGATTAAGCAATACTAACCATTATCACTTTTTGGG
>OY744518.1:136653432-136663432 GCA_963556195.1 Sepiola atlantica
AAAGAGGTCTACGCAGACACCACAAGAAACTATTTCACTGCTGATTTCGACTGAACTGGAGGAGGGCTGCCTTCTCAATCAGGATCCCTGAACCTTGGAATAGTCTCCCAAGTGAGGTAATAAATGTGCCAAAAAACGTATCAATTCAAGGTGAATTTGGACAAGTGTTGGGCTACTGTATCCTCTTCTGCATAAATTTCTGCCATCCTTACATGGAAACTGAAACATGCTTGTTTTATTTTTTGCCAAATTAATTAAATTGAATAATTTGAAAATAAATGCCAAAATAACGTTTATTAAATTTAAGTATGAAACAAAGATCAGTTATGGTTCATGTGAGCCGAAAGCACCAGGAGAGAAGAAACCATTGATCAATTCTTGAATATTGTAGTATATGTATGTGATTTATATTTGAATGATGAATTTTTTTAACACAGCTGCTAGGGGTAAAAGTGGATAATGTGGGTTATATTAAGTTTAATTCAGTTTTAAGTGAAGGAGATAAAAAGAGATGGAAGTCCTCCGTGAAAATAAGGATACCTACAAATTTTGTGAAATTTTGACAATAGGTATTAGACATAAATTAATAAATATTCCACAAATTTCAGTTTCTTTGGGGTATTTTAAAGGGTTTTAGGAGGGATAATATAGGCATAACCTCCCATTTAACAATTTAGATATTTCAGATTTGCATTAAATTTCATCAATATTCATTAGAAACAATTCAGCACGATTCCCTTAATTTCAATTTCTTCTTACGACCCCTTAAGCTTAAGGCTTAAATTTTAGACATTATCTAGAATCAAAATCATGTAATGGAGTTTGATCAAATTTGCAACAAGGATTCTATATATAAGGTTTAGTATCATTCAATGAAAGTCTTGCTTGTTTGAAAGCACGGAGCACTCATACAGTGACACATGTGATGAGCCTTGTCTGTTCTATTTAACCGAACATGTATAAAAAAAAGAAAGTTTGCTGCTCAAATATTTGTATATTGACAAGCTTGTACCATCGTTCTTACGTACAAATTGCTCCAAAATAGCTGACACCATAAATAAAATTCTGTTGTTCCATTGACTTAACTATTTAAGAAAAAACCCTACTATTTGCGTTACTTAGCTTGACTTATGTGCATACTCCAGAGAGCTTCACCACATCCTTAAGAACAAAATTCCACCACTTATCAAAGTTTTGGGCCAATCTTTCAGCTGTTAGGAGCAGCATATTTGTCTCAACCCTTATTTGGTTTGCCTATCTCTTTGGTCGTAGTCCTCTTTCTTCCCCCAATGAAATCTTATTGATACGATTTCTTTACATAGGAAGGAAACATGTCCATGTTTCGTCCTTATGTAAAGATATCAGAGATTAACAAGGTTTGTCGAAACCATGTTAATCTCTTTTTTTTCTTCGAATAACATTGTCGATGGATCTGTTAATATTAAACCTCTTTCTGATATCTGCATTTCTTAGTCTATCTCGCAACGTTACTTCAAGGATAGTTCTTAACCATTTCATTTCAAAGACATTGAGCTTCCTCCAACGATCTGTTAGTATTCTCCATGTTTTACTTGCATATAAAGCAATATTAACTTCAGAGGCGTTAATATGTTCTTCCGACTTCGTATATTTTTAAAAACCGTTTTGATGTCTATTGAGATATTATCTCCATAGGAGGAAATTAGGTGCTTCTTTCGTTTCAGAATGGCGTGAAAGTATTTAAAGAAATATATAAATTTTGTTTTGTACTTACATGTCAGCTGAAAATAAGATTGTACAGAAAAAAATTACGCAAATTCATACAGTATTTAAACTCCCCTGGTAATTCAAACTCACCAGTAGGTAATTCAAACTCTCCAATGAATACGATCCTGGCCTATGAAATCGGCAAAGACAAGTTAAAATCCTATTAGATCGATCCTGGCTATTTATGCACCGACAAGTGTACACCTTTCTGCCAAAAAATGATGTAAACAAACCAAAAAAATGCTTCACCAGTGTTCACATTTATATTCGCTTTCATCTTTTAAACGTTGAGTTAGTAAAGAAGTGAAGAACATTAATTTTCCTCTCTTCAATGGACCAGTTGACTATGTCCGAGTATATCTTTCTTGTGGTCTCTTGGTTTTACCGGATTCTAGGACAAGAATTCATCTAGTCTGATGGAGTATCCAGCTAAGTGTTGTTACTTCAGGTAACATCACTAGAAGGTGCACTATTTCTTGTATAAACCAGTGTATAGCCATACCAAAAACTTTGTTATGTACTTATGTGGTAGCTGACAATAAGATTGTACAAAAAGATTATGCAAATTCATCCAGTATTTATTAAATAAGAAAAGAAAAAAAAACGATTTTACGTATCGGTAGACATTTTGTAACCAGTTCAGTTTACTGTTAACGACCCATGATAAAATCTGGCGATTGAAAGATACAATATGGCGGCCAACCGATAAAATCGTTTTTTAATTTTTAATTTAATAAATACTGAATGAATTTTGCGTGATTTTTGGTGTACAGTCTTCTTTTGAGCTACCACATAAGTACATAACAAAGTTTATACATTTCTTTAGCTATTTTTTTTAAAGAGAGGCCTAACATGTCATTGTGAAACGAAAGAAGCGCCGGAAATTATTTTGTATTTGTCTGGGTTCACTTTCATCTCCGTTTCTCGCAAGAGTCTTCAAGCTCAGAAGTAGAGAGCTTTAACTTATAAAAGACAGCGATAATTATTTTAATGTAATATTAATTAATTAAAACAAGTAACATTCTTTTAATTCATTCACAGGATATTTAGCTGACAATTATCTTTACGGTAAGAAGAGAATATTTATTGTTTTAAAAAGATTTAAATCGTTAAAATTTTAAATAAATAGATAAAGAGTTTTATTGATTTCTTTTTGTTTAAAGAATGTTTAGCTGACAATGTCAATTATTTTATGGAAGAAAGTAAGAGAATTTGTTCTGAATATCATTAAACCATATGGTTTAATGATATTTCAATTATGATTTATTATTTCAAGAGGAATATTATCATTAACAGTAAATTATACGATGAAGAAAGCACCCGTGAAATTGCCAACGAGTCCTGTTAATACCTTAATTTGAGATGTGGATAAAAAGAAATATGCAAAAACTAAATTACCTTGAAATTCTGTGTATTCATCACCATAGGTGTCATGATATTTTTTAGAGTCCGCCACGAGATTCGACTTAATAGTAATTTTTTTTTTCTGCTTTTCTTTTCTCAAAATTAACCAATCTCTTTCATGAAAGTTAAATAATTTTTCTTGCGTTGTAGTAATAATTTTTCTTGTGTTGTAGTAATGATCAGATCTAAATTATTCAGGCCCCAGAAACAGTTTTAAAAGCTACATTCGATGTAACCATTACAGTAAAAGAAGGCCTTAAAAAATATAAGAAAAGAAAAGAAAAAAAGAAGGATATTACCGACCTTAAGAAATATTTACTATTGATAACAAACACCAGCGTTGCTAGCAGGATTATTGATATGGTAATAATCAAGTTTGAATCAATGTTACACTAGATATTCTAACATGACACAGCTGTTTATGAGTGGGTCACAGCTGGTGCTTTCTTTGTGGAAATGATTTGAATCATAAACCAGAAAGTGAATTAGAATATAAGAAATATTGACAGGTACAAAAACCAAAACAAACATATATATATATATATATATATATATATGAGAAAGGAAGGATAAGAGTAATCCAAAACTATGATACTACCTACACACCAAAGCCACAGAGCTACCCCCCTTCCCCCAGCCTCTCAAAAATCCATGCTACACCTCACCACGACAAAAACCGCAGCACCCCCTCCCCTCTCTCCCACCCTAAGACAAATTCACTAATACTTTCACCCCTCCCCTTTTTCACTCACAGCCATCCACATTCATTTCACTCTCTGCCGACTTCTTTAAGCCCGGACCTTGGTCCTGCGCTCCCAGTAGTGGCTACTACTTATCAACCATGTCAACCCAATATTTCTATGTACTTGCATGACATTTTTCTTAAAATTATCATCCTGAAGAAGTCTTACAAATAAAGACGAAACGTTGATGAATACATAAAAAAAACATCTTTTGGTTTTTCCTTTTTCATTTCCCATATATATATATATATATATATAATAATAATAATAATAATAATAATGGTAATAATCCAGGTAACAAATATCCACAGGGTGGTAATCCAGAGAATTTTAACCGGGTATATAAAAAGTGCTCAATATCAAAATAGAGCTTTATTCGCAGTAGTCACCCCTCATGCCTGTGTGGAGATATATTGCTGGTTGGAAATAATTTTAAATATAGTCATATTTACAATTTTTGCTTGGAAATTTAAAAAAACAAAAACATTTGCAATACGAAGTCAATTAAAAAAAAAAATACTGTTAGTGCAGTAGTATTTTCTTTACAAAAATACTTGTTCTTACAGACAGCTGTAAAACGGCTTTAACGAATTTGTTGATTTAAAATCTTTAAAATACCAATAAAAATAATCCTTTAAATGTTCAAACCTTTTTTTAAATACATTCTTCACCGAGATATTCTTTATTTAATTTTATTTTTGTTTTATGAAACAAAGAAAATCTATTTAAAAAAAAAAAAAAAAAAAAAAAAATTCGTTTCTTTATGTTCTAATATATTTTAGTTATTTTATCAACCTAATAATAATTGCCCTTAGTGTCTTCAGTGGGAATCACAGGAAAATTTCAATGGTATCTATTGAACCTTATTTGAATGTTCTAACTGTTAACACACAAACAAACATTGAATTATATATTAGAAATTAAAAACCAAAACAGTGATGCAATTTTAAAATTTATTTTATTTTTTTTAAGGCTAAGACTTTCGATAAATATATCCTTTTCCAAGCAAGACTTTTTTTATTTTATACACACATTACAAGAATTCCTGTCCCAAGACGGGTAAAATTAATTCCCCAAAGTTTTGCACCACTTTTATGTCCCCCTTATGAAGATTAAAATCAAGAAATAATGCTACTAAACCGTATGTATAGAATCCTTATTCCAATTTTCATCAAAATCCATTACATGATTTTGATTCTAGAAAATGTCTAAAATTTAAGGCTTAAAAAGAAATTGAAATTCAAGGAATCTTGCTTAATTGGTCCCCCGATTTATAAAATCGGGAGACCTATGTTTTGAGGCATGTCCGTCCGGATTTTTCTCTGCAACCATCCATTGAATTTCTCTGAAATTTTGCATGAAGTTGTAACTTTGGTCAGGTTAGAAAGTGACGTTCTCCGATTTTTGAAAAAAAATCTGGTTAGCCCCCCAGGAGGTCAAAAGGCCCCCAAATGGCAAAAATGACCCTTTTCTCCCATAACGTTTGATCCATCCATTCAATTTTTCTGAAACTTGGCCAAAATGTAGAGGCAATTGTTCTGGATATAAAATGAGCATCCTTGACCTCAGAAAAATTCTGGTTCTCGCCCCCAGGGGGTCAAAAATGCCCCAAATTGCCCAAATTTATTGCATTTTACACTCGCCACATCGAGTCACATACAGAGTGGGACCACGCACGCGTGGCTTGTTAATGTCTAATAACTACAAATCAAATTCAATGCCAATCTTAAATATTTTCATTTTCAAAGGGGAGGTTGTACCGATATTATGTCCCCTAAAAAACTCTTAAAATACTCAAAAAAAACAATTAAAAATGAAATTCAGGGAATATTTATTAATTGATGTTTTAATATCTTGATAAAATATTAGAAAAATTGGAGGTATCTGAATTTTCATGAAAGGCTTCCAGCCCCCTCCCCCTTTACACAAAACTAAATATAGACCACATTACAACCCCTTACACCTAGCAGCTGTGTCCCAAAATTCATAATGATTGGTTAATTAGTTTAGGGATGAGTCCTGTACATACAAACATATAAAAATACCTAACTTTATATAAATAGTGATATGGCGCCCAATGAAGAAGTGATGGTTTCCACAAAGCATTATTCTTCTGTAAAAGGAAACAAATCCTTTCTGTTATCACTATCGTCATAAAATGTAAACAAAATGAATAATTTAATTTACTATAAATTCCTCCACTTCTCCTTTCAGTAGCAGATTCGGTGGCTCAGTTGGTCGAGCACTAGACACCAAGCACTGATTTTGAATCCCACATCGGTTCATAAAATGTTTATACAAGAACTTTTGCTTGTACAGCAGCATTGCTCCAAACAAAGCCATCATCAGATGATGACTCTAGGTCCAGGCATGGTTTCTGCGCCGAAGCATCATTACCATTAGGTGACAGAGAATTAGGAGTCGTAAGAGAAGAGAGGGTGAAGAAAGACACAGTATATTATGACAGCACAATGTATTCTAAAATCCTTTGAATCTTTGCATGAATTTTTTTTTAGTGCTGAGAGAAATTGAATGGTGTAAATAATTAAAAGAGAAAAGAGAGAGAGAGAGAGCAGATAGATTGGAAAGGAGAAAGGGTATAGGTGACAGAATTAAGAGCCGTAAGAGAAGAGAGGGTGAAGAAAGACACGGTATATTATGACAGCACAATGGAGAAAAGAGGACAGAAGGGAAAAGAGATGGGTGAATGAAATGAACAGAGGTATACGGATAAGAGTGAGAGTCTATTATGACATCACAATGTATTCTAAAATCCTTTGAATCTGTACATGATCTTTTTTGTGCTGAGAGAAATTAAAAGGTACAAATTTTAGTTGTTTCGTCGTCCTATTAAGCACAGCAATTCTCAATTATTAAAATCTTTTCTCGGTTGAAACACCTGTTCAAAATCAATATTTACAGACCAGTAACAGAAGATCCAATTTTAATAATGAAAAATAAGATATTTATCTCTATAAAGTTAGCTATGCGTATAAATTTATATATTTCTATGTACAGAGTTAGGGTTATCTCTATAAAGTTAGGTATGCATATAAATTTATATATTTATTTATATACATGTGAGTGTGTGTGTGTGTGTGTGTGTGTGTGTGTACAGGATAATATCCTAAACTAATGAACTAATCATTATGAATTTTGGAATATATATTCTCAGCAACCCAGTGAGTATTGATTTACTCCTCTCCAGGAGTTAGGCACAAGGCCAGTTTTTATCTTACTCCCACAAGTAAGATGTGACCCAAGGTCGGGAAAGTGGGGTTTAAAAATTGCCTGGGCAGACCCGTCGGTATTCCCCGATAGGGACGCCTCAGACAGTAAGCTATAAACTTACTCCTCCCCAAAGAGGGGAGGCGAAGCCTGAGAAGGTGGACCTCCTAGAACTGCACAGGACAGACCCATAGACCGGCGTAAATCAAGCCCCGAAGGCCAAGACAATACCAGTCTATGGGGTGCAGTATCCATCGGAACAGATACTACACTTTGATCTTAGCCAAAAGGCAAACTTTACAATTTAGGGAGTACGCCCACCCAAATTCGCACCCTCCTCCCCCAAAAAACTGTTAAACTAAGTTAGATACACAACATTTAATAGATGTAATACCTCAAATTTTGAGTTATATTAAGTAATACATTTTTAAAAGGATTGGTGCATGCGTGAGCATCAATAATATGTATATCCTTTGTAAAATCCTAAACTATTAAACTTATTATGAATTATGGAATATGTATTCGAGGCAACAGGGTGAGTAACGTGGGCACATTATTTTTTTTTTGGTAAACTTTATCATTTAGGGAGTTCCACTGAAACCGTACCATATCCTCCCTGGATCTGGGCAGAATTTGATTAATTAAGAGAACGGCTTAACAAGAATTTGTTAACATTGGACTTTAAAACGACCATGCTGTAATTAACTGGGAAGCAGCACCGTGGTATTGTGTTCCACAGACAAGTAGGTCTTGGAAATAAACTCTGCTCATGAAAGTTTCGTTTAGTTCCAGGTAAACAGAGGAAGAAAGAAAAAGTATTTACAGTTGTTGTAGTTAATAATTGTACGAAATTGCATGTAATATATATATATATATATATGAAGTTAATCCAACAAAAGATATAAGAGGCAACTAATATCTTTTAATTAGTGAAACATCCGGATAAAGACTGATTTTCCATTTAACCAGCAAATTTTGGTTTGTGCTACTCCGGTCAACCTTGGGTCACATCTTACTTATGGGAGTAAGATAAAAACTGGCCTTGTGCCTAACTCCTGGGGAGGAGTAAATCAATACTCCGGTCAAATCATTTGAATCCTGAATTTTGAACTTTATGATTTCAACACAAAGTGAGTTTATTGAACTTTTATTTGATTTGGTTCATTTATCATTGTATTAATTAACATAAACATTGGATGCATTTTTCACTGTAATTTACGGCATCAATTGCGGACGCTTTTCCCGACTGGATAACTTTTTCGGTTTTTCAGTTCTTTCATTTTTTTCGCTTTTGGACTGTTATTCAATACCTGGATCAATCTTCAATCAACCTCTTGGATATCTTTCCTGAATATGTTTTAATTTGTATGACTTGGATGGATTTTATAACTTTAACAAATAAGTATGTTTTTGGCTTGATATATTTGATGATTAATGAAATTTTATGTATTTTTGTATATATTTTTATATATTTTCAAAGTGTAATTTTATCACCTGCAGTAACGTCACTGCGGTAATGGTCCTCTGAGGAGAAGAATTATCTTTGAAAACTCATGATTTAAGGACGTTGAGATACTTTGCCTGAATTTTGAATTCTAATAAAATTTAATTCGCACCTTATTTTATTATTTCATTTTATATTATGCTATATATATATATATATATATATATATATATATATATATATATATATATAGCATAAGTTATGTATTTTTGTAATTGTTTTTATTGGTGATAGTAATGTTCAGCTTGTTGCCTTTCTATTTTTCACTTCCTAAGTGGTAAAGGGTAATGCAGAAGATTGCATTTTTAGTCGCCTTTAACTTTATCGGAGATATTTTTTGTTGATAATTTTTATTAATTTTATACGTACATAAAAGTAATCTATGGATACGTGTTTCTGGCTATCAGCCATCATCAGCATGGCTAACTTAAACAAGGATCGAAGCTTCGATATATCATTGTATTTTCTTTACATGTGTGTAGCTAATAATTGTACCAAATGGTGATAAAGTTATAATTAAAAAAACGGTACTTATATCGATCTTGACCCAGTTTTCGCGAGTTTCTTGTCGGAAGCGTTCGGCTATCCTACGCAAACGCCCGAGAGATGACGAGCCGATTTGTACTAGACGATAATTTTAATACAAGAAACTCGCGGAAACTATGTCAAGATCGACATAAGTGCCCCCTTCCCCCCCCCCCCCCCAATTTTTTTTTTTACACTTATTCACCCCAAACATGGGGGAACATTGTCACTGGGATGTAAGAGGCTACTATTAGGGACAATGCCTACAGAGACACACTAAGTAGGGAGTTGAGCAACGAGATGTCTGTTTGCATTACATTTAAATTTCTGCATGTTAATACAGTCAGGGAAGCAGGAAACAGGGAGGGAATTCCAAAGTCTAGTTGTTCGAGGGAAGAAACTATTAGAGTGAAGGGGTGGGATTTTGCTGCTTGTTGGGTCAGTCGGAAGTATTTACATCGAGGAGGCACAAATGCCACGAGTTCGTCAGAGCACATTCCATTAAAGTACTTGTAAAACAAGCACAAGGATACCACCTTGCGGCGATGGGACAGAGGTTGGAGCTTGGTTGACAGATTTGAGAGTCTTTTTTGGACTCTGTCTAAGGGGGAGAGACTAGTGGATGATGCATCAGCCCAGATGTGGCAAAAATACTCCATGCATGGGCGAATCGTGGCTTTGTAGAGATACAGTATACTGGCAGATGTGAATAGTTTTCTAGCATGGTAGAGAGAGCCCACCTTCTTTGCAGCAGATTTGGCAATGTCTTCAATGTTTTTGTTCCAATTCATGTTGCCTGTGAATTTTGTTAAGATATAGTGTCTCGCTCTCGATCGCAAATAAGGGTTCA
>OY744518.1:136668432-136710932 GCA_963556195.1 Sepiola atlantica
AAAATAAAAATGCTGAAATCGAGATGAATTTCCCAACCTCGGGGGCCACGGTTCCGTGTGTGTGTGCGTTGAACTAAAAAAACCCCCAAAAAACGACAACTTTTTCTTAAACAACTCCAATCACTTTAAACTAAAAAAATTCAAACTTAAAAGAAAGGCACTGAGTATGTATGTATGTATGTATGTATGTATGTAGAAGAAACAGGAAGTCATTCTTTGATGAAACAAAAGTCATCTAACTCTTCCCCCCTATCATGAATCGATGAACGGCAAAATTAACACTTTCAGTTTTCACAGATAACTGTAATAAGTGGAGAAAAATCAGCTTTTTCCTATTAAAAAAAGAAAAAGAAAAAAAAAGCAACTTCTGCTAAAAGGTGGAGAACTCTCATCCCTGTTATAAACATATACACATACCTAACTTTATATATAGAAAGTGAAGAGATAGACTTAAGAGCCAGAAGTGTACGTTGACTTTAAAAAAAAATTTTTATTTTTTATTTTTAAATCAAATTTTTTTTTTCAAAATAGGATTTTGAAACTTAAATGTATTCATTATATATTTTAAATTATTAATCAGTTGATTTTTATTTTTAAATTTTACAAATCCAGTTGATTCGTATTCACACACACAGAAGAGTTTGAATTACCTACTAGTCTCTCTTTACAAGGGTTAGTCAGGACAACCTGGCATGAGGATACTTCACCCTACAAGTAAACTCTGACCAAGTAACAGCACTTAGCTGAATATTCCACCAGACTAGATGAATTTTTGTCCTGGAATCCGGTAATACCAAGAGACCACAAGAAAGATATACTATACCGTAGTTAACTGGTCAATTGGATGGAGGAAAATTAATGTTTTTTCACTTATTTATTAACTCAACGTTTCAAAAGGTAAAGCGAACTTTAATGGAACACTCGAATATCTATATATCTTATCGGATTGACATCCTAATAACTAAGGGGAGACAAGTACGACCTTTCCTTCAATTTGACTCAGCCTTTTTTTTCGTCTCTAAAAAAGAGAGCCTGCGGGGCCTTTGATCTCGGCAAATCACGTTGACAGAGGTTTCCGACCAATCACAGACCAGAGATCATGCGTGACCACGCGTGATTTGAGTGATATAAAAGAAGATACGCCTTACTTCTCCTCCTCTTTTTACCCGCTCCCAGCAAGTAACACGGTCCGTTCAAGGAAGTCTTTCTCTCCCTACGACCAGTGATTAAGACAATCCGATCAGAATGACTCAGAAAAGCAATGGGGCAAGAAAACACTGCCTACTACTGTCTAACAGTTACTACACGCCGTCTCCCTTTTCCTCCTCACCGGACACAGGATGAATAGTAAGCCTAACCCTTTTTTTTTCTTTCTTTGTTAAGCACGTTCGAATGCCAAATTCCTACCATGTCGTACGCACCAAAAAAAGGGGTAGAGAGACGGCTCATTTTCTCTAATTTACGCGCGCACCAAAACACGTGTGCTTTCCAAGAAGAAACTTTAAAAGACAATTTTATACAAACAGTAAAATGCTTATTTTCCTGTGCACAAAACTCAAGTTTTTCATTGAGGAATTTACACAATTTAATTGAACCACATTGAATAAATTGTTATGTTTATATGTATATGTATTTTTGAGTGCTGGCTTTCTTACTTTTTGTGTTCGTTATTGTCGTATTTTTACTCGTTCTTTCATGTTTAACGTTAAGAATTCGTCAGTACCCCCACAAATTTGGTGATCCCGCTGAACATTTTATTCATTAGAATTCCAGTTACTCAAACAACAATGGTTTCAAACGAACCGACAGAATGTACGTTGACTGTTAACCTGCCTACATACAATCCTACAAATGTGCAAACATGGTTTTCCCAGCTAAATGCAATATTCACGGCGATAAAAATAACTTCACAAAATTCAAAATACGTATATGTAGTAGAAAAGCTACCTGCAGACGTAGCCACAGAAGTCGTGGAAAAACCCTACGACATTTTGAGGGATGCCATAATAAGGAGGACCGGAAAGTCAGACGAAAGACGACTCCATGATCTCTTCAACAATTTAAATTTAGGCGACATGAAGCCATCTCAACTTTTGAGGAAGATGCGGACATTGTTAGGGGCAAATTCAATGTCCGATACAGTATTAAAAAAGTTATAGACAGATAAACTCCATACTCATACAACGCAAATTCTGGCATCACTCCCGGACGACCTGAGTTTAGACAAGCTAGCAGATATAGCTGATAAAATTCATGAGAGCAACAGCCCTAACCAAGAAAAAAATGTCTATGCATTTTCAACGCCACCATCTCAAATAGGCACACCCGACATCGTAGCAAGGCTGGAAAAAAACATAACGGAATTAACACTCAAGGTATAGAGTCTCATCAACAACCAGGACCATCAATTTTACCGGCCTCGGGGACGTTTCTGAGACAACTCATATTCTCCACATAGGAATAGCCGGAGACGTTCAAATTCTTTCTCCAGAGAGAGACACACAGGCAATACCTGCTGGTATCATTCAAGATTTGGAAAAAAAGCCCGAAAATGTATAAAACCATGCAACTTCGATGTGGAACAGACACAGGCGGGAAACGGACCTTCCAGCAGCAAGTAAAGACGACATTAACTGCTGGAATAAAACAAATGAGTCATCTATTTTACATCCGGGATAGCAATACCGGATATCTTTTTTTAGTCGACACTGGTGCACAAATCAGTGTAATACCACCAGAACCCAACAGCAAGTCTATACCATCAGCATACACTCTACAAGCAGCAAACGGATCCAAAATCCAAACTTTTGGAGAAAAATCACTGACACTGAATTTGGGATTGCGACGACCATTCGCATGGATTTTTACACAAGCCCAAGTAAAAACACCCATTCTTGGGGGCAGATGTTCTATCACATTTTCGTTTGTCAGTGGATATGTCTACACACTGCCTCATCGACAGCGAAACACAGTTGTCGATGAAAGGAATAACCTCAGTGTACACATCAACGGGAATCAGCTCTGCTTTACCAACCAACAGTGGTTTACAGGAACTTTTCAAAAAATTCCCATCAATAACCACTCCTTTAAAGCACACCGATGAAATTCGCCATTCTGCTAAACACCATATAAAGACTACGGGACCACCAATCCATGCATCTTCACGCAGATTACGCCCGGATAAGTGCAATATAGCAAAAAACGAATTTCAGCACATGTTAAAATTAGGCATCATCTGCCCTTCAAGTAGCCCATACTCCTCGCCACTACACATGGTACCAAAACCAGATTATGGGGCTTGGCGGCCCTGTGGAGACTTTCGAAACCTAAATGCTAAAACAGTTCCTGACAGATATCCAATTCCCCATATTCACGATTTTGCCATAGGACTGCAAGGAACTAAAATTTTTTCAAAACTTGATTTAGTCAAGGCTTATTACCAAATTCCAGTAGCAGAAGACAGAAAAAACAGCAATAACTACTCCTTTTGGCCTATATGAATTTACAAGTATGCCTTTTGGATTACGCAACGCAGCTCAAAGTTTTCAGAGACTGATAGACGAGGTTCTGAGAGGACTACCATTTGCTTTTGCGTACATCGATGACGTACTAATCGGTAGTTGAAATATTCAGGAACATCACGAACATCTGGAACAGGTTTTTGAGAGACTGGCACATTTTTGTTTAAAAATCAACGTAAGCAAATGTGTTTTCACAGTCCCCCAACTGACATTCTTGGGTCACGTAATCGATGAACAAGGTATTGCGCCCGTGCCAGAAAAAGTGGCAGCAATCCAGCAATTTCCTCAACCAACATCATTGCGACAAATGAGAAGATACCTTGGTCTGATCAATTACTACCGCAGATTCATTCCAGGTTGTGCAAACATTTTAACTCCTCTCACAAATTTGCTGCGCAACCCAAAAAAGAAAAATGCAACGATTACAGTAGAAGGGGAAGCATTGATCGCATTCAACAACTCAAAGAAAGCACTGGCAGATTTCACAAAACTTTCTTACATCCATGATGAGGATAATTCAGTACTAACACTGACTACAGACGCTTCTTCATTTTCAATAGGATCAGTTCTACACCAAACTCAAAACGGTATAGAAAAAACCATTTCTTTCTTCTCGGTGAAACTAAATAATGCACAACAAAAATACAGCGCTTTCTCGAGAGAATTACTTGCGATCTATCTGTCAATAAAACATTTCCGGCATCTTCTCGAGGGCCGACACTTTACTGTTTACACAGACCACAAACCCCTCACATACGCTTTACACACAAATAAGGACAAATATATGCCCAGAGATATCCGACAACTGGACTACATATCCCAATTTACATCGGACATTCGTTACATCAAGGGCACAGACAACATTGTAGCAGATACCTTGTCATGCTCCACAATTCACGCCATAAATTCTGAAGCTC
The DNA here is from genome assembly GCA_963556195.1 of Sepiola atlantica. Lineage (NCBI taxonomy): Eukaryota > Metazoa > Mollusca > Cephalopoda > Sepiida > Sepiolidae > Sepiola > Sepiola atlantica. Next base: position 136,672,871 of record OY744518.1, read on the forward strand.
TTACTTCGAGATAATCGCAGATGAACAGAAAAATGACGAAACATTAGACAGGGTAAAAAAGGACACTTCTTTAGAATTAAAGGAACATCCAATCCCTTTTGGAACTAAGACATTCCTATGCGACACAAGTACAGGTTATTCCAGGCCTTATATACCACCTTCACTCAGAAAAAAGGTTTTTGAACATTTCCATAACTTGTCACACCCAGGTCGACGAGCTACTATCAAATTAATTAGTAATCGTTTTGTCTGGCCTAAAATGCATAGAGACATAAGAGATTGGACTAAAGTGTGTCTAAAATGTCAAACAAGCAAGGTGGGTAGACATACAAAATCTCCACCTGGCCAATTTATCCACCCAGATGGTAGATTCACCAACTTGCACATCGACATAGTTGGACCATTGCCAGAAGCTAATGGCCATGCATACTTATTAACAATCATCGACAGATTTACCAGATGGCCTATCATAACTCCTTTACGAGATACATCTGCACAATCCGTCGCGAAAGCAATATTGCATGATTGGATAGCTAATTTCGGTTGTCCATCAGTAATAACGACTGATCGTGGCGCTCAATTTAAATCAACATTTCTCGATGAGTTTACAAAACTTTTGGGAGTAAAACACATAACCACAACGGCTTATCACCCTTGTGCCAACGGAATAGTCGAGCGTTTCCATCGACAATTAAAGGCAGCTCTGACAGCCAACAACCATTCCGGAACATGGTTAGAAAACATTCCTCTAGTTTTGTTGTCTATCAGGAATGTGATGAAACAGGACTTAGGATGCACATCATCTGAAATGGTTTTCGGGACATCACTGACATTGCCCGGCCAGTTCTGCGAAAAAACGAATCATTTTCAACCATCTACAAACTTTGTCCAGAACTTAAAACAAAGAATGAATGATTTGATTTTCACGCCTACAAGGACACAAACAAAAGAAATTTACATCCCAAAGGACCTCCACAACTGCGAATATGTTTTCGTACGCATTGATGCAGTAAAGAAACCACTTTGTGTTACATATTCAGGACCTTTCCAAGTAGTGGATAGGAAGGCAAAATATTTCACCATAATTAAAAATGGAAAGCAAGATACGGTTTCAATAGATAGGATAAAACCGACATACTTAGATTTATCAAAGAACAGCATGTCGAAACACCTTACACCTTCACAGGATACCGAGTTGTGCAAACAAGGTCCTACAATAACCAGCACACCACATAAACCTGAACTGGTGACAAAATCCGACAGGAAAGTAAATTGGCCTGGCAACCTGAAACAGTATGTTACATATTGAAAATATTTTTTTTCTCAATATTTTTCAATCTGAAGGTTTTTCTATCGGATTGACATCCTAATAACTAAGGGGAGACAAGTACGACCTTTCTTTCAATTTGACTCAGCCCTTTTTTTCGTCGCGTGATTTGAGTGATATAAAAGAAGATACGCCTTTCTTCTCCTCGTCTTTTTACCCGCTCCCAGCAAGTAACACGGTCCGTTCAAGGAAGTCTTTCTCTCCCTACGACCAGCGATTAAGACAATCCCATCAGCATGACTCAGAAAAGCAATGGGGCAAGAAAACACTGCCTACTACTGTCTAACAGTTACTACACGCCGTCTCCCCTTTCCTCCTCACCGGACACAGGACGAATAGTAAGCCTAACCCTTTTTTTTCTTTCTCTGTTAAGCACGTTCGAATGCCAAATTCCTACCATGTTGTACGCACCAAAAAAAGGGGTAGAGAGACGGCTCATTTTCTCTAATTTACGCGCACACCAAAACACGTGTGCTTTCCAAGAAGAAACTTTAAAAGACAATTTTATACAAACAGTAAACTGCTCATTTTCCTTAAATTACGCGCACACCAAAACACGTGTGCTTTCCAAGAAGAAACTTTAAAAGACAATTTTATACAAACAGTAAAATGCTCATTTTCCTTAAATTACGCGCACACCAAAACACGTGTGCTTTCCAAGAAGAAACTTTAAAAGACAATTTTATACAAACAGTAAAATGCTCATTTTCCTGTGCACAAAACTCAAGTTTTTCATTGAGGAATTTACACAATTTAATTGAACCACGTTGAATAAATTGTTATGTTTATATGTATATGTATTTTTGAGTGCTGGCTTTCTTACTTTTTGTGTTCGTTATTGTCGTATTTTTACTCGTTCTTTCATGTTTAACGTTAAGAATTCGTCAGTACCCCCACAATCTCAATAGAGATCAGGAAGGGGCCCCATGAGTTTTGAGAACTTCTACTGAAGTAAAATAGAAAAAATACCAAAAAAAAAAACACAATATCTGATTAGATAAATTTATAAATAGAGACGAGAAAATAAAAATGTTAGTTCAGAGGTGGCCAATCGTCAGCATTCCATCCAGCATTTTTTTCACGCAGGAGTTCACACGCCTCATATATCTGGAGTGGAGCTGATACGAACAATGAATTACTCACTGACCCCTCCCCGATAACAGCCACAAACTTATGTGCTGTGTCTGTGGTGGTAAAGGGACAGTGGCTATCCCAAACAAGCGGTTGTAGAAAAGACATCTAGGACAACAAAGAGAGTCACGTCAAGTTATGCAAATGATTCGTTTGCTGACCAATCAATTTTGGGTTCGTTTAATAAATTGATTGGTGATCTTAAATTGTATTTTTTGTTCAAAAATAAAATTGCAATTTACTTTAAAATCCAACAACAAAAAAATAGTGATAAAACATAGAATAGAATTCCTGTGTTTGTTTTATGAAATGTGCACCAATAAAATTACTGCACTTGTCCCCCCCTCCCCCGCGTAAATATTCCCGATCAACCTGGCTAGCAGCAAAATCCCACCCCTTCACTGAAGAGGTTCCCCAGATGCCGGAAAACTTTCTACTCTAATAGTTTCTTTCCCCCAGACTGCTTGCCTTTGGAATTCCCTCCCTGATTCCGGTTTCCAGACTATCAACATGCATAAATTTAAAATTAAATGTACAAACATCTTGCAACACAACTCCCCATTTAGGATGCCTACTAATCATAGTATCCCCTTACATCCAAATATATCTTGTTTGGGGGTGAACAAAACAAAAAACGTTTTTTTTTTTTTTAATTCTAAATTATATTCCATGAAAAATGCCAGTATACTGAAATCATATGCCCTTAATAGGGTTAAGATGAACATTCATATACACTAAATGTACAAAAGCAAGGAAATTGCCAAATTTTTACACTTTTATTGTCATTAAGGGTATGACTACATATCAACCAAAGCATTTCATTATCACATCACTACAGTATAAATCTCTATGCATGAGTGGATGAAGTGTGTGAGATGCGCTGAAGAAAAATTCCTACCAGTAAAATACATAGCCCTCTTGTGCTCGCATACCCTTAATGACAATAAAAGTGTACAAATTTGGGAATTTCCTTGCTTTTGTACATTTAGTGTATATGAATTTTCATCTTAACCCTATTAAGGACATATGATTTCAGTATACTGGCATTTATCATGGAATGTCACTACTTTTGTAAAGGCTATGCCTCAATACAATGCCTTCTCATAAGGTTTTTTAGAATTTTCTTGAAAACTAAGGTATATGGTAAACTGAAATTAAACGCCATCAACTAGACCCTAGAACCTCTATCTATTCAAAAATCAGCTGAATCCATCAAATAGTTGATGAGATACAGGGTGGCACATACGTACGTACATACACACGGATAACACAAAATCATACCTGACCTTTCTGGATCTCTGGGTTGCCTTGACTAATGATGCTGAAATTCTACACACTTATAGAACCTATCAAATGTAAATTTTGTGCAAAATTTTAACTAATTTGGTTTATTGGTTTTTGAGTTATGACTGATCAAAGAAATGAGATTACTAGCATAGGCCGTTTTTGAAGTCTATTAAGGGATAGAGCGCTCTCGTGCCTCCCTTGATTGTACACTTTGTTTTTTTTAATCAAAAAAGCATTAAATACAATAAATTTATTGGTCTTTTTGCTAGGAACACAGTGTAGTATCTGTTAAGACGCTTCACTTAGTCTATTCTGTCCTCGGTCAGTGAAGGAGAAGTCCTTCTAGACTGGACAATTTAAATTTTTGTTCCAATCTAGAGGGTCCCATTTTGGGGAGCTGGATTTTTCACACATTAAAAACCGACTTTGTGTCTAACTTTGCCCTCGTGGGGAAGTGAATAGATAAAATAATTTCATACAGTGTTTTGAAATAGTGCCGCGCAGCATTTCACCTGAAGTTAAAATTAACCAGTGCTTTAGGTTTGGATAAGTTTTCTTCTTCTAAGATGTACAGTTATCGTGTGGAATTTTCAAAGTCAGACCCAAATAGTATTTGAGCTGACATTTGTTATTGTTGTACCGTGTTATTGGCAATATAATAACGTACGTCGCTACAATTTATTTAAAAAATTACTTAGTCATCTGGCCCAGACGACTACTAATATGAAACATATTTAAATAATCACCTACAAATAAAAGTCAGCAAGAGGACAACTAATTTTTAAATGAAGAATATAATAGGAGTTGTCTACTTAAAGTTTAAAAATGTGTAAACAAATAAAAATTAAAAACTAAAATCACTTCACTGCATCCTGGGCAACGTCGGGCAGGGACAGCTAGTTGTATATAAATTATTATTTTTTTAATATTTAACACACACACACATATATATATATATAATTTAAATGTTGAATTAAATTAAAGATAATTGAATTATGTTTAATAATAATATATCGTGATAATATAAAGCTCAATATATTGAATAGAGCAATTCATTTTAGAGATGAAAGATGAGAATAAAAAATTGTAAAGATACAATATTTATTAGAACATCAAAAGTTCAGAGCATGGATTAAGGATATGAAGCTCCTTGCTCTGAACTTTTGATGTTCTAATAAATATTGTATCTTTACAATTTTTTATTCTCATCTTTCATCTATATATATACGATTATTTTTATTTACACAGACATGTACAAAATCTGCGACACTGGCATGTCGATGTTATCGATCAACAGCTATTATAAACTGAGATCTCATCAGGGAGAGTTAGAATCCGATCTTAACCTTAGGTCATATTTGGAAATATGACCTACGGTTAAGATCGGATTCTAACTCTACCTGATGAGATCTCAGTTTATAATAGCTGTTGATTGATAACATCGACATGCCAGTGTCGCAGATTTTGTACATGTCTGTGTAAATAAAAATAATCATATATAAAAGCTCTATTTGATATTGAGCACTTTTTATAAACCCGGTTGAAATTCTTTGGATTACTACCCTGTGGATGTTTTGCCTGGATATAATATATATATATATATATATATATATGTTCCAAATTGATTACTTTACTCCTGTCAGGTTTTCAGACTAGAATCAAAGTGTAATATCTGTTCTGTTTTCAATCAGGAGAAATCCTAGACTGAGGCAATTACATTTGTTTTGTTTCAGAGTGCCTCCCCTCATTTAATCAAAATCCGACATTGTGTCGCTGTGGCGCAGGTGGGGTGGGAGCAATTCAATAGGTACTTAACAATGGGCAGAAATGTAATAATTCAAATAAGCGATATAAGTAAATAAAAAAAAAATAAAAAAATAGGTAAGAAAAACAATAGAGTGTATTGTATAAACTTTCGCTGCTAAGATACCCACTCTTACTCCCCCCACCTTTTCGTTGTGTTAGCATCCCTCCCCCGAAAAAAAAATCATTATTATGACTCATGTTAACCCGAGTCACGTGATGAAACGGCCACTCAAACCGGTGGGATAACTTGCGTTTATTTCTTCATCTTAAAGAAAAACAAATAGATAAAATAAAATTAAAAAATATGTGCGTGTGCGTTAGCAAACTATTTTTTTGTTCCTTTGAGCTTTTGTATAAAGATTAGCAAGGCTAACCAGCGTTGCCCAGAATTGAATGCGGAACACCACGTCTTTTTGAAAGCCTTTTTCTTACCGTTTCTGGTGCTTATCCACAATTCGACCGACATGAACAAAAAACAAATTAAGAAATATCTTTATGGGTATCTTTAAGAAAGATCAGTACAGTCGCGGACGGGGTCCAAAAAACTAACGAGAACGGGGTTATAAAAATAAATATGCAACAAGTGAGTTTAACCTACGTCGAGAAGAGATATTTGTCTACTTACCTATGATATTTGTTTGTATTTTTACGTACTATAAATGGGTTTTTATTAGATGTAAAACAAAATTTCTTGTTCATTTTTTACTCGTACTTTTTTCTAGACAAAATGGCTTCTGCTCACTTCCTTACGAGCAAGCGCCATTTTGTTTTGCAATGTTCGTCTGACAAAACTATTGATTTCTAATAAATAGCAGTTGGAACGGTTTAAAAATACAAACAAATATCACAGGTCAGTTTTAAATTAACTTTTATCGACTACAGTTACTTCTATTTGTTGTATATTTGTTTTTTTGAGCATTTTCAGCGTACTGATTATTCTATAAAATACCCAGAAAATGATTTTAAATTGTGAATTTGTAGGGATTACGACTATTGTACAAGGCTGATTCGAAGCTCTATTTTTGAAGAGTTGGAATTTTTGGAGTTATCTCCCTTACATGGTGACGAGAGATCGACGCTAGTCTTTTAGCAATAAAATTTGATTTTCTTTTGTAAAAAAAAGCAACAAAGAACAATAAAAAAAAAAAACCCAACAAAATCAACAGCAAAAAACGATTTGATCGGTTTACGTGATTTTTTTGTACGATATATGCTTTCTGTCACGTGTACACACATAAAGATATTACTTTTTTTTATGTCAGTCAACTTCTGGATAAGCACCCCTTTTTTATACTTTTTTTTGCATTTCATTGTATTCAATTTTTAGGGTGGGACCTCAAGGATGTACTGGAAGGGGTGTAAGCAAAGGAAATAATTTTCTATAGATACATATTTAATCTCATCGAGCCACACCCGGCGTTTCTCAAGAACGAACGAGAATCCCCTGTATTAACACCTGTTCCAAGCCTTAACCTTTAGCATTTCGGTACTTCTACAGTTTACGGACCGTGCTATTTTTTTTATATAGGTGTTTCAAGTTAAATTCAATGTTCACGAGATCTTGTTTATCAAATTGTTAGGCCTGAAAGTACTGAATAGTTAAGAAAGCCCCTCTCCCCACGTTAAGAATGGGTTTCTAAATAATAACGTTATTATTTCAGCACGGTTAGTAAACTGCAGAAGTATCTCAGTATCTTCTATTATTATTTTTTTTTAAATTTCTATAATTTTCAAATTCTAAATCGAAATAAAACGTCGCATTTTTTTTTATGGATGTCCAGCGGAAACGCAGACTCCACGAAGAAGTTAAATTTTCAACTTTTTCACGCGATTTTGAAGCCCGGCGAATATGACAAACACCGGCTTCACGAGACATCACGTTGCGGTCAATAAAAACAGATAGAAAAAAAATGATTTATAACCCCCCCCCCCCCCCCCCAAAAAAAGAAACTTAATTTCTTTAATTTAAAACAACGGAATAAAGCGATTAACTTTTAAAAAATAATAATTTAAAATTTTGTTGCGATTATCGGAGCATTACGTTTTAATTTTTCCAATACTATATATATCTCGCGTAAAAACAAGAGCTGAATACGAGTTTTATAAATTTTCATTGAAAATAAAAAAACGTATATATATGAGCGTGTGTTGGGGGGGGGGGGATATTTTTAGATGACCATTGATAATTTGTAATATTTGGATTATTCGGACTACTATTCTCATCCTGGATGTTATTTTCACAACGTTTCGGCCGGTGTAACCTCCGACCTTCTTTCGGTGCATTTTTTGAACACGGGAACCTGTATAGATTCATAAATATTCCCAAGTTCGAAAAATGCACCTAAAGAAAGCCGGAGGTTACATCGGCCGAAACGTTGTGATTATGACAATCAATATGAGAATAGTAGTTTAAAAATACAAATGGATTTTACCGAAAAATAAAAACAGAACTTGCACTGCAAGATGTTGTAGTTTGGCGGGGGGGGGGGGAGTAATAACAAATCGCAAATGTCCAAAATAGGGTCCAATTTTTTTTTTTTTTAAATATAAAAGGGAGATAACTCAAATTTCAACGTTATTTACTTATTTTTTAGCACGTAGAAAATGTATATTTTTGCAAAGGATTCTCGTGGGGCCTTCCGCAACACAGTCGTTTTGAAAAATTAAAATGTTAACTAAATAAAATAGTTTCGTCCGTTATAAATTAAGTTACCTCCCTTGTTTTTTTTAATAAAAACAATTGGGACCCTATTCTGAACAATTGTCCGCAAATAATATTCATTTTATCTAGAGAGAATGATCATCGTATTCCAAGACAGAAAAAGATACACAGACTTAATAGAATATAGCCGCATTTTAACTTAAAATAGAAATAATTATATTACAAACTGGGTAAACGTTACTATTGGCGACAAATTATTTAAAAATAAATACAGTTTGGAAATTAGTCAAAAACAATTTATTTGGGTTTACCTACTCATTTGTGACATATTTGCGTTCAAGTAAAATTATACATTTAATAGAAGTTATAAGCAGTCCTGTACCTTACTTCATGTCAATAATCAAGATGTCTGACCACTTATTACTTTATTCACAACCAATAACTACGGAACTTAAAAATGGTTTTAACTTATATTAACTATAAACGCATATACTGAATAAATGAGTAAACCAAAATAAATTGTTTGACAAATTTCCTAACTGTATTTCCTTTAAAATAATTCATGTCGTCAATAGTAACGTTTACAATAAATTCTATAGAAATAAATACTTACCTTAATGCTATATAGTTTAAGTAAAATTAAAATGAATAATGAGAGCTATATATAAAAAAAAGCTCTTGTGTTACTGTTCTCAAAGAAAAAAACTTGGAACTTGTGATCCAAATGTCGGCACCGCCTTTGGATATTGGCATCAGAAGTTGTAGTAGTTGCGAAGGAAGATCCTTCTTCTAGAATCGATAATAAATGATTTTTGGTAGTAATAATAGTAGCAGAACTATTCGAAGAACGACAAAAGTCGGGTCTTCTTTTCTTAAAGTATATATGTAAAAAAAAAAAAAAAAAGGTTTTTTATTGTCTTATGGGACTCCATAGTTTACAAGAAACGATCGTAATAACGAACACATCATAAATTAAAGAAAGATTTAAAGTTTAAATTGAAAACAAAACACAAAATCGAATATATTTGGATGCCTTAGTTTCACATCGTAGATTTCTTTCTTTTTACTTGAATTCACAATTTTTTGAAAGAAAAACGTAAAAATCTGATTTAAGAAGAAAAAACAAAAGATAGGCTCGCATTATTAAACTCTCGTCTTATCTACTTTTAAAAAAGTGATTGAAACGTATATAGAAAACTAAAAAAAAAAAATACTTACCATCCGTTTATTGCATTTTGGGAGTTAATCTCGACATGTTTTTCCTCGACGAGTGTTTTCAGTTTGGCCAAATCGCCTGTCGCCACGGCTTCCCTTAATTCTTCCTGTTTTCCCCGGCTTGTCGGCGTCACCGTCGACTCCATGTTGCACACAGGATAACACAGAAACGCGTACCCAACAGGAAGTAAGGAGGCCCACACGACAATATCAACAACAACAACCACGTTGACTTTTACTTAACTTCAATTAACTCAAGTTAACTAAATTTTAGGCTTTCAACCCCCCCCCCCCCCAAAAAAAACCCACATTTATTTTAATTTTATGCTATCATAGAAGATTTTCGGGTACTTGTTCGTCTTTTACCATAGTCCGTTTTTCACAACTTTTTACTGACCATTTATTTTTATTTTTTCGGTGTACACTTACCTATCAGGCTGCCAGAGAATTCCGAGGTTTTTGGAAAAAAAATTCAAATAAGTTACATTTTAGGAGGGGGATCAGTTTCCAATGTAAATTCAACGTAGATTGATCCCCCTCGTTTTGACCATCTCAATTTAAAAAAATTCTTCTTCTGCTACCAATTACCTATCATGTAAGGAGAGAATTCCGGGTTTTGGAGAATATTTTTCGAATATTTGAGATTTTAGGAGGGGGATCAGTCTTGTTCGTCTTTTACCATAGTCCGTTTTTCACAAGTTTTTACTAACCATTTTTTGTTCTTTTATCGGTGTACACTTACCTATGATAGGTAATTGTAAGCAGAAGAAGAATTAAAAAAAATTTGAGATGGTCAAAAAGAGGGGTATCAGTCTACGTTGAATTTACATTGAAAACTGATCCCCCGTCTTAAAATCTAAATTTTTTGATTTTTTTTCTCAAAAAAACCCGGAATTCTCTATCGACATGATAGGTAATTGTACACCGAAAAAGGTTTTTTAAAAAATTGAGATGGTCAAAAAGAGGGGGATCAGTCTACGTTGAATTTACATTGGAAACTGATCCCCCTCCTAAAATGTAAAATATTTTTAAAAAATTTCCAAAACCCCCGGAATTCTCTAGCAGCCTGATAGGTAAGTGTACACCGAAAACAGAACAAAAAAATGGTGAGTAAAAAGTTGTGAAAAACGGACTATGGTAAAAGACGAACAAGTACCGATTCTCGAAAGTCCATTTTATATTGTTACATCTTAAATTTAATCTTAAAAAATGTACCCTATTTATTTTTTCAACATGAAAACTAAAAACTAAAATATCTTCCCATCATGAAGAACCTGGCTGCTACTTATTTATCGATTATTATTTTTATTGTTTCTTAGGCGAAATTGTCTTTAACAGTTCAGTTGCGCCATTATAAGCGAGTGCAAGGGATAACAAATGGTTAAAAACAACAACAACAACAACAAATGCTTTCCATTAACCTTAACACTAACCCTAAGTCCGAGTGACGATACGAAAAAAAATACAGAAACGGTGCACATGAAGATGGCGTAACGGGACCGTTAAAGGTCAATTTGACCTGTCTTATATATATATATATGGATACTACTTTCTTCCCATCAACCCACCATGTCAACCCAATATGTGCACGTACTTGCATGATATTTTTCTTTATATTATCATCCTGAAGAAGTCTTACAAATGAAGACGAAAAAAAAAACATCCTTTTTGGTTTTTCCTTTTTCATCTCCCATATATATATATATATATATATATATATACAGGGCTTTACGGAGCCCTCCAAAAAGGAGCACGCTCCTTTTTGCTGGAGCGAAGGAGAGGAGGGCTCATTTTATATTCAGCGGGAGTTGAGCGGGAGCAACTCCATTTGGGACTAAAGAGCGGTGGTTTTATCGCTCCACGCTCCTCGCTCCAAAATTATTTGATTTTTTTTTAAACATTAGTTTTTTATTCAGCAATATAAAGGAAAAGTAAAGAAAGTCTCAGAGTTTACTCTGAATTATTTAAAAAAATTATATCTCTGGTAGAGAGAAGGAGAGGGCTCAGGCGGAAGACGATTTAATTGTAATGTTTTTAACAATCTTTTTGTATTATTGTTTTATTTGTTAACCCCCCCCCCCCAACCCCGTCGACTTGCTATTAAGCGATGAGACAGATCAAAGGCGTCATTAAAGTTTTTATTGCAGTCAGTGACTTGAGCGTTCTATTTCTTTGGAAACATTAAACATTTGACTTAGGGGTACGAACGATTTTGACACTATCTGAGTGGAGGGGGGCGAGAGAGAGAATTCAAAATGTTTACTAGCTGACCTGAGATAATAACTAAGACCCTTTTAAAAAGTACACTGCTATCTTTCTGTTGAATAAAAACTCCGAAAATTAGCAGTCTAGATAGGGGAGGTAAGTTGCCCAATCAAGGTTTCAGAGTACAGTCTACCCTACTATTTAATTCATATAGCTTTGGGGAAGATATATGTAGATTCATACCGTTCCTAAGTGTATTAGTGAAAGTTATGTTGTTTTTCTTCTCTTAGACTAGATAGTCTGCTTGACTGGATAGAAGTATGTATGTATAATACACAATTTAGGAAAACTCGTCGAAGGAAAACTCGGCAACGGAAAATTCGTCAATGGAAAATTCGGCAACGGAAAACTCGGCAATTTTGGCCAAGTAGGAAAATTCGGCAATTATCGAATAAATATCGATTGAAAATAGATTGTAGAACCGTTTTTACAGGATATATACTTGTAAATACGGGACTACCCCCTCCCTAGTGAAGAATATTTTTTATATTATTTTTTTGGTACTTGTGCAGTTTACAAACCGGGCTATTTTTTTAGATAAGATTTTCAAGTTAAATTAAATTTTTACGATATCTTTTGTTTATTAAATTGTTAGGTGAAAGTACAGAATAGTTAACAAAGCCCCCCTCACACCATGTTAAGAATGGTTTTCTAAATAATGTTATTTCAATCCAGTTCGTAATTACGTTACGAAATTAAAGGTTTGGACCGGGTTATTTTTTACATAAGATTTTCAAGTTAAATTCAATTTCTACGATATCTTCTGTTTATTAAATTGTTACGTGAAAGTACAGAATAGTTAACAAAGCACCATCCCTCATTCTCCCCATGTAAAAATATCGTTGTCTAAATAATGTTATTATTTCAAGCCGGTTCGTAATCAAGTTACGAGATTAAATCCATCATAATTCATTTAGATTTCTTCGTAAACAAGTCAGCCATTTTAATTGACAAAACATCAATTACTTCGTGTGTGTGCAAAAATTGAAAGGAATTTATAAACTATCGAGTAGAAAGTCATTTAAACTGGCTTTAAATTCTTAGAAAATTTCCATGTATTTAAAAAAGCAAAATTGTTTTCTTGTTCTCAGGAAACGAAAATTTACGTATAATCCTATACTTCGTCCGACATGTTCTCCTATAACTCTCAAAATATTAGCGAGATTTTGTCAAATATTATCTTGCGGTCTTACACTTAAAGTGACATCTCAACCCATATTGAGGAGATCCTTTGACGCCCACCCCTATCCTTCGACCACTCATTGGCAGAATAGAACGTTTATGAAAGAAGGTATATTTTTATTATGGTGCGCTGAAAAAGAGCCGCTCATTTTTTATAGGACTTGGAGCAGGAGCGGCTCCTTTTTTAAAATGGAGAGCGTAAGAGGAGCCAGCTCCAATTTTGGGCGTTGGAGCAGCTCCAAAAGTAGTGGAGCGCGTAAAGCCCTGTATATATATATATATAGGTGTAATCAGTCAACAGAAATTCATAAGCGCACAAGTTGGAGAAGTATAAAATAGTGAATAAAAAACTGAGAATGAAAAAAAATAAAAATAAACGTCCAACTTACAATTTCGTGTCGAATTTATTAGACAATTTTTGAAGTAAATTAAAGTAAATCCCAATTTCAGTTTTTGTTATTGTTTGTTTTTTGGGGGATAGTCTGTGGGAAATTTTCGGGAACCATTCCCTTTTTCAAGACTTCTATTAAGTGTGAACAGAGTTCTTGTAAACGGCGAACTAAAATTAATATAAATATACATCTAAACATGAAGCAAACGTAGACACGATACTCTCTCTCTCTCTCTCTCTCTCTCTCTCTCTCTCTCTCTCTCTATATATATATATATATATATATATATATATATATATATATATATACAGGGTGCGTCAGGTATATGAGAACATCGCGTAATGTCGTTATTGTTACGTTATATTAATTATTTTTATTCTTTTTTGTAGATAATGAAAAATGGCAGATAATAATGTAACGGAACAAATGAAAAGACAGGCTGTAATTGTCGCAATAAAGGCAGATCATAGCGATTTACAAATCGCACAATTTCTTAAAGTCGCCCGTTCTTTTGTTTATAAAGTTCGTAGGGAGTTAGAAGAAAATGATGGTGATTGTAAGCAGGTTGCTAAACGTAAAAAGCACGACCAACGGTCAGACACGATTAGAACACCTGAATTTATTCATCAAGTTCAGAATATTATTGATGAGAGCCCCCAAAAGTCAATGAGGTCCATCGCAAAAGACCTGAATGTTTCAGAAGCCACAATTCGAAGGACTGTTCATGAAAATCTTCGTTACAAGTCTTATGTGATGAGGAGAGGCCAGTTTATGTCCGAGACCACCAAAGAGAATTGTTTGATAAGGTCCAAGAGGCTGTTAAACAAACTGAAACATCCTGTTGAGCAAGGCATGCTTTGGTTTTTCTCAGATGAGAAAAACTTTGATCAAGATCAAAAGGTAAACAGAAGGAATGACAGATGGCTGTGTAATGACCCTTCCGAAGTTCCAACAGTCATGCATACAAAATTTCCTGCAACTGTTATGGTTTTGGGGGTTGTTAGCAACGAAGGACATGTGATGCCACCACACTTCTTTCGGCAAGGACTAAGAGTCACTTCGGCTGCTTACATTGAAGTCTTGGATACTGTTGTTAAGCCCTGGATCGATAGAGTAACAAATGGAAGGCCCTACATCTTTCAACAAGACTCTGCACCAGCACATAAGGCTCAAAACACTCAGGAATGGTTGGCGGATCATTTTTATGATCACATCACTCCAAACTTGTGGCCTCCAAACTCTCCAGACCTGAATCCATTGGATTATTATGTGTGGGGCGTCGTGGAGAGAGATGTTAATAAACACCCCCACAACACTAAAGATTCTCTAAAAGCATCCATTGTCAGAGTGATGGACAACATAGATGAGGACCATCTCAAGCGCGCTTGCAGTCGGTTTAGGTCTCGAATCGAAGCTGTCATTGAAGTAGAGGGGAATTTCATTGAATGAAATTATTAAACAATACCTTAGCTTACATGTTTATATAATTGTTTTTGATTAAGAATATTTTTGTTTGATTTTTTTTATCATTTAATAAAATGGAAAATATGTTCTCATATACCTGACGCACCCTGTATATATATATATTTCAGAGGAAACATTTTTTTTAATCAATGAAATGGACGGGTGGGGAAAAAAAAAGAAGAAAATTGCTAAAATTTGCCTTAAGGCCTTATCGTCTGACCCTCTAAGAGGAAACGTCAGAATGATACATTAAAAACTAAGAAAATCGAATGAGATATGCGGGGGGAAAATTGTTTAATTTGGAGAAAACGATTGAGAGAGAAAAAAAAAAGTAAATCTCTCAACGTTATGGTGGATTTGAATCATTAAAGATCTCCAACTGATGCTTCAAAATCTTTTGTCTACACAGGCTAGGTCGAGAATTGTTAATAACTAACGCCTCAATAATATTGAGATGGTAGTTCGACCTGGCACTGTGTAAAACAGAAACCCACCCATCGGAATACTTGTCAGAACAACTATTTGTACTAACCAGGTGATTACCGATGGTTGATTCCTGTGCTTGAAAGTTCCCGGATGATCTCGAAACCTTGTATAAACGAATATCACGTGGTATGTGTTGGAATATTCTAATTTCTAATCTTTGGGATGTTTTGCCAACGTAGTCAGCTCCACACTGACACAGGAATTTATAAACAACAGAATTCTTTTGAATGGCTGGCAAAACATCCTTACGAAAAGAAGAGAAAAAGGTTCGAGTCATGTAAACTACTCTCAGCATGGTTGCTGGAAAACAACGTTGAGTAGACGAAGAAATCCGTTTGACAATGTCAAGGCCGTCAGAACCTAACCATGGAAGTTTCAAATAAATAGGGCAACGTGACGGGCCAATAAATTATTGGCCCGTTGTTTTTTTTTTCTCTCTCAATCGTTTTCTTCAACTTAAACAATTTTTCCCCTCATATCTCATTCGATTTTCTTAGTTTTTAATTTATCATTCTGACGTTTCCTCTTAGAGGGTCAGACGATAAGGCCTTAAAGAAAATTTTAGCAATTTTCTTTTTTTTTCCACGCGCCTGGTTCATTGATTAAAAAAAAAATGTTTTGAAGGAAAGGAGCTTTGTCTTAGCAGCATTAAATGTTACCATCCATTTTTGACCCCATTCCACTACAGACTGGAGGTCATTTTCTAAGAATTCAGCTATTGCCTTGGATATATACACGTCCGTTTTATCCACATGACGAGAGTAGAGCGTAGTGTCGTCAGCAAATATGCCCATCTCAGACACAATGTCATCAGGGAGGTCGTTTATGAAAATCAGCAACAATAAAGGTCCAAGGATAGATCCCTGGGGTACATCTGCATTTATCTCATGTTGTTTGGATGAACCAACATCGAGGATAATCTGGATCTTTCTTTTGGTTAGGAAGGATCTAATTATATTAAATATTCATCCAGTAATACCATATGAATTAATTTTTATGAGAAGACCTTCATGCCACACCTTGTCAAAGCCTTTGGATATATCAAGTGCTACCACCCTAGCTTCACCTGCTTTGTCCAGTGTATGGTATATGCGTTAGGAGATGACTGTTAGGATATCCGCAGGAGACCTTGCTTGCCTAAATCCATACTGATGGTCAGAAAGAAGTTTAGCATTAACGAGGTGCCAGACTATCACTAGATTGATTAAGGATTCAAAGATTTTAGCGAAGAGCTGGAGTAGACTGATGGGGTGATAATTCTGAAGGTCAGTTCTATCTCCAGAATTCTTGAAGACTGGTACCACAGAAGCAATTTTCCAGATATCAGGGAAGCAAGATTCAGCAAGGCATTTGTTGTAGAGTTTGGAGAGGACAGTGGTCAGCTCAGCAGAGCATTTCTTTATTACTATTACTGGTATAAGATCAGGCCCACATGCTTTGGAGGTGTCAAGGTTTTTTATGAATATCCCGGACATGAGATGGGGTGATGACCTGGTCATCAACTGTGGCTTCAGTCCGCAATGGGAAATTTGGGAGGGAGTGGTTTGCGGAGTCCAAAGTGGAGTTTAAGGCGAAACGCTGGGAAAGTAGTTCAGTCTTGTCAGTTGCCGTGCAAACGACATCATTGTGGTTTGATAGCAGGGGAATTGTTGATTGCTCATTGTTCATCACACTATTCAAGATTTTCCAGAAATCATGAGAATCTAGTTTCTGCGACTGAATGCGTTTCCTGGTCATCTCTGTATACCTTCTCTTTTCCTCAGCTTACAATTGTTCTTTGACTCTACAAATTTCTGTCGATCCGTAGTAGACTTATGGCGGCCGTATTGTCGGAATGCTTGCTGCCTCTGAGCAATAGCAGCTGCACATTTCGAGGTGAACCATTGTGGAGAGTGGAATTTTCTCATAGGGACATGTGCATCAATGCCTGCTTTGACCCATTCGATTACCTCATTTGCGCACTGATCAGCAGGGAGAGAGAAAATTCCACTCCATGATGTTATCTCTGATGGAATCAAAGTCAGCCTGCTTGAAATATCGCATCGTTTTGAGCAACGGCTCTTCAGCTTTGGGATGAGATTTTAGGGTAATATCACTCATTACTACAAGGTGATCAGCGTTCCCGAGTGGGCTATGGACATTCGTCACACAAGCCTCGGGTAGTGAGGTCAAGAACAGGTCGAGAAGTGAGGCTTGCTGGTCCACACGATCAGGGAGGCAGGTCAGGAAAGTGACTGTATGTGAGAGGGAGTGAGCTATGGATAAACTATACGTGGAGTTATCAGCTGCATCTGTAAAGCTGGAGAATCCAAGCCAGTCACGGTGATGGGCATTAAAATCCCCAAATACATGTATTTGGGCACTCGAGTTAAGTGAGAGTGCTATATCTATAGTCTTGGGTTGAAGGAGAATGGTATAAGAAATATAAGTAACTAACGCTGTGCTGTAAGGTTAATCTAAAGCACATGTAGGCTTGATCATCTGATTCTAGCCTATGTTCTCTAGTCAAGGGGAGGGTGTTCCAAACATCAACTCCTAGTCCGTACATATATTTGTCAGAGTCTTTACAATAGAGTGGGAGGTAATCAGTCATGTCAAAATGATGTGAGGAGATTGAGGACTGAAGGTTTGTTTCATTTAGTGCTACGATATCCGGGGAGTCTGTTAGGAGAAAGGTTTCTACGTCGTTGATGTTGGTTCTAAGCCCCTGGATATTTGCGAATGCTAGCCTCAAGGTAATGTTGACTCGAAATCTTGTTCTAGTTTCGATAGTAGACGTGATTTAACAACGTTTCAGCTGATGTAACCTCCAACCTTTTTCAGATGCGTCTTGTCAAACTCAGGAATCTGAACAGAATTTATACACAAGCCCTTTATCTTATCCACAGCGTTAGGGTTAGATTGTTTTCGTTCAGGCTTAAGTCATTCTTAATAAGATAATATAAATTTTTATTCCAGGACAATACAATTTCAAACCAACAATAAATAAGCAATCATGGCTGCCATTGTGAAGACAAACCAAAACAAGTCAAATTATTTATAAAACAATAATGTGAGAGAAAGAGAAGCAAATAGACAGATACAGACATAGATAGATAGAGAGGGGGAGAGAAAGAAAGAAAGAGTCAACAGATGACGATTAGAACGGAAGTGACGCCGTCGTTACTGACATAGCGTTGCCATGAATGATAGCCAGGGAGATGCATTGGAACAACCAGGCTGACTCACGGAGCTCGTGCCTAGATGTTAAAATCCTCCGTCCAATGTCCTGAAAAAATTTAACAGTCTCGGGGCCAAGCACACCCGACGTTTCCACTGAAATTGGTTGGAAGACGAAACGGTCAGTGAGCGAGCTGTATTTTCCGCGCTTCCTTGTTTCGGCGAGCAGAGCCGCCATGCCGGGCTTCACCGCGGAGACCGCAATCCTTGCTGGTGAAAAGGATTCTTAATTATATTCTTAGTATCACCCGTACTGAGGATTGAACCTTCAACCCCAGAAAACTGTCGTCACCTAAAACTGATTATTACTTAATTTATTCGTTGCATCATAGAGCGATGTAAAGGACAAATATGACTGTTGTTGATAATGTACAAATTGTATACGCTGATGTTTTCCACGAATTTCAAATTCATGTCTCTCAGAGATATAAAACTAGCCGTATTTATAGGAAAATACCACTAAGAATTGGTATTTTTCAGTTAGTAGGGATTTTTTTCCAAAAGTTTTAGATTATTTTTTTTCTGCATTCTTTTCGTTATTTGAACTAATTTGGTTTTCAAATCCACTACAGTTTGCTATCACAAAGTTCTGTACTTAAAATACTTGAAACAAAACTTTTAAGTATTTTATATATATATATATTTAGTTGTGTTGACAACTTCAGCTGGGAGTCAATTCAGAAGGTTTAAATCAGAGAAAAAATTCAGAACGACAAACTTGGAAGAGTGAGTACGTCTGGCCGAATCTGACTGAAATAGAAATGTTACACAAGAAAAGTGATCACCATTTTTCCTCGATATAAATAATGGCTCCACAACTAAATAGATGTTAATATTTATTCACAGGAACAAAAGCGAGATGGTACAATGGGAATGGGCTGGTTTATGTCGTTTAGATTGTAGCAGTTTACAGCCACCATATTGTTTAAATATCAATGTCTTCTTAGCTGCCTGCTGATTGGTTCAAGCAATCTACTTCCTCCTTGGCTTGACCAATCAGTGGCCTTCTCTTAGGCGAATCTCAGATGGCTAGCATAACTATATAAACATTTGAGCACCATTCGCCTTTTCTCTTTTTTTTCTTCTGCACGAGAAGCCTCTTCTCTCTCTTTCCTTCTTTGGTACTGCCAAACACACGTCCTCCTCTTCTGGAGACGCAACAAATATCTTCCCGGGACTTTGGCTCTGGGTTCGACAAGAAGACAAGAAGCCAAAATGGATACTGCCGCATATACTTTGAATAAATATCTGCTCTCTCTTTTTCTTGTCTCTCTCGACATGTAGACGACTACTACACCTGACCGGGCTACTTAGCTCTGGCCACTTCGACCACGAAGTACCGAGAAGCCAAAATGGCTACTGCCTCATACATGTGGACTTAATATAACACACACACACACACATAACTGCTTACATGTGACTTGACTTTCACACCGGTGTACAGCCACACATACTTACATACACACATGGACACGTCCTGACAATGTAACCGGTGTACAAACATTCAATATTATGAACTTGGCTAAGATCAAAGTGTAGTATCTGTTCCAATGGATACTGCACCCCATACTGGTATTGTCTTAGCCTTCGGGTCTTGATTTATGCCGGTCAATGGGTCTGTCCTGTGCAGTTCTAGGAGGTCCACCCTCCCAGGCTTCGCCTCCCCTCTTTGGGGAGGAGTAAGTTTATTGCTTACTGTCTGAGGCGCCCCTACCGGGGAATGCCGACGGGGCTGCCCAGGCAATTTTTTAAACCCCACTTTCCCGACCCGACCTTGGGTCACATCTTACTTGTGGGAGTAAGATAAAAACTGGCCTTGTGCCTAACTCCTGGAGAGTAGTAAATCAATACTCATAGTAATGGACTTCCTTTACTTTTGTCTTCGTCCATACTTATGGACATACTAACTTTTTTCCCTTTTGTTCATGTACTAACGAAGACGAATCAATAAAATTGTTATTAAATCTTAGAATGAGATTTTGTCACTTTCATCCTACAAGATTATGTAGTATCCTGGAGTTCAGCATCTCGCTGGCTCGTGGTTGAGTCAGGCCAAGAACAGGATTAGTTATGTCTTGTCTGCTTGAAGGATAACAGTGTACTGTTGGGTGTAGGATGCCGACAGTTAAAACAGTTATGGAAGTAATAAAATAAGTAAGTTCAGCTGCCGAAAGTCTTTAAGCAGTTTATCTTCTAGTTTATCTTGACCGGGTTCAAGGTGACCAGGACGAGATAGAAGACATATTTCTGTGTCGGTGCCAGGGAGCTATCTGTTGACTCTCTTTAATTCCCTGAGGGGTTAAAAGTAGTCTTTCAAGGGTCGGTTGAAATTAATACGCCCAGGAGTGTGATTGGTTCTCATGTGACCAAATCACCTTGCAGGGGTTGCTCTCCACAAGAAAAAAGAAATGTTAATATTTATGACTGCTACAGTAGCGGGGGGAGGGGGTCACTCCATATAATCCAGGAACTGCAGTATAGTATCGTTTTACAAAAATTAAAAAAACAAACTTTTATTGCATTTTTACTTTAATAAATTCTTAAAGTAAAATAATCCTGTTTTTTTTTAAAACTTCTCATCGAAATAATTAATAATAGTTTGGCAAACCGGAATATTAAAGACTCAGTTTAGAAGTAAGTCAGCAGCAAACGGTGTTGTGTCAGATTTACTTCCTGTTATTAAAACTTCCTCTGTTATTAAAACTTCCGGCAAAAGTTTCAGTTTCACAAACTTATTAATTTATTTATTAAATTGTTAGGTGAAAGTACAGAATAGTTAACAAAGCCCACCCCCCCTTTTCCCCATGTTAAGAATGGCTTTCTAAATAATAACGTTATTATTTCAATATGGTCTGTAAACTGCAGAAGTACCAAAAAAATCAAACCACCTATTTGATTACTTATTTTTGCAAAATAAATTATTTAACATAAAAAACAAAGATATTTTATATTTTCCTCCAAAAAATCAAATCATCTATTTGATTACTTAAAATACACAAGTGACTATTTTTCGGCAATCACCGCCTGTCTCCGTAAGACTTCATATTTTGAGTCGCTTCATATTCCGGTTTTCCAATCGTTTTGTTGAAGAAGCAACATCCGTTTATGTAAGTTTAATTTTTACTTACAAAAAGTACAAGTGTGGTTTTCAATATTACATTTTAAAATCTGGTGCTAATGGAAGGGGAGATCACTCCATATAACTTAGGAACTGCAGTATAGTACTGAATAGGATAATACTTATGAAGGGAAAGAAATCTTAATATTCAGTGTGTACAATATTTCCTCCTTCCAGAATGATTAGGATTGTGAAGAGAGGTTACTAGATGTTCAGTCTATTATGAAATATTTATATTTTTCTGGAAGATTTTCACACAGATTTCACCGAATGTTCACTTTCAGAATGAATGTTACAAACTTTAAAGTGTCATAATAATGATAAGACCAATGGTCCTTACCAGCGAGAAATCAATGGTAAACGGCTGTTGTGATACTGCAAGTTTATTTGCGGTGGCTATCAAAAAGAGGTGGAGAATACTGGAAATCTGGGGAGACTTGTTGTCACTCAGACTCCAGGGAATACCACCTGTTGTAGTCGGTGAGCAATCACTGATGACCTGCGTGAGAACTCCTTGTGAGTAAATAATAATAATAATAATAATGGAATCATTGCGTACAGTGCTCAGCAGGTGCACTACAACTCATCGAAAATGTATATGTATGTGTTCATGTGTGTGTGTATATATATATGTATATGTGTTCATATATATATATATATATATATATATATATATATATATATGTATATGTATATGTGTTCATGTGTGTATATATATATATATGTATATGTGTTCATGTGTTCATGTGTGTATGTATGGAAGACATCAGGTGTAGTTTTGGCAAACCTCTGGAATGAATCATGAGGGTTTTGAAGGATGCAGTGTCTCGGCAGCCAACAACTAGTACACGCAGTTTTTTGTATGCTTCAGTAATTCTGAGTGTGAAAACTGTTTCTGCAAGTTATGGGAGCTGCCCTGTTTTTTGACTTTGTAGGTATGTCCACATGTGTTAGACACATGGACATCAAAAAGTGGCTCCAGGTTAGTGTTGTTTGAGAGAGAGAGAGAGAGAGAGAGAGAGAGAGAGAGAGAGAGAGAGAGAGAGAGAGAGAGAGAGAGAAAGAGAAAGAGAGAAAGAGACAGAGAAAGAGAGACATAGAGAGAGAGAAAGAAAGAGAGAGTGAAAGAGAGAAAGAGAAAGAAGGAAGAAAGAGAGAGAAAGAGAGAGAGAAAGAAAGAGAGAAAGAGAGAGAGAAACACAGAAAAAGAGAAAGAGAGAGAAAGAGAGAGAGAGAAAGAAAGAGAGAGAGAAAGAGAGAGAGAGAGAAAGAGAGAGAGAAACACAGAAAAAGAGAAAGAGAGAGAGAAAGAGAGAGAGAAAGAGAGAGAGAAAGAGAGAGAGAGAGAAAGAGAGAGAGAGAAAGAGAGAGAGAGAGAAAGAGAGAGAAAGAAAGAGAGAGAGAAAGAGAGAGAGTGAGAAAGAGAAAAAGAGAGAGAGAAAGAGAGAGAGAAACACAGAAAAAGAGAAAGAGAAAGAGAAAGAGAGAGAGAGAAAGAGAGAGAGAGAGAAAGAGAGAGGGAGAGAGAGAAAGAGAGAGAGAGTTACGGAAACGAAAGTGATAGAGACGTATAGAATAAGAATGGGGAAGGGGTTCAAACAACATAGTGTGAGAGAGGGTGAGAGTGATAGATGAGTTACTTGCATATTGTGGCTAATCAAAACAATTCAAATGGAATTTCTATTAAACATAACTCAATCCCAAAACTAAGAAATATATTTTAACATGTAGTTTGTATGATTAAAATAT
This sequence comes from Sepiola atlantica, assembly GCA_963556195.1. Lineage (NCBI taxonomy): Eukaryota > Metazoa > Mollusca > Cephalopoda > Sepiida > Sepiolidae > Sepiola > Sepiola atlantica. Next base: position 136,696,174 of record OY744518.1, read on the forward strand.
ATAGGAAAAAAAGTCTCAGGGAAACAAACGTTGATTCACTCAGCTTTAGTATAATAATAAATTTAAAAATCATTTTGGCCAGGAACAAATTCTAGTATCTGTTCTGATACTACGCTTCATCTTTTCTGTCTTCTATCAGTAAAGAAGAAATCCTTATAAACCGAGGCAATTTAAATTTTTGTCCCAATCTACAGTACTCCGTTTTAGGTAGTTGAAAAGTCCCTCACATTAAAACCCGACCTTATGTTTAACTCTGCTCACGTGTGGAGGCAAATAAATAGTAATAAAGAAATACTCTGCTGAACTGGCCCCTGTCCTCTCCAAACTCTACAATAAATGCCTAGCTGAATCTTGCTTCCCCGATAGCTGGAAAATTGCCTCTGTGGTACCAGTCTACAAGAGTTCTGGGTATAGAACCGATCCTCACAACTAGCGCCCAATCAGTCTACTGCCGATCTTTGCTAAAATCTTTGAATCCTTAATCAATCTAGCGATAGTACGGCACTTAGATAATGCTAAACTTCTATCTGACCGCCAGTATGGATTTAGACAAGCACGATCTACTGCAGACATCCTAACGGTCATCTCTGAATGCATGTATCATACACTTGACAAGGCAGGAGAAGCTAGGGCGGTAGCGCTTGATATATCCAAGGCCTTTAACAAGGTATGGCATATAGGGCTTCTCCTGAAAATACGCTCATACGGTATTACTGGGAAATTACTTAATATAATTAGATCCTTCCTAGACAAAAGAAAAATCCAGGGGTCCTCGATGGCCGTTCATCTAAGCAACATGACATAAATGCTGGTGTACCCCAGGGATCTATCCTTGGACCTTTGTTGTTCCTGATCTATATAAATGATCTCCCTGATGACATAGTGTCTGAAATTGGTTTATTTGCTGACGACACCACGCTTTACTCTCACCACGTTGGCAAAACCGACGCGATCATATCCGAGGCATTGGCTAAATCTTTAGAAAATGACCTCCAGGCTGTAGTGGATTGGGGTCATAAATGGTTGGTAACTTTTAATGCCGCTAAAACAAAGCTCCTTTCCTTCAATAACTACAAGAAGCCTCTCCAACCACCGATTGTCATGGCTAATAACACCCTACCTGAGAGTTAATCATTCAAACTCCTCGGCCTAACCTTCACAGGTAACATAAATTGGAACAAATACATTGAAGACATTGCCAAGGCTGCTGCAAAGAAGGTTGGCTCCCTCTACCATGCTAGTAAACTCCTCACACCTGACATTATCCTGTATCTGTACAAAGCCACCATCTGCCCATGCATGGAGTATTGTTGCCACATCTGAGCTGTTACATCATCTACTAGTCTCTCCCTCCTTGACAAGGTCCAAAAAAGAGTCGCAAACCTAATAGGTCCCTCACTGTCAACCAAGCTCCAGCCCCTGTCCCATCACCGCAATGTTGCATTCTTGTGCTTGTTTTACAAATACTTCAATGGATTATGCTCCGATGAATTGGCTACTCTGGTGCCCCCTCGACGTAAATTCACTAGACAAACTTGACAATCAACTAAATCTCATTCATTCATTGTGGAGGTCCCCAGATGTCGGAGAGCCTTCTACTCAAATAGCTTCTTTCCTCTTGCTGCTGGCCTCTGGAACTCCCTCCTTGCCCCCTGTTTCCCCGACAGTACAGACATGCAGAAGTTTATAACTAATGTAAACAGACATCTCGCTGCGCAGATCTCAATTTAGGTTGACCCCCCCCCCACCTTCTCCCCTTTTCTTTTTTCTCAGTAGCCTCTTACGTCTACAGTGGCGTCCTGCCTTGTTTGGGGTGAACTATGTTAAAAAAAAACAAAAAAAAAACTCGCTTTATTCCTAGCATTCTCCAGCAGTGCAAGGGAGGTAACTTATAATTAACTTCTAAGTTTACAAAGAAAGTGACCCGTTTCGTTTAAAAACTATCATACATCAATAAAAGCAAACCATTATAATAATAATAATTATAATAATAATAATAATAATCTTGATAACACTTTATAAGAAAATGAAGTCACTTAAAAAATTAATTACTCATTTAAACAATAAATTAGTCATCTATTCATTTTTTTGCACGTGTGTATATATTGATTCGTTAATAGGACATATGAGTTATTTCCCTTGTATTGTTAGACATTCTTTTTCTATTGGAGATTTTGAACTGAATAAATAGTATTATTTTACAAATGATGATGATGTTGATAGTAATGATGATGATGATGATGATGGTGGTGGTGGTGGTGACGATGACGATGACGATGACGATGACGATGACGATGATGACGATGACGATGACGATGATGATGATGATGATGATGACGGTGATGATGACGATGATGATGATGATGATGATGATGATGATGACAGTGATGATGATGACGGTGATGATGATGATGGTGGTGGTGGTTATGATGATGATGATGGTGGTGGTAGTGGTGGTGGTGGTGATGATGATGATGATGATGGTGGTGGTTATGATGATGGTGATGGTGGTGGTGGTGATTATGATGATGATGATGGCGGTGGTGGTAGTGACGATGATGATGATAATGATGATGATGATGATGATGGTGGTTATTATTATTATTATTATTATGATGATGATGATGATGATGATGATAATGATGGTGTTGGTGTTGATAGTGATGATGATGATGATGACGACGATGACCAGATAATTATTTTTGAAATGCAGCAGGTAAAAGATTGTATATCTTATTTTAAAGTTTATGACATGCCGAATGTATTGGAGTTAAAATCAATTTAGTATTACGTATGAAATAGAAAAAAAAACTTTTTAAATTAGTAGATATGCTATTATTATTGGCTTATTTCCAAGATGACAACATTTTTCATTGGATAAACGGTAGTCACTAAAAATGGGAATCGAAACTAGGTCCAACGAAAAGAAATAGGGTCTTTTAGTGAGTTATATAAAATCATTTGAAACAATTTCTTTTCTTTTTTTACAAACGAGTCACCTCTTATCAAGGCCCACAGGCCACTCGAGGATAAGGGTTATTGGTGTGAACAGATAGACGGTGAGACACCGAGGGGATTTGTAACGATGGTTGTAACTGAGCAGAAAGTGACTATTTAAGAGGACGGCTCAACAAGAATTTGTTTGCATTGGACATGAAAATGTGCAGAGTACACATTACTAAGGCAGATGGTTTTACGATGCCAACATCCGAGGTCGAATCTCACGTAAGTCTCGGGATTTTTTAAAACTGGATACGTCTTTTATAAATAATGTAAAAAATTAACATAATATTATTACATAAAAATATTACATAACTATTTAAAAAAAAACTAGGTGACTTTTTTTGATAATCTGCAAAAAGTAGTCATAAAAAGTAATCGGCATTACTTCAAAGCGAATTATTTTTGCTTAAAAACATGATTTCTAATGTTTTTTGCCAATAAAAACAAACTGTAAATGAATTCATCGTAGTTACTTACTCTCTCATGCAAATACTAAGTAGAATATTTTTTTCCATAAAATTTCACAAATATTTTTCTTCGTACTAATACAAAGAGGTAGAAGCTAAGTAAAGATGGAAATTGACATATCCAGGTACTGTACCAAAACCGCTCAATAAACGGGTATAAACTAGTGTAGTTTAAAAAAAAAATATTAAGATCTATTAAAAAAACAACAACTTAAGCGTAACATACTTAAGAAAGAATCGCATTTTAAAATTTAATTTCAAAACTCCTGAGTTTATCCAACTTACATTTACAGGTTTATTGCAGCATCTATTAGCATATTCTAATTTTGACGTTTTTATAGAGGCGCACGTGTTGGAGCCATTTTTAACACGAACGTCACCATGTTTAATATGTAATCCTGTAATGAAATTAAAGGAACTCCTCTTTAACAACACCGCAACGAACAACGACAACTCTCAGCTCTAATGTTCTCTTTCTCAGCTGTCAAAAATTCATCTGCCTGCCTTTCCCAAAACCTTAACCCTAACTCTCAGCTCCAATGTTCTTTCTCTCAGCTGTCCAAAATTCAGCTGCCTGCCTTCCTCAAAACCCTAACCCTAACCCTAACTCTCAGATCCAATGTTCTCTCTCTCAACTGTCAAACATTCAACTGTCTTTCTTCCCCAATTTGCCCTTCTTAAAGTAGTTGTTCTCCTCATATGCGAATGAATGACACCTTTAAAAAAAATCCAACTACGAACACAAGTTCTTTTTTTCAGTAAAAAACGAATACCCAACATGCGAAAAATTCCAGGCATTTCGAAGCTGGCAACCCTTCATTTTATTTTACAGTAGGCAACATTTAATCATCCTTTATATTTTAAACCACACTTTAGCGTCAGTTCTTCTTTGATTTTGAGTTTCCATGTCTGTGTGGTCGTAAAACAACATTTCTAAAGTTATCATGGATAATACGAGGTCAGAATAAAAGGAGTAAAATACATTTTTAAATGTATCATGTATCATGGATAATACGAGGTCAGAATAAAAGGGGTAAAAGACATTTCTAAATGTATCATGTATCATGGATAATACGAGGTCAGAATAAAAGATGTAAAAGACATTTCTAAATGTATCATGTATCATGGATAATACGAGGTCAGAATAAAAGATGTAAAAGACATTTCTAAATGTATCATGTATCATGGATAATACGAGGTCAGAATAAAAAGGGTAAAAGACATGTCTAAATGTATCATGTATCATGGGTAATACGAGGTCAGAATAAAAGATGTAAAAGACATTTCTAAATGTATCATGTATCATGGATAATACTTTAGCGTCAGTTCGTCTTTGATTTTGAGTTTCCATGTCTGTGTGGTTGTAAAACAACATTTCTAAAGATATCGTGGATAATACGAGGTCAGAATAAAAAAGGTAAAAGAAGAAACAGTAATAATAAAGTAACGGTTGCATTTGCACGCATATACACAACATCTATTTCTCACAGAGAAGATTTAGCAACGACAAACGTAAGAGAGACATAACGAAACTTGATTCATAAAAGAGTTTGAAAATTACAGACGTAGTTATTACCGAATGAGTCCACGTTAAAAGCCCTTAAAAATACTTGAAATAAACACGAATTGCCAGGACAAACAAATTATAGATACTACCTTTAGGCAGGCTTGTCAAATCCGAAAACGTTTACTTTCGTCGGCTAGGAAATGGCTCTCGATAACTTTTTCATAGTGATTCAGATAAATTCACAAAAAAGTGTTCATGCACTTTTCACATAAATAACAAAATAAGCCAAAGTGTAAAGGTCTTAAAATAGTGCGGTTCATTCCAACGTATATATCTTGTACCAGAGTGTAAAGGTCTTACAATAGTGCGGTTCATTCCAACGTATATATCTTGTACCAGAGTGTAAAGGTCTTACAATAGTGCGGTTCATTCCAACGTATATATCTTGTACACACAATAGTAACTACAAGTAATGCAATAGGATTTTACAGAATACAATCGAATGCCACCATACTACTGTTCGTAGTTGTATTTATTGTGCTGACTAGTTCACTTATTTAGTGACTGAGGGGAGTCAGGTATCCCATCAGAACAGTTAATTAACTATTGAAGATATTGCCAAGGCTGCCGCAAAGAAGGTTGGCCCCCTCTACCGTGCTAGTAAACTCCTCACACCTGACATTATCGCGTATCTCTACAAAGCCACCATCCGCCCATGCATGGAGTATTTTTGCCACATTTAGGCTGGTGCATCATCTACTAGTCTCTCCCTCCTTGACAAGGTCCAAAAAAGAATCGCCAACCTAATAGGTCCCTCACTGTCAATCAAGCTCTAGTCCTTGTCCCATCGCCGCAATTTAGCATCCTTGTGCTTGTTTTATAAATACTTCAATGGATTACACTCCGATGAATTGGCTACTCTGGTGCCCCCCTCGACGTAAATTCACTAGACTAACTTGACAATCAACTAAATCTCATTCATTCACTGTGGAGGTCCCCAGATGCCGCATAGCCTTCTACTCAAATAGCTTTTTTCCTCTTGCTGCTGGCCTCTGGAACTCCCCCCTGTCCCCTGTTTCCCCGACAGTGCTAACATGCAGAAATTCAAAACTAATGTTAACAGACATCTCGCTGCGCAGATCCCAATTTAGTCTGACCCCCCAACCTCTTTTCTTTTTTCTCAGTAGCCCCTTATGTCTACAGTGGCGGCCTGTCTTGTTTGGGGTGAATTATGTTAAAAAAAAACTATTTATATTTTAATTCTCTAATTTACGCCCAATAATGCCTAGCTCCGAACAATAAGATTAGTCAAAGAGATAACTTCCCTTATAATAATCAGCCAATCAGAATCGCGTTTGCAAAATTAATAAACAAAATGGCGACTTTTAGCGCAACCGACGCGATATATGTAAATAGTTAACGAAAGCATTGTTTCATGTTTACCCTCGAAAAAGAAGAAAATTGTATAATTTTCAGTGAAAACATCGACTTGTTTCTTGAAATATATGGATAAATTGAAGAAGTTGGAGAGAAATAACCGACCATGATACATGAAAGAGGTTTACAATCACAGAGTAGTTATTAACGAAAGAGTCCACGTTAAAAGTCCCTAAAGATAATCGAAATAAACACGAATTACCAGGACAAACAAATTATAGAGAATGCTTTGGGCGATGTAAAGTAAATACACCTTTAATATTATTTGGGGACTATTCTAAGGCGAGTCCTGCGACGAATAGAAAAGGACCTTGTTTGAATATTTCTTAGTGAACAATAGTTGCGACCTGTAATAGGATGCCTGAATCGTGAATACCATGTAAAATATATAACTAGACAGAACACGCCCACCAAACCCAAGCCTACAGCAAAGAAAGAAAGGGTCAGTTATGACTTAAGATTGAGTACTGCTCCACATCCGGGGAGGTGCCACTTACAACACTTTATCTTGCCTTGAAAGAGTACAAGACCGATTTCGCGATCTAGTGGGGGATGATCTATTCTGTTCTTTAAATCCTCTTTCTCACAGAAGAGATGTTGCCAGTCTTTCTCTACTCTATCGTTATTTCCATTGAAGATCGCCGACTGAGCCATAATCCCTAGTTCTCCCTTGTAAGACATCCACAACAAGAACTCGTCTTTGTACCACAACTATAAAAATAAATCCCACTTTTTCTTTCGTGTACATAGCATCAAGCGGAATTTCCATGAACAGTGTTTGTTTCCAAGAACTTCTCATCCGTGGAATGCATTACCAGGAAACTGCTTCCCTGCGGACTACAACACACCTCTCTTCAGATCCAATGTCAACAAATACTTATCATAAGTATCAAAATTTACTTATTCCATTAATCATTTTCAATCTTCTCATAATATTATTCATCATTAAGTTGCCAATCCATCCATCTCGTTAACCTTTATCGTCGAGTGGCTTTTGGCCTTGATAAGTGGTGACTCATCAGTAAAAAAAAGCATTGTTTTGAAATCTCACACATGCATGGTGCGAGTCTTTTCTGCACTTCATATTAGAAGAGTTCATTCTTGGTTAGTCAGTATGTTCAGGGGGGATAACTTGGATATGGTTCATGGGAAATAACTCGATATTCTGCGCTAACAGTAGTTTTTAAAATATGAATTTATGGAAAACAAAAACAAACAAAAAAACTTCAGCATGACTCAATGGCGAAAACAGCAGAAGAAAAAAAAAAACTGTCGTAACATTTCATCGAAACAGATTTTAGACAATTTTTTAAAAAATATACAATTTACTTCCGCTTTATATTAAACGTTCAAGGGATCGAGTTAAATAAAAAAAAATGCGAATTCGTTCAGTCATGGCGTCCAAGCTACAATTATCACGACAGTGAGACAAATAAACGAAATATGTAGTTCCTTTCTGTTATCGACAGGCGGCGCTGTGTTGCACGTGCGCACAAGCTACATCCGGTGCGAAGACATGTCCAGGAAACAGGCGAACAATGAACTCTTCAATATGCTTTCAAAAACATTTTTCTGAATACTGTCAGCTTGTTATTGGAAACTATATCATATACTCTGGCAGATACGAACAAATATAACATATAATATAATATAATATTATAAACGTTGTCTACGTTAAGTTTAAACATGTGGAAACAAATAAAAACGTATTTTCAGAGTCACACTCAAATAGCATTTAAGCTGATAGATCAAACATTTCTTTCTGACTAACCAATTTTCATTTGTTATTGTTGTACCGTGTTGTTGGCAATATAATGACGTACTTAGGTAAAATTTAACAAAAAATGACTTAGTTCAATCCAGACGACTGCTAATATAAAACATTTAAAAATAATTACCTTAAAATAGAAATCAGCAAGGAGATAACGCACTTAGGTTTAAGAATATTATAGGAGTTGTCTATCTTAGGTTTCAAAATGTGCGAACAAATAAAAACGGATTTTCAGAGTCGGACCCAAGTAGCATTTAAGCTGATAAATCAAACTTTGTTTCTGACTAGCCAATTTTCATTTGTTGTTGTTGTACCATGTTATCATATCATCATTCCTTCTTCTTCTTCTTCTTCTTCTTCTTCTTCTTCTTCTTCTTCTTCTTCTTCTTCTTCTTCTTCATAATAATAATAATAATAAAGTAAAGTGATTTCATCTATTTTATTAACGACTAGTGCTACATAATGTAGGCCGTGTTTTAGTGTAAAAGTTCAAAGGTCACAAGTCAACCCCAGCGGAAGTCGATTAAACCACGTGATTTTCCGGTCTTAGCTGTTATATTGTGTGGGGGTGTTTCAGTGGAAAAGTTTAAGGGTTAGAGGTGACACCAGACGGAAGTCACGAAACTACATGATTTCCGATTTCCGATCTCTTTCGTCTAGCAAGACTCAAGCAGAAAGGGCACGTCTGGGTGCTGCGCCTAATGGGAACAGCGCGTGCAGTGTGACTGGGTGTAGCGGGACGGTCTATCCGTCTATGTAGCTGTCCCTGTCTCTCTCTCACTCGTATACAAGTTACCTTTCTGATGTTTTTCTATGCCTCTTCTTTTAAATAAACCTTATATATATATATATATATATATATATATATATATATATATATATATATATATATATATATATATATATATATATATATATATATATAAGAGTGATAAACATGTTCGGATGTCCAAATTTATTTCAAATTTCGATTGTTCAATGCAAGGTGTATTCTGTAATAAACCAGTGTTTATTGTTCTTTCCTTAAGCCAAGGCTTTTCAAAGATCAAAATCTTATCATCGGAAGAGAAATACAGATAGATAAGTTGGCTGTGGAAAAAGCCAAAGTTCAAATATTTGAAAAAATATTAAAATATTATTAAAAATGGGGTGAAAAAATTTGGACATTCGAACATGTTTATCACTCTTATTTTTTCTATCTTAATAATTGCTCTATCTCGTATATTGAGCTAAACCTTTTCACTATAGGTCCTATTTACTAAAAGTTCACTTTTGGTTTATATTTGATATATATATATATATATATATATATATATATATATATATATACAACAACCAGTGTAGGAGTGAGTTTATCAACGAACGAAAAGAGCCTGTGTTCCTGACGACGACAATACGCGTGTATAATGATTTATACACACGTGTATAAGAATTTATACACGCGTGTATAAGGATTTATACACGCGTGTATGATGATTTATACACGCGTGTATAATGATTTATACACGCGTGTATAATGATTTATACAGGCGTGTATGATGATTTATACACCCGTGTATAAGGATTTATACACGCGTGTATAAGGATTTATACACACGTGTATGATGATTTATACACGCGTGTATAAGGATTTATACACGCGTGTATGATGATTTATACACGCGTGTATGATGATTTATACACGCATGTATAATGATTTATACACGGGTGTATGATGATTTATACACGCGTGTATAATGATTTATACACGTGTGTATAATGATTTATACACGCGTATATAATGATTTATACATGCGTGTATGATGATTTATACACGCGTGTATGATGATTTATACACGCGTTTATAATGATTTATACACGCGTGTATGATGATTTATACACGCGTGTATAAGGATTTATACACATGTGTATGATGATTTATACACGCGTGTATGATGATTTATACACGCGTGTATAATGATCTATACACGTGTGTATAATGATTTAGACACGCGTGTATAATGATTTATACACACGTGTATGATGATTTATACACGCGTGTATAATGATTTATACACGCGTGTATGATGATTTATACACGCGTTTATAATGATTTATACACGCGTGTATGATGATTTATACACGCGTGTATAAGGATTTATACACATGTGTATGATGATTTATACACGCGTGTATGATGATTTATACACGCGTGTATAATGATCTATACACGTGTGTATAATGATTTAGACACGCGTGTATAATGATTTATACACACGTGTATGATGATTTATACACGCGTGTATAATGATTTATACACGCGTGTATGATGATTTATACACGCGTGTATGATGATTTATACACGCGTGCATGATGATTTATACACGCGTGTATAATGATTTATACACCAATGTTGTCGGTGAAATAAAATATAACACGATGACACTGTAAACAGAAGTTACACGTGCATGGGAGAAAACCAATGGAAAACAGGGGAGGAGGGAAACCTACGGTATTTTTAAAAATAATAAGAACACTATTAGTACAAATAGATAAGAGCGGTCCCAAAAGTACAGTTTCATCTCATGAAGTATGATTTTGGGACGTTGAAAATTCTCGAGGTCTGCTTTTGGGCCGGACATCCATAAACAGCAAAGCTTTTACTTTTAACTTTACGATATATATATTGGCACAAAGTAAAACTAAAAACAAAAATAACAATATGGGTTTCAGGGTCGATGGCAGGAGTTTATTGAGTTCATTGTTGTGAAGTGATGATTCCTGAAACGTAAGACAATATACAAGCGAAAGGAAAGATCAAAAGAGACACAAACACGTTGTTACTTCGTCGCCCGCTTCGTGCGTACTCTGAGTGACACGTTGCAAAACCGAGTCTTTTATTTACTTCCAAAACGGTCCAAGGGACACAACTCTCAAATTCAAAGCGACAACTCTACATTCATCATTTTCCTGTTCAACTTAACTACAATTAATGTAAAAAATTACTTTGTTATTTCTTATTGTTGTACCGTGTTCTTAGCAATATAATATCCTACGTAGCTAAAATTTGAAAAATTACACAGCCCGGATCAGATTACTGCTAATATGAAACATTTTAAAATAATCAGCTAAAAATAAAAACCGGCAAGGAAAGTATCTAAGATCTCATCAGGCGGAAAAAAGATGATCTTTCACTTAGATGTTCATATTGAAAATAGCTTTACCAATATAAACATCTAACTGAAAGATCAGACTTTTTTTCCACCTGATGAGATTTTAGTTTCTAATAACTATTGATCGATAACATAGACATACCAGTGTAGCAGCTTTTTGTACATGTCTGTATGAATAAAAAATACTTATATAAATAGCTCTATTTACTATTGAGAACTTTTTTATAAGCCCGGTTGAAATTCTTTGGATTTTTATCCTGTGAATGTCTACTTTACCTGAATTACTATATATATATATATATGGAATTTTCGCGTCTTTATAGCTGTTTTGAAAACAAAAAGAAAAAAAAAAAAGAAAAAACAAAAACAAACCTTAAGTCCCAAGTCGTTCAGTGGAAAATCACTCATGTAAGTCAATTTAGTTTTTACAGTTATTATATTAGTTTGCTTCTAACATTATTTAAGGGATCATCAGTTGTTTACCATGAAAAACTATATATATATATATATAGATGGAAATGAAAAAGGAAAAACCAAGAGAGATTTTTTTTATATATTCACTTACGTTTCGTCATTATTGTAAGACTTTCTCAGATGATAATTTGAAGAAAAATGTCATGCAAGTACATCGAAATTTGGGGTTGACATGATGTAGAGATGAAGGAAAGTAGTAGCCGTGGCTAGTGTAGGCGCTGGAGGAGAGTCCAGACTGCGAGAAGTCAGTGGTGGCAAAAAATGAAATGAATATGGAAAGCTTTGAGTGGGTACCATTTAGGAAGCTCTGAAATGGAGAGGGGTGAGAATATAATTGAACTTGCATGACATTTTTCTTCAAATTATCATCCTGAGGAAGTCTTACAATAAAGACGAAACGTTGATGAATATATAAAAAATATCTCTTGGTTTTTTTTTTTCATTTCCCATTACGTCGGACTACTCTCATCCTTCCTTTCTCATAAATACAAATACATATATATATATATAATAAATATTGGTTATTGTTTATTACCTATGTACGTATACGTTTCGTCATTTATAATCGGGACTCATCAGCATAGAAATATGACTATTCACTACCGGTCATGCGATTCGAAACCCCGGATTACGTGTATTTTGCAACTCAAATCCGACGCCTTAACCACTCGGCCAATTTTGAACAGCGAATAAACTGTGATAATTTTAACACTTTATACGGCGGCTTAACGTCTAAAAGCGTTCTACTTTTTTAATGAAAGGAACGATGCATTTTAAGCTAGTGACGTCATGCTGTGTTAATACTACACTTACAGTGCTCTACTTTTTCGAGGAGCGACAAATAATAAATATATATATTAAAGTGAAATATTTTGAAAATCAATAATCGTGCAAATTTTAAATGAAAAATTCATTTATTTAATTTTTTTTTCGCAAATTTTCGTAGTAAAATACAACTTTCTCAAGCGAGACTGTCTTATAGTGTTTTTTTTCCTTTTTATTTCTTCTTTTCTTCCTCCTCATATTGGTGGTATTAATCCTGAGGGGTCGATGTTATCCTTGTTTTGGAAAGCATTGTTTATATGGTAATATTAATTATTAAAAATAATAATGAGCAATTAGAACGCCATACAATGCATTTTAGTTTTATTAACTTTTTTTTTCCAATTTAATTTTCGAAGATATACTTCATCATCAGAATTTCTGAATTTCAAAATAAAAATATATTAAAATACTTTTTTTTCCTTTTCTTCATCTCGTTTTTGGTGTATCGATTCGGTGTTGATAACCTTTTGTACAGAAGAAAACAATAGTTACAAGAATACACTATCCGGTTGTGGACACGCAAATGACTCAACAGCCCGGATTTGCTTTTGCAACTCTTGATACAGATAAGACAGCCACAATAAATGGATTCCGTTTGTACATACCTATGTTCTTCCCCAGACAAACACAAAAAACTAAACGATGCTATAGAAAGTGACGTAAATTACTGTCATTACTTTGAAAGTGACGTAAATTATTATCATTACTTTGAAAGTGACGTAAATTATTATCATTACTTTGAAAGTGACGTAAATTATTATCATTACTTTGAAAGTGACGTAAATTACTGTCATTACTTAGAAAGTGACGTAAATTATTATCATTACTTATATTGGTATTAGTATTCTTAGTCGTAGCAGAGGTATTATTATATACGATATTTGAAGTAAGTAGCTTTTTGGAAACAAGTCGGAATTAAATAATGGCTGCTGGCATTACTCCAAAATTATTATCAGTAATAGCAGTATGATAGCCGATATTTAAAGAGATGTGGCTTTCGAAAATAACTAGAAACAATTTATTTGTAAATAAATCATTGTGTTCGGCATTACTCCATGAAAACATCTGTTATAAAAACAGAGAAAAAACAAACCCCAAACGTTAACAGCATCACCAGCACCGTAATCAGAGTGTGTCTATCTTAGTAAACATCTTAAAAAACAAAAAGTTTATAATAATACCGCATTATCAGCAACATCGTGCACTGCCTTAAGTCCATCTCTGTCTTCGCCCTTACCCCACCCCTTCGATGTATATGTAAGTTATCGTTAAAAAAATTCTTATGGGTCAGTTGGAATCTAACGCTCGACCTCATCCGAAATTCATTTTGTAAAAATCCAAAACTGTCGTTTAAATATCAATTTACCGTCATTCACACACAAACGCAATAACGTAAAACTGAAGACTTTCGAGATCATAGACATTAAATAATGGTTATCTCTTCATGACTGGGTCGTTACAATGTCTAAACGTAAATACGGAAAACTTTAAAATCTGTCCTTTCAACAGTAACAACAATTTATTTTCGTGATAGTGACAGAGCTATGCCGTCTGTAACTATGGTTTCTGGCAGGGCCTCAAATTGCTGATAGTTTGCGTCAAGCGGTATTGGGACCGCAACCTAGCTGACAGGGTGAAAGTCCAGGAGGAGTCGGCATCAGGATCCGTTATCATCTGGTCGTCTCTGTCTCTGTGTGTGGCAATTAAAAACGTGTCAGGCGCGGGACCGAAAATCAATGGCAACGGTGATGCCGCGCCATTCTTTGATGTGTCTTAAGCTAAACCATGCGACCAGTGAGGACGACTTCATGCAGACCGTACAATCTTCGTGAGCTCTATGCAGAAATAATCATCATCATCATCATCATCATCATCATCATCATCATCATCATCATCATCATCATCATCATCATCATCAACAACAACAACAACAACAACAACAACAACAACAACAACAACAACAATGTGTTCTTATTTCAGTAAAAATCTTAATATTAATATAACTTTTGGCCTTACTGCGAAGGAACTCTTTTTGGGAAAGAGTTCATCTTTAAATCTTTCGTCAACGGACACTTTGTCAACGGACATTCATCAACTGGACAGATAACCTTTTTATGCACACA
>OY744518.1:136715932-136725932 GCA_963556195.1 Sepiola atlantica
AAAGAGGAGGAGGAGGAGGAGGAGGAGGAGGAGGAGGAAGAGGAAGAGGAAAAGAAATTGAAACAATTTTACAAAATAATTGTTTCAATTCCACTCCTCAAAATAGAAAATTACTGATTTCGTCGCTGAAAACTTGTTTCGGCTTTCATTTTGAATTTTCTTGTCATTTTCTTTGATAATTAGAGACTTCGATTTAGATGTGTCTTTCCATCTCCACCATACACTTTGTTGCTAGGTCCGGTCACCTGGGGAGTTTTTTGTCTGAACGTTTGGGCAGTGTCGAGGACGACGAATGGGAAGCGCCACTACTCTGGGGTGATCGGTCTTACGACTGAGAAAGTGGACACAAGCAAATTGTGGTAATGGTAAAGAAGAGAGGACAAACGCAGATGAAAAGTTTTAAAAAATAAAAGAATTTATTTACCAAAAAGGTAATAATGTGAGAAGGAAAGCTGGGGTGACGTCACTGGAGTCAGGAAAGGCTGGAATGAGGAATGACGTCACTAGAAGCAGGAGAGGCTGGAGCCGCTGGGAGGAGATGGAGCAAATGCCACTGGAAGGAGTCGCTTGAGCAGGGATCGTTGCAGAGAGCTGGAGCAGGCGTTGTTGGAGAAAGTTGGAGCACGGTGCCGCTGGAAAGAGCTGAAGCAAGCGTTGTTGGAGAAAGTTGGAGCAGGAGCCGTTTGAAAGAGCTGGAGCAAGCGTTGCTAGAGAGAGCTGGAGCAGGCGTTGCTGGACGAAGCTGGAGTCGGAGTTGCTGGAGAGAGGTGGAACAGGAGCCGCTGGGGATAACTGGAGCAGGTTTTGCTTGAGAGAGCTGGAGCAGGCGTTATTGGAGAAAGTTGGACCACGGAGCCGCTGGAAAGAGCTGAAGCTGAAGCAGGCGTTGCTGGACGGAGCTGGAACAGGCATTGCTGGAGGAAGCTAGAGCAAGAGCCGTTGTAGAGAGCCGGAGCAGGCGTTGCTGAAGAGAGCTGGAGCAGGTATCCGTTGGAGAGAGAGCCGGAGAGGGGCCGCTGGGTATAGCTGGAGCAGGCGTTGCTTGAGAGAGCTTGAGCAGGCGCTGCAGGAAGGAATTGGAACGGCTGGAGGGAGCTGGTGGAGGTGCTGGAATCGGAGAAGGAGCCGCTTATGCAGGAGACTGGAGAGGCAGGCTGAAGTCAGGTGGACGAAGCAGGCAGCAAAGTGTGAATCGCATTATGAGTAGTTTGTAGTGTGGCCATCAAAAGGGTTGTTTGATTGCTGCTGCTGCTGGCGTCTTTTTCTACTTTCTGGCTCGACGACTGGTCCACACAATCAGAGGTGGGAGCCTCCTGACACCTTTACTGAATTCGTTTCGTTTGAAAGCCCGCCGTATGTATTTATGAGAAACGGCAGTGCAGCCGACGATCCCACCAAGCAAAGAAACAACTGAAATGAATTTTTGGTGGAATTTATCACGGTCAAAAATAACTGGAAAGTTTATTGACCGTGTTTAAATAAATCCAGGCCACTTTTCAGATTCTGGTATTTCGGATTAGGACGAGAAAGCGATGTAGGAAGCTGAACTGTGTGGGTGATGGTAAAACCCAACCAATTCGTAGGAGTGGAAATTTACCACAGCTGCTGCTGGTGCCCTCAGTGGAAAAGTATAAGGACAACGTTGTTCTGGGTGTTTTTAGAGGCGTGGCTTTGAAGGAAGTGTATGAGTTCGTAATGTTTGTAAACATTGGGAGCGGTGAATAGATACTGCGACCACTTTCATTTCCGTTGATCAGTCGGTTTGTCAGGCGCCAATTTAGTTTGTCACGTATCAGTTTTAAATAGCATTTTCATCACTAAATGCGTAGATTGAACAGACGTATCTTAAGAAGACCATGTTGTGCCCCGTTTACAGCGCGGCACTATTTGTAACAAAGCCGGATGTTACCCTTTCGACAGCTTCGGCACATGTGGCAGCGATGGACACAATTTCGTCTCCCTGCGCACATCTTCCTTTGCGCCGACCAATCAGGTGTCGTCGAGGCATCCTATTAGCAGCAATTGGCAAGCTTGTATAAAAGGGATGCATTTCACTCCACTTGGGAGAAGTTTGGGACGTTGTTCCAGACTTTCCGTTAGGTGAGATGGCGATCTACTACCACACCGCCGCCGATGACGATAACGATGACGACTATTAGCAGAAGCAGTTTCCGATTTTGCCACCATCATCATTATCTACTGTAGTAGCTTTATACACAATATATATAAGTAGCAGCAGCGACCATGCCCTCTACTACTAGTAGTAGTTTCTGATCTTGCAATCATCATCATATGTTATAGTAGCTATGTTCTTACAACTCAACACCAGCATCATGATTATCTACAGCAGCTCTGTTCCTACAACTGATGGTCATGATGATGATGATGATAATAATGATGATGATGATGATGATGATGATGATGATGATGATGATGATGTTGCTGCTGATGATGATAATTATGATAGTCATCATCATCTACTCAAGCAGCTCTTTCCTGGAGACGTATTTTATTTCTAATGAAATAAAAACACTCTTTATCTTTACTGAGTTCGCCTTCCTTCTATTTTTGTTGTTGTAATGTTTTATCAGGTCGTTTTTATTTATTTTTCTTGGTAGTAAGAGTCCTGGTACGCAGGGTAATTGGCCAGCCGCCCCATGCCTCCTGCTACAACTCGTTCTTATTCTACGTGGACCGACTTGCGGTATCACCACGAGAGAGATGAAAGAGAAAGAGAGAGAGAGATGATATATATATATATATATATATATATATATATATATATATATATATATATATACATATAGATAGATAGATAGATAGATAGATTGATAAAGAGAGAGAGAGATGATATATATAGAGAGATAGATTGATAAAGAGAGAGATGATATATATATATATGTATATATATATATATATATATATATATATATATATATAGAGAGAGAGAGAGAGAGAGGGAGAGAGAGCGTTATACATTCCTCGACAGTAATGAACTATTGAAGTGAGGGTTAGAGATAGTTCTCGGATTGAAATTGATTAACCTCGATGCCTGACGAGATATGACCCTTGGATCAGCTAGCTATGTTAATGTAACAATATTTCGTTGTGGGTGTGTTAAAAACGGAATTTTCCATATGAAGTTAGAATAAGCAAAAAAGCGGTAATTTCCATTCAAGTGTGACCGACGAAAATGCTATTTCAAACATAGACATGCCAGACCAAAGGAATTGCTATTTCTAACGCAAGCGTAACCCACCAACTGACGGACAGAGCCTCTTATAGAAATTCATGGACGCATCTAAAATAAGATATGTCCATTCAATCTGCCGATTTAGCGACGAGAATGATATTTCAAACTTTAGCAAAACAGCGAGGGTGACCGATAGAGTACAATCTTCATAAGAATAGAAACATGCATTTAAAAACCAAAACAACAAAGAACATGAAACGTTATTAATTACTTCGTATCAGTAATTAGTCATCCAGTCGCCACGTAAATGATTTGTAAAAAAAATGTACATTTAATGAAAAAGCTAAATAAACGTTTGTAATGTACAAATTGACAAATTACCTTCCCCAAAACAAAAAGAAAACAATAATCCAATAAGTAATTATTGCTTTTCGGTCGTCTCGAAGAACGAGGCGGCGATAGCGGGAAACTAAGCATATGAATAATGCTAGTTAATTCATTCCTTAAAAAATGTTTAATCTACACGTTACATCAGAAATAACCAACCTATAGCGCATTGCATGATTACAAGTGACGCACCGAACTTTATCTAATACATAAGATTATATGCATCGCCGAAAAACTCAGAATTTTAAAGGCTATAACATCATAATTAACTACGTACCTGAACGTTAAGTCAGAAATCTTTAAGGTGTACCCGTTAACGCAGGAAGTTACAAACTGACTAAGGATTGATAACCATCGCCAACATTAAGGATTTTCAAAATTGAACCTAAGTAGCATTTAAGCTGACAAATAAAGTTTGACTCGACAACTTTATTTGTTATTGTTGTACCATTTTTTATTCTCAATATACTAACGTAATTCATTACAATTAACAGTTTTCTAATATGTAGATTTTTTTAAATAATCCCCTTAAAAGAAAATCAGTTAAAGAGAATAGTAGGAGTAATCGCCCATTACTTGCTTTTATGTTTTCTGATTATTTTCTTCATAAACAAAAAAGATTCATTTGTAATGTAGACCCTATTTACTTACCTCCCCACAAGGGCAGAGGTAGACACAATCTCGGATTAATGTGGGAAAAATTCAGCTCATCAAAAAGGGGCACTCTCGTTTGGGACAAAAATAAAATTGCCTGTCTAGAAGTATTTATCATTCGCTGTCCGAGGACAGAAAATATTAATTATAGTATCAGAACAGATACTACACTTTGTTCTTAGTCTAATGTAGACACTGATGGATTATTGACCTATTCATCCCTTCGTGTTATTAAATCGAAACCAGCTTAAATTTCGAACATAACAAAAAAGGACGTGGTTATAGAACATATACAAATTTACAAAAAAACATTTGAACATAATGGATCCCGGGCAACGCCGGATCGGTGCAGCTAGTCTATTATATAAATGAAGGTTGTAATTCTTTGTGCGTAAGTCTGACAATGAGTCAGAAACTACACAAGATACACTAACATTACATCATCGGATTAAGTGTGACGTCGACCTTATTATTTGTAAAACAATACTGCATTATTCATTTCCTTAAGGTGAACGGGAAAGAAATGATTTCAATTAGTTCAATAGCACCATTTTCAGTTATGGATGTTGGTAACATTCACGTGGTCCCTCCTATGAGAATGAACCTGATTCTAGAAAGAATTCTGGAAACCAATGTCAACAGAATCGAGGCAGTCAAAAAATTTGCACCATGTTAATGCACGTGTGCATGCATATAGAATTGAGAACAAGATGGCAATATTGGAAACTAACTTAAACTTGATATGTTTCACTAAAATAAATCATCAGAATTGTATCAAAATTAAAATTCGATACATTGTAGGTGCTAAAAAACAAGGTCAGTTTTTAGAAAACGTTCACAAACATTCCGTTGAATTAATTACAAACTTATCTCATACATGCATATAATATAAGTATATCCAATTAAGGTAAACGTAAAGATCGACGGTCTAAACAGTTTTAAAAATTCGAATAAAATTAGTGTATAGGCGAATATATATATATATATATATATATATATATATATATATATATATATATATATATATATATATATATATATATATATATATATATATATGTAAGTTCGAAATCCGAGGCAGGAGCAATGTGATATAGGTAACGGAAGGTGGAACAGATGAACAAAAATAAATGAGAAGAGAAAACATGAATGGAATCTCAAATCAATTTATTAATATTTCACGGTTTAACGGTTTAAATACCAGAACAGTAAATGTAAAAAAAAGTTTACTGTCAAACAATTTAAAAAGGTCCGGAAAAGGTAAACTTTAATTTTCGAGAGTGGAACCTCTCATTATCAAAAGATCAAAAATATGACCGAGTGGTCGAAAAGGCGAGCTGGACACAACTGGTATTTAAACCGCTAAACCGTGAAATATTAATAAATTGATTTGAGATTCCATTCATATTTTCTCGTCTCATTTATTTTTGTTCACCTGTTCCACCTTCCAGTACCTACACCGTATTGCTCCCGCCTCGGATTACGAACTTACATTTATATTTACCAGCAAGGCTTCAAGTAAACTACAATTTCCTCCTCTGATGATAAGATCTCGATATTTGAAAAGCCTTGGCTTAAGGAAAGAATAATAAACATACATTTATTACAGAATATACCTTGCATTGAACAATCGAAGTTTGAAATAAATTTGAACATTCGTGCATGTTTATCACTCTTCGTCCATCCATCTTTATATATATATATATATATATATATATATATATATATATATATATATATATATATATATATATATATATAGGAAAAGAAAACATTAAAGGGGGGAGGGTATGCTCAATGAGCGAAATAAAAATGATAGTAGAGGCTCCCGGGCAACACCGGGTATGCCCCACTAGTTTTACATAAAACCATAATAGAATAAAGGCTTTTGTAAAAACAGTTCTTACCTTGACAATTTGAAAGTTTGTAGGAAAAGCATTTGTCACATTATCATATTCATCATCACTAGATTTCAACTGAAATCTCATATAATTAGTGTTTCCCATCGGCGACCAATATTCAGGCAATGAAGCTGTTGACATAAAACAAGAAAATATATTCATGGTTTTAGCTTAAAGAAATGGAAATCATTTGGGTGTAATTTTGGATTTAAACTGTGGATTGAAATCTTTTGTTATTCAATACTTAAATACTTGACCCTTATATTCTTCTCGTGTCTTAGTAAAGTTCCCTTTCCAGGTCTGTAACACCAATGCTTATCACTGGTTTATGGGGTTAAGCAGAACAAATGCATTTAACCAACAACTAGGGTGAGATCATCCATCTAACTACTAACTAGGATCAATGTTGCTTAACTCTGGAGATTCTCGTAGAACTGGTGTTTCAACATTTGACCTAATTACACAGTGAGTGACTAGTTTTACAAACATAGTAACTAGTTTACACCGCTTTTGTAGCGGTGTTGGTACAGTACCTGGGTACGTCAATTTCCATCTTTAGCTAGCTTCTGCCGTTTTATAGATAGTACGAATACAAAAAATATTTGTGAAATTCTGGGAGAAGTACTCTACTTAGTATTAGAATTAGAGAGTAGGTAACTATGATGAATGTATTTATGTATTGTTTTTATTGGCGAAAATCTTTAGAAATTATGTTTTTAAGCAAAAATGATTTGTTTTGAACTAATACCGAATAACTTTTATGTCTACTTTTTTTGCGGATTATAAAAAAGGTAACTTAGTTTAATAACCTCTGTATCATGGATCGCCTTGTATAGGATACATAAAATACAGTTCCAAAGAGGAACGTGTGTTTCTTAAGAGTTATTAATCCTCATCTATAAAAGATGGGCATTAATAACTCTTACAATATAAAATTGTATAAAATATGACGTCTAATAACTATTAGGAAACACATGTAAATTAAAAGTTAAAAAAAAAGAAGAATTGGTACAAAAAGTTGGCCAGTAACAAAATGCACATTTTGGCGGTTGATATAGAAATACAATCAAGTCATAACTTTGCAAATTAGTGAATCGTTCTTCAAATAAAATTGTTGCGGGTTCATTCCTGACTGAAGGAGCTTCTTTTTTTTATCGGACGATCGGCTTGTCTATCTATTAGTCACGTTTAAGTTTTTCTTCAATAAATCAAACAAAACTCACTGTTCAATTCCAAGACAAGCCGAACAAAACATCTTTTCCTAAAAATCAAACAAGCGAGAATTCCAGCAGTTGACAAAATAAATAAAAAATGGCGGCGTTTAAAGATTCACCTGCGGCAAAAAGACGACACGATAAAAAGCAGCCATATTGGATTTTTATTGTTTTATTCTTTTTTTTAAACATTTTATCGATTCGATTTTCCTGTCGCAGAAACAACACGCGCATATCAATATTAAATTCAATGACCTCTTCTTAGAAATTCAGAGGCGAATAATTATGTATTTTCTAGCGTCGATCCCTACATTTAAAACAAAAATTATCCAAAGTAGAAACACCTTGAAAATTATTCAAAGAATCCCCCAGACAAACATACCTGTTTCTTGATGTAAAATTTCATCTTTACCTAATTTCTACCGCTTTGTAGCTAATACAAAGAAAACTATTTGTGAAATTTTGTGGAAAAAATACGCTACTTTTGATTTGCATGAGAGAGTAAGTAACTACGATGAATGTATTTACATATTGTTTTTATTGCCAAAAAGCATGTTTTCAAGTAAAAATAATTCGCTTTTATTATATAAAAAATGTCACTTAGTTTCAAAAATATTCATGTAATGTTTTTTTCTTCTGTTATTATCTTATGTTAATTAGTTTAAACTTATAAAACACGCATCTAATTAATATCATTTCGACTTACTTGAGATTCGAACTCCTTTTGGCTATGAACAAAGTGTAGTATCTGTTCTGAAGCTACACTTAGTCTATTTTGTCCTCAGTCAGCGAAGGAATAATTCTTCTAGATTGAGGCAATTTAAATTTTTGTTTCGATCCAGACTACCCGTTTTTTGGGAGCCGGATTTTTCCCCACATTAAAAAAATTGACCTTGTGTCTAACTTTGCCCTCATGGGGAGGCAAGTAAATAGAAACTCGGGGTTTAGCATTGTAAAAACTACTGCCTTGGTAATATGTACTCTGCCGATTCCTTTTTTGGCCAACCAATCGCATGTTTATATTTGTGTACGAACCGACAAACTCCCCAAAACACCAAAACCTGTTAATAGTATATAGATTAGAACCTTAAAATCAAGAAGTTGAAGAAACATGAACATGATTCAAATTACAAAACTATCCTTAAAAATAATTAATTATAATTAAAAATATATTAAACATCTTAAAAAAAGACTGTCCCCCAAAGCGCTTGTCCATTTATTGAAAAATTCGATTTTAAAATTGTTACATAGGTGAAGGGTCGCCAAAGAAGTCAGCCCTATGCTGTGACTTGTGTTGTGGATAATGATGATCGTCTCGTAGTAAACAAACTCTTCAGTCCGCCATCTTGGATTAGAAGCGTGCTCATTGTTCAAAAATAAACATCTCTCAAAGAAACAACGACACATGTTGCTACGGTTCACGTGTTTATTAAAGTTCCCCGAAAAACGAACCGTCGTTGTTTTAAGTACTCTGGAGATGGTGGACGCATCCACAGCGCCCTAGACACCAGCCGTGGTAAACGCGTCGAAATTTAGGCAGAAAGAAAAGAATAAACCGAAAACGTAAGTCACCTTTATTCTCATTCCGGTTCTGACGTCACCTTCTCCCGACTCTGTCGCAGAAATTTTGCGAAAGTGCGCTCAAACCTCTTAATAATAATTTTAATCGTTTTTTTAAACAGATGATAACTACAGATTTCGAAATGTCTATTAGTTTCCCCACACCCATCCTTAGATGTTGCGTCATGGACATAAAGTCTGAAGTGACACGTAATAAGGTTTGTAGCATAGTATGCGATGTTTTCGATTCGCATTGTGAGAAACTGGCCGTCCGAGTGGTTTTATGTCAACAGATGATTAGCAACCTGGGTTCACAACGACGACAATGGCGACGACGACAACGACGACAACGACAACGACAACGACAACGACAACGACAACGACAACGACAACGACGACGACGGCAACGACGACGACGACACGGGTGTATATATGATTTATACACACTCCATAAGTGAAAGCGTATCACAGGAATAAAACATGAAAGAACATCTATGTTGTTGTAGTTTTTCTTTTATTAGATGCATGGAAATTATTTGTAGATGTGTCACAGAACTTTGTTGGTAACCACAAGACAACTATAAAGAAATATTAAAACTATAAAATAAAATTATGTTTATTTTTGTAGGTGGAAATGTGTGAATGTGCATATATATATATATATATATATATATATATATATATATATATATATATATATATATATATATGATCATTTTTATTCATACATACATGTACATAATCTGCGACACTGGCATGTCGATGTTATCGATCAACAGTTGTTAAAAGCTGAGATCTCATTAAGCAGAAGAAAAATCTGATCCTTCCCTTAGGTCATATTTGGAAAGAACCGTGGATGTTTACCTTACCTGGATTACTATATATATATATATATATATATATATATATATATATATATATATATATATATATATATATATATATATATATATATGACAATATACGATTTTAAAAAGACTTACTGTTTACAGTAAATCCGTCCATCAGAAGTGCATTTCTATTCAACACGTCTACATACATCTGAATACGATTTAGTTAAAATAGAGAACAGTCACAGAGACAGGTTGTTT
>OY744518.1:136728432-136733432 GCA_963556195.1 Sepiola atlantica
GGCAAAATCGGTAAGTATGAAACTAAGAAACGAAGAGAATGGACAAAAGAAAGGACCGACAAAACCTGGATGGGAAATCAGACTGGAAACCCAGATCACCAAACTTCGGAAAGAAGCTAAAACCGTGAACAGAAGGAAGGAGGACTTGAAACGATTAAGAAGCAAAAATCAGAAACGCAAGGAAAAACTAAATAAGAAACATGAAGAAATAAAACAAAGGATAGCAGCAATAGAAGGAAGACTGAGACGATACAGGTACAAATCAGAACAGAGCAAACAGAACAGGACCTTTGAAAACAATGAAAGCCAGTTTTACAAAAACGTAAATGGAGAAAAAACAACAACAGAGCAACCGAACCCAACAGAAACAAAACCATTCTGGAGCAAGATATGGGAAGAACCAAAAAAGCACAACAAGAATGCTCAATGGTTGAAAAACATGAAAGATGAACTGCAGGAAATCGAACAAGGAACCGAAACAGAAATCAACAAAGAAACGATCAAGAAAACCCTAAGAAAAATGGCAAACTGGAGAGCACCAGGCAACGATGGAATACATGCATACTGGTTTAAAAAATTCACGACCCTGCATGAAAGACTAGCGCAGAAACTGAGTGGATGTATCCGCAAAACAGACGTACCAGAATGGATGACGGAAGGAAGAACAACATTAATACAAAAAGAACCCAAAAAACGAACGACCCCCAGCAACTACAGACCGATAACATGTCTACCAATAATGTGGAAAATTCTCACAGCACAACTGAGAGAACAAATCTACCAATCCCTAGACAAACGTGGACTGCTCCCCGAGGAACAAAAAGGATGCTGGAAAGGACAAAGAGGGGCACATGATCTACTATACATTGATCAAAAGACCCTGAAGGAGGTGAAGAGCAGACAAAAGAACATAACCATGGCATGGATTGACTACAAGAAAGCCTACGACAGAATCCCCCAAACATGGATAATTGAATGCTTAAAAATATACAAGATACCAGACAGAATTATTAATCTCATCCAGAAAGCAATGGAAACATGGAGACTAAAACTGACAGCCGGAGGACAATACCTGTCTGAGATAAAAATACAGAGAGGCATTTTTCAAAGAGACTCTCTATCACCACTATTGTTTATAATAGCCATGATGCCACTCAACTACATACTCAGAAAGTGTGATGCTGGATACAGGTTTACGGATACAGAACAAAGAATAAACCCCCTGATGTACATGGATGACCTGAAACTGTTTGCAAAAAACAAAAAAGAACTGGAAAAGCTGATAAATACAACCAGGATATTCAGCCAGGATATCCAAATGGAGTTTGGAATAGAAAAATGTGCACTGCTAGAGATCAAAAGAGGAAAACTGGAGACGACAGAAGGTATAGAACTCCTCAACCAGGAGGAGATGAGGGCGCTAGGAGAACAAGATAGTTATAAATACCTGGGAGTTCTGGAAGCAGACACAATCAAATATACAGAAATGAAAGAGAAGATTGGAAAAGAATATCTACGAAGAACAAGGAAACTCTTAGAAACTAAACTATATAGCAGAAACCTAGTAAAAGGGATAAACACATCGGCTGTATCACTAATAAGATACTCTGGACCATTCATAGGCTGGACCAAAGAAGAACTCAGGCACCTTGACCAGAGGACTAGAAAACTAATGACTATGCACAATGCATTGCACCCAAAAGACGATACGGACAGACTCTACATGAAAAGAAATGAAAGAGGTAGAGGACTGGTAAGTATAGAAGACTGTGTGGAAGACACCAAAAAAGAGCTGGAGAAATATGTAACCCAGAACACGGAAAGACTGATCACCACAGCAAGAGACACCAGCCCAACAAACAACTCCGAAAGCACTGAAACCAGAAACAAAAAGACAAGAAAGGAAAAGTGGGAAGAAAAACAACTACATGGACGCTTTATAAGACTCACAAGCGATGAAACCAATGAAAATAGCTGCGCATGGCTAAGAAAAGGACACTTGAACAGAGTAACGGAATCTCTGCTGACGGCCGCACAGAACAATGCGATTAGGACAAACTTTATTAAAGCAAAGATAGATAAAACCCAGGAAAACAGCAAATGCCGATTATGTGGACAAAGAGACGAAACAATAAATCATATAATAAGTGAATGCAGCAAGCTAGCCCAAAAGGAATACAAAAACAGACATGACAGCGTGGGGAAAGAAGTACACCGGGAAATGTGCAAACAACTGAATTTCGAATATGCAAAAAAACGGTACAGACACAAACCAGAAACTGTACTAGAAAACGAAAAACACAAAATCATATGGGATATGGATGTACAAACAGACAAACCCATAACAGCAAGGAGACCGGATATGATAATAATCAACAAGAAAGAAAAATCCTGCAAAATCGTAGACTTTGCCGTTTCAGCGGACTACAGAGTGAGGATCAAAGAGACGGAAAAAAGAAACAAATATACTGAACTTGCCAGAGAACTGAAAGGAATATGGAACATGAAGAAAGTCAGTATAACACCAATAATCATAGGAGCACTAGGAACAGTCCCCCAAAACATGGAGAAAAGACTAGGAGAAATAGGAATCAAAGGGATAACTGAGACTATACAAAGGACAGTAATGATCAAAACAGCTACAATCCTGAGAAATGTCCTCGAATGCAGAAACCAACCCACATAAGCAACGAATGGAGAACAAACACATGGAAGCACAAGAAAACAGAACCGGGGAAAATACAACCACATGAGAGAGGCGCAAGCATAGGCTGACACCACGAAATTTATGGACAGAGGGTCGAGGAGGGAAAGTGCAAACCAGACCTCCACTGGAAGAGCGCGGACAGCTCTGGGACCTTGGGAGGCTTGTTGCCACTCGGGCCCCAGAGGGGACCAAATGCCCTTATCAGCGGGAAATCGATGGTAGGTGGCTGTTGCGATACCACAAGGTCATCAGCGGTGATGAGCGAAAAGAAGTGGAGCATACTGGAAGTCTGAGGAGACTTGTTGTCACTCAGACTCCAGGGAATACCACAGGTTGTTGGCAGTGGGCGATCACTGACGATGACCAGTGTGATAACTCCTAGTGAGTAAATAATAATAATAATAATAATAATAATAATAATAATAATAATAATAATAATAATAATAATAATAAGGAGACTTGTTGTCACTTGGACTCCAGGGAATACCACAGGTTGTCGGCAGTGGGCGACCACTGACGATGACCAGTGTGATAACTCCTAGTGAGTAAATAATAATAATAATAATAAAGAAAATGATGACACCAACATCGGTTGGTACCATACAAACTAGTTGTGAAGGGCCAAGAAGGAACGACTCAGAAAGAAAAGCACCATCCAGACCTCCACAAGACTGTTTCGAAGAGTACTGGAACCCCAAAGAGGTTTATTGAGAAAGCCAATGGCCGTCATCAGCGATAAATCAATGCTAAACAGCTGTTGTGAGAACGCAACGTAATTTGCAATGGTTACGGAAGGTACGGGAAATATGGGCAGCCTCCAAGGAACATTACTTAAACCGAAGGAACTGAAACTTCAAAATAAATTCATACCCCCCCCCCCTAAAAGTGATTACACTAGCTTCCGTTGATGCCACACCAAATTATCGTGAAGACTCAAGGAGAATAGATAGACCGAGTAGGGTTAGGGTTGCTGATCCATTCTTTCGCTTCGGCCCTTACTTCAGCTAGACCGGAGATCGTAGAGGGCCCCATACGACTATGTGGTTGGTCACATCATGTCCTAGTATCTATAGGTTCATCCCCAACCGTATTATTTAATCTGATTCTTCTAAAAATCAAAACTTTATTTCCCCTTTTTAATTTTCTTCCAAAATAGATACAAGAAGGCGATGGCTGAGGGTCAATACCCAGGAGTATCAGGTTTCAAAGAGTAATGTTCTCAAAGAGTAATGTTTTTCCGTAAGTAACTTTTGTCTGGAAGTAATGTTTTTCTGGGAGTATTTTGTTAGGGAGTAATGTTTTTCTGGGAGTAATGTTTTTCCGGCAGTAATGTTTTTCTGGGAGTAATTTTTTTCTGGGAGTAATGTTTTTCTGGGAGTAAGGTTTTTCTGGGAGTAATTTTTTTCTGAGAGTAATGTTTCTCTGGGAGTAATTTTTTTCTTGGAGTAATGTTATTCTGGGAATAATTTTTTTCTGAGAGTATTTTTTTCTGGGAGTAATGTTTTTCTGGGAGTAATTTTTTTTCTGAGAGTAATGTTTTTCTGGGAGTAATTTTTTTTCTGAGAGTAATGTTTTTCTGGGAGTAATTTTTTTCTGGGAGTAATTTTTTTCTGGGAGTAATATTTTTCTCGGAGTAATTTTTTTTGAGAGTAATGTTTTTCTGGAAGTATTTTGTTAGGGAGTAATGTTTTTCTGGGAGTAATATTTTTCTAGGAGTAATTTTTTTTCTGGGAGTATTTATTCTGAGAGTAATGTTTTTTTCCGGCAGTAATGTTTTTCTGGGATATTCTAGGAATATAAATAATTATTGAATGAAGCCAGCGAGAAATCAATGATAAATTACTGTTGCAATAACGCAAAATCATTTGCAATGGTCATCGAAAAGAGGTGGAGAGTACTGGAAACCTGGGGTGACTTGTTGTCACTCAGACTCCAGGGAACACCACCCTTTATTACCAGTCAGTAATCTCTGATGAATTACATGTGTGGGAACTCCTAATAATAGTTAATAAAAATACAATAACTATATACTTTATCAATATGGGGAATATTTGTTACGTAATCAAAACCGTACTCTTCGAAAACAAATGGATTCTCTAAATTGTGCAGGAAGCTTTTCGTTCCCGAAATGCATTGCGACAGGAAACGTCGTTGCGTTTCTGAGACTCAACCTTTTAGAATAACAAACAGGAAAACAGAGCTGCATTTCTTTCGAGACGTGAAAGACACATAACATTTATACTTGAACCAATCAAACTATCTCCCTCTATCACCACACACACACGCACACACC
>OY744518.1:136738432-136758432 GCA_963556195.1 Sepiola atlantica
AAAGATTTGCTAACATCAAATATTTTAGTTGTATCAGGTCATACTGTTTTTAAAGAGATTGGTGCACGTGTGAGCGTCAATAATGTGCATGTGCTTGGTGAACTTATCATTATGAATCATGGGATATGTATTCTAGGCTACAGGGTATGTAACGTGGGCATTATTAAAAAACAAAACAAAAACTTTACCATTTCGGCGGTGCCACCAACACCGTACAATACACTTCCAAGGAAGAAAAAAAACCCATTAAAATGTTAAACTAATGCTATATTTGTTGCATAGTCTTTAATTTCTTCCTCGTCGCGTGGGGGGGGGCGCCTTCTCGATGTCGCCTGCTGTGTCTGCAACAAAACCTTCATACCACGCTTCACTAGACAAACAATCTTTTAAACTTTTGATTCTGTTTTATTCAGGCGTCAGAGTTCTGTCGGCCATGGAAATGCTTCATTAACGTCGAATGAGAGACCAAATTACTACTCTATCATAATTAATTCCTAACTTAAGTCTTTAGCCATTCGAGGAGGGTGGGGGAGAAGAAATCTCATGCCTGTATTCTCTTAGGGAATTTAATTCCCTAATCATTTGAAGACTACATAGAATAATCGTCTGTTCGGCTTGCTTCCAAAACCCAGACTGGCAAAACTCTGTTTCCCACACAAAATCCCGTGACGTCACAGAACCCCTATGCGCAGGTGCATATTGACCCTTGACCTGAGGTCTCGTTAACGTGGTGGCCCTGTCAACGTCTGTGAGCTCCGACTGTGAGAACAGCACTATTTTGCACTCGGTTGTACGGGTTCACCCGCACTAAATCGCGCAAGCCAAACCAAACGATCTCCCACATACGTCCACTTCAAAATGCGTCCGACCTCACAGGGCCATTATCCAACATATTTATTGCTTATATTTATATTCTAAATTATAATAAAGAAAAGTAAAAAGTGGACCTTGGGTTTAAAGTTGACCTTTTTAAGTTGATATGATATTATTATGATTCAAACAAAATGGCAAAAGTTGCATAATAAATAAATAGAGTAGAAAGTGGAGTTTGTGTTTACTTTCGCCAGCCTCGTAAGTCTCGCTTCTATTATTTTGTCCTTTAGTCCTCACATTCAACGAAAGGTGTTTCTGACAAAGGAGGAATAATTGCTGTTTTCTGGGTCGGAATCTATCCATCTAACACTTATCATTGGTTAGTTTTTGACCTTGAAGTAGTATTTTGTTTCTAGCTCTTTACATCAAGTGGCTTCATGTCTTGTTAGAAGCGATTTCTATATAAAAAAAATACAAAATCTGTTTAAGCAGCGTCTTTCTTCAGAACTGGATTTCTTGAGCATATTGAATTGTACCCAGAAAAAGCAATAACAATGTCCGAGAAAATTATCTCAGACCAAAAAACAAAACAAAGAAAAACCAAAAAAACTACAAGTGTAGATCCAATGTTTGGATACCATTGTGCGTACCCTTTATTTGAAGTATGATTTGAAAATAATTTAAATATTTGAATATACATATCTATCTATCTATCTATCTATCTATCTATCTATCTATCTATCTATCTATCTATCTATCTATCTATCTAACATTACGTAACCCTCTCCAAGCCATATTCCATATTTAGATGTTTTATCGATAACCATTTCACCACATTGCAGAGTAGACGGGTCAATATACTGATTGACCCCCCAAAATCGCAACATTTTGTTTTTTGGCGGTTTTGTACTAGGTTGGATCTAGTCTACAACATACTAAAAGTTGGACAAAATCCGATTATGGGAAAGTGTCAAATTTCGAATATGACTTTTGTTGGTTTACAAGTCATTTTCCAATTACATGTGAAGCACTAACTCGGTCAGTTTTCATAATATATCAATACATTTTGGATTTTTACCCAAGTTTTCAGGGCCAATCTTTCACATGAAAGGGTTACCAGTGATGGCAAATAAACCCTTATACAATATCAATGGGTACCCCTACACCCATTACCCTTGTTGTATCCACCCTGATTCACTTACGTCACAGTGCTTTTTAAAAAAGTTTAAACTCATCTTCCGCTGAAAGAGTAGAACATCGGATATGTTATACGACTTGACGTCCTTTGATCAAACTCCGATATCCCTCCCCCAACAACATTGGACTAACCCGTCCATGTGTGACATTTTGTACAGCAGGTAAATGAGGCCAATATAAGCGGGCCTCGGCAAGACAGTATTAACTCGTCATCCTCGGTTTCCAGGATAACGTAATATGGTTGAAAGGTGGACGTTTTATTTTATTATAAGGTTCACTGACGAAGAAGAAAATACTCAAAACAACACTTAGAACTATTGAAGTTATTGAGAAGTTTCGTTACTTTGGCGATACCATTGGATTACAAGGAGGAGCGGATGCTACTGTGTTTGCAAGAATTAAGAGTGGGTCGAGTAAATTAAGGGAACTTCTGCCATTACTAACCAGCAGAGCATTACCACTGTCGACCAGGAGAAGTGTCTATCAAACATGTGTACGCAATGTGATGATGTATAGAAGTGAAACCTGGCCAGTTGGGGTTGTGTAAAGGAGAGTGATGATATGAGAATAATACGATGGATTAGTAATGTGAGTCTTAAAGATCTGATGACGAAGAGGAAGATTAAATCTGGACAGTATAGGGAGATGTGTGCAGAACAGAATACTTTGATTGTATAACCTCGTTGAAAAAATGGATGAAAGTTCTTGGGTTGGTAGATGTAGAACAGTTGAATTAGCAGGGGCAGTTGGTAGAGGTAGGCCAAGGAAAGATGGAGGAAGTGATGAAGATGGATTTGAGAGAAAAGGGGGATAAATAAACACCTTTGTTTGGAAGTAAATTTCTTAAAGCCGCCCAATGCATACCAGCATGTAAAACGGATGCTGTTGCTGCTGCTGCTGCTGATGATGATGATGATCGTTACTTGTTAAAGTAATATAAAAAGCTTTATGATGTCAATCGACGGACACAGGGACAGAATAGTTTATGAGAATTGAAGACCAAATCAAATTTCAAAATGTAAGGATGCAAAAGTTACTCGAATCCAGGCCAGAAATATCTTTTGGAAAACAATAGAGAATTTGATGAGAGATTGGAATTTGGGTTACCTCTATCGTACCGCAAGCAAGAGGAATCGATATAGATAAATAGAAAGACAGACAGATAGACACAGGGAGAGGCAAGAGAACGGGGAGGACACAGACAGAATGAGAGGCTGAAAGACGAACGAATCTACGTTAAGTACGGCGCAAACACACGCAATCACATACACAAGTAATAGAATTCTGTTATCGTATTCCTCGGTCATTAATAAAGAAAAGGAAAACTTTTAACACTAAAAAAGGTAATAATTTTACGTGTTTTCTTTTGTGACTTGTGCGAACTAACAACAGTAGCAGCACTCTGTCGAACTGACGGTCGATGGCGTATCCTCGATTCGTATGCTTGGCGTCTGAAAGGAGACTGCCTACAAACTATTGATGCGAATATATATATATATATATATATATATATATATATATATATATATATATATATATATATATATATACATCCAACTGGTTTCATTTCTTTTCCATTTTCCTTTGTTTATTCCGACCCTCGCGTGTGTACGCAAGAGGATACAGCACACAAAATGGCGACCGTGTACTTTGGAAAAAACCCGAAACATACGTGATTTTAAACAAATATATATAATGTAAATATCAAATTAAACCAGTAATTATCTTGAGAAAATTAGTGTTATTTATCACAGCGACGAAGCAGGTAGTTAGCGTGAGTCCGCTTTAGTTTCTTACCTGTAAAATAATCTTTTAAAAAGTTTTCCGAACAATCCCCCTTAAGACAAGTTCTCGTAAAAAGAAGGTATTCACACGTTCTTTTTTTGCATATTTTTTAAAAAATTCCTGTTGTATATCATTATATTTTTTAGTTGCCCAAATAAAATTATTAAACTAATATACACCGTATATACACTAACCCGTTCGCGTGCGATACTTTACATAGCAGGTAAATGAGGCGAATATAAGCAAGCCTCGGTAAGACACCATTTCCACACCATCCTCATGTACTTGTTTTCTTTTATGACTTATGTGAGCTAACAAATGCAGCAGCAGCAGCAAAAAACAACAACAAAAAACGCGAGCGTTGTGTACGTAACAACAACTGATAAAGCTGCAAACGGTCTCTTAGGTTTCAACCCTCCTTGACAAAATTAAAGGTGCTATGTTACATTAAAGTTTGGCCTTCGTAAAATATCTTTCTACTCTGTCTCAGAAGACCATCTTCCTAGACATTACCTTCTTATAGAGTGGTGATTGATCTATTGCCGATAGCTTATGGTGCTCTTACTGTGAAATATTAACGAGTCCGATCCAGGCTATTTAAAAAAACTTACCCAAGTGCCTCTCTCGGAGTAACTGGATTCCCAACATTAAAAAACTGACCCCGTGTCACAACCAGTTTTTGTGGGAAGAAGAGTAAATATTACCCTCAACCGAGACCGGAACACTTTACACCCGTCACACTGACGCTTTATATGTAACAATAATAGTATAGCACTATATTTGACCAATTCTTTGATTTCATCATATAAATAGCTAGTGTTGTATAGATAACACGTAGCAGACGTAAGCGTCACAATGACGTTGCTCTCTTTCTTTTTCTCTTCCATTTCTTGCCGCTGGCATTTCCTTTTTTAATAGCAATGGTTGTAACAGTTATTAATAATTACAGCAGATAATCATTTGGAGTTTAACAATTCTTTAAGGATTTTTCTTTTTCTTTTAGATACATAATACCCTGTGTTTCTTTCCCCAACCTTTTCCTTTTGATTGGAGGGAGTGCTGTTTCAAAAACCCATCCGATTCCCTTCGCGGTTCAGAGAAAAGAGAAAGATTTTATCAGCTAATAAACTACGTGCCAGTGGAGACTTGCTGTTTGTGACACAACTTTTGGTAGTTTCCATTTTTCTACTTAATGTTTTCAATTACCGATGGGTGTGTATAAATCATTATACATCCGTGTCGTCGTCGTGAACCGAGGTTTTGCTTGTCTGTGAATACAAAATCACTCGGACGCCGATGTTGGGCTATAAAAAGGTTTATTTAGAAAGAGAAGAACGGTCACAGAAAACATCAGAGGGACGGGACACATTTTTACCCCTAAGAGAAAGAGAGAGATAGATAGAGATAGAGAGAGAGAGAGAGAGAGAGAGAGAGAGAGAAAATAAAAGAGAGAGAGAGAGAGAAAGAGAGAGACAGAGACAGAGACAGAGACAGATAGCTCGCCCCGCTACACCGAATTACATTTCGCGCCCCCATTGGGTGCGGGACCCCAGCCAATATTTCCTGCTTGAAGTGTCGCACGCCAAAGAGATAAAAAACTTTCCGTTCGAAAATCACATTGTTTTGCGACTTCCGTTTGGAGTCACCTCTAACTCTTAGGTGTCACTCAAATTTTTCTAGAAAAAAACCCCAGCTCTTGTTATGTAATAAATTTACAAGCTTTACCTATCATTTAGGTTTCAATGGGTGTTGTATTTTTAAATCTTTCAAAGTAGATTTTCCTAATCTTATTGTTCTTATAAATCCGGGGAAAATGAATGACACGAACCGGAAATCCAATTATTAATGATGCAATTATTGGATTAGAACTATTAACATCTGTGCTTCTTCCAAGAAAGAGCATTTAGTTTTAACGAAACAGAAGAGACCATTATATAAAAATAAATTGATTAAAAGCGATCAGCGTAAAATAAAAACAAAGCAAAATCATTTTAAGTCACAATATTCCCCCAATTAATTAGCTTCCATTTTCTTAGCAGCTTTCAGGAACTATTTTTTTTATTTGTGTAAGGATACAATATTCTTTGGCGAATTAATCCTGAATATTTCGCCCTACTTTATTGATTAACTCGTAATATCGGATTGTGTTAAAGATTTTTATTTGAGTTTCAATATTTTACAATATAATTATTTTCTATTCTTTAATTTGTCGATTCTCTAATTTCTGGTTTCCGATCGACATTTTATTATGACAGGCATAAAAAAATGAAAAAAATAATTAAAAAAAAATGTTGTGTGCAGTTTACTAAACCAATTCCAAAGAAAAGGCAACTGCGAAACTGCCATTTTTTTGTGCTCAACCAAAATTGGATATTTTGTATCATTTTGATCATCAAAACTACTATTCTTATATTGGTTGTTATTTTCACAACGTTTCGGCCGATGTAATCCCCGACCTTCTTCAGGTGCATCTTTCCGAACTTGGGAATCTTATAGTCGAACACGGAAACCTATTATTTGAATTCATAAAACACTCATTGATTGCTCAGTGGTTGTCTCCCTTGCCTCTTTAAGGGTCACGTGAATTGGTCGAATGGTAGTCCAATAGCTGCTTCCTTAGGCATCACGTGGGCCAGCCTATATAAATGTAAACACTCTGAGCTCCAGCATCTTTGCGACTTTTTTTTTTAATAGTTATCTTACCATCTTGGACGTCATCATGACTACATTACGACAGAAGCCCATGGAAGGCAGTTCGCATGCAAAAGCCGTCCCTCCTAACTCGAAAACAGCCAGAATCGTCGTGGCCTAGCATGCAAGTTGATACCCGAACAATCTTCATCGAGATAAATTATCGCGAAAGCACGTCCTCGCAACTTTCACTTCATTCTGCATATTTACCATCATCTTTTAGTACTTGTCGTGTAAAAGTGTAAAATTAATATACAGTTGTTTTTCCTTCGCTCGAAAAGCTGTCACTCCTAATTACACTGTCACCGTTTCTCTTCCGGTATAATCCCGGTTTTCTCACTTGCTGGAATTGAACCTTCTTTCGAGTATAAAACATCCACATTATACGGGATTTCAGATTGAACCCATTTATTAAATCCACGGGGGTAAAATTGACCGTGATGCAACGGATAAAGGCGTTAATTAGTAATCATTTCTACACGATCATGGCTGACGGAACAAGAACAATCTATCTCTTGGAGCTATAAACAGTGTTCAGTTTGAAATTCTGTATAGGTTCACAAGTTCAACACAAAGATTCGCAAGTGAGAATATATGACCCCGAAGAGGTAAGAAATTATGTCGGCTGAAACGTTGTGTTCGAAGAAAGTAACGTCACAGGAGGTCGACGTGGCAGAATAAGCTAGTTTGATCTCTCTTTTGCTTTTTATTAATAAAATTTTAATTGAAGTTTTTGGAAGCTATTAAAATCCAATTACTTTATAAATAGAGATTAAATCAATATGACCGTAACAAAATTAGTTATAGTCTCATAAAGATTAATAATTTAATGACCGAACGATATCTAAGTAATTAAATTTGATATTCAAAATACTATTAAATCTAATATTCAAAATACTATTAAATTTAATATTCAAAATACTATTAAATTTCATATTCAAGATACTATTAAATTTAATATTCAAAATACTATTAAATTTAATATTCAAAATACTATTAAATTTAATATTCAAAATACTATTAAATTTCATATTCAAAGATACTATTAAATTTAATATTCAAAATACTATTACATTTAATATTGAAAATCCTATTAAATTTAATATTCAAAATACTATTAAATTTAATATTCAAAATACTATCTAATTTAATATTAAAAATACTATTCAATTTAATATTAAAGATACTATTAAATGTAATATTCAAAATACTATTACATTTAATATTCAAGACATTATTAAATGTAATATTCAAAATACTATTACATTTAATATTCAAGACACTATTAAATTTAATATTCAAAATACTATTAAATTTAATATTTAAGATACTATTAAATTTGATATTCAAAATACTATTCAACTATTAAATTTAATAGTAAAGATACTATTAAATTTAATATTCAAAATACTATTAAATTTAATATTCAAAATACTATTAAATTTCATATTCAAAATACTATTAAATTTAATATTCAAAATACTATTACATTTAATATTAAAAATACTATTAAATTTAATATTCAAAATACTATTACATTTAATATTCAAAATACTATTAAATTTAATATTCAAAATACTATTAAATTTAATATTCAAAATACTATTAAATTTAATATGTAAGATACTATTAAATTTAATATTCAAAATACTTTTAAATTTAATATTCTAAATACTATTATATTTAATATTCCAAAATACTATTACATTTCATATTCAAAATACTATTACATTTAATATTCAAAATACTATTAAATTTCATGTTGAAGATATTATTAAATTTAATATTCAAAATACTATTAAATTTAATATTCAAAATACTATTAAATTTAATATTCAAAATACTATTACATTTAATATTCAAAATACTATTAAATTTCATATTCAAGATACTATTAAATTTAATATTCGAAATACTATTAAATTTAATATTCAAAATACTATTCAATTTAATATTCAAAATACTATTTAATTTCATATTCAAGATACTATTAAATTTAATATTCAAAATACTATTAAATTTAATATTAAAAATCCTATCAAATTTAATATTCAAGATACTATTAAATTTAATATTAAAAATACTATTAAATTTAATATTCGAAATACTATTAAATTTAATATGCAAAATACTATTCAATTTAATATTCAAGATACTATTAAATTTAATATTAAAAATACTATTAAATTTAATATTCGAAATACTATTAAATTTAATATGCAAAATACTATTCAATTTAATATTCAAAATACTATTAAATTTCATATTCAATATACTATTAAATTTAATATTCAAAATACTATTAAATTTAATATTCAAAATACTATTAAATTTAATATTCAAAATACTATTAAATTTCATATTCAAAGATACTATTAAATTTAATATTCAAAATACTATTAAATTTCATATTCAAGATACTATTAAATTTAATATTCAAAATACTATTAAATTTAATATTCAACATCCTATCAAATTTAATATTCAAGATACTATTAAATTTAATATTAAAAATACTATTAAATTTAATATGCAAAATACTATAAATGTAATATTCAAAATACTATTAAATTTAAATTTCAAGACACTATTAAATTTAATATTCAAAATACTATTAAATTTAATATTTAAGATACTATTAAATTTAATATTCAATATACTATTCAACTATTAAATTTAATATTAAAGACACTATTAAATTTAATATTCAAAATACTTTTTAATTTAATATTCAAAATACTATTACATTTAATATTCAAAATACTATTAAATTTTATATTCAAAATACTATTAAACATATAATAATTTAATAGAAAACAGTACTTCTACAAAATTTGACCCGAACTGTTTTTTTTTACCCTAACCACATATGGGAAAGTGCTGCAGAGAGCATCCTTTCCTGCTTTGGCAGAATACAAAACCGACATCGAAATCTAGTGGGCGATGCCCTTTCTCCTCCCTACAACCTTTTTCTAACAGAAGAGAGGTTGCTAGTCTTTCTCTACTCTATCGTTATTTTCATGGCAGGTGCTCGACTGAGCTTCAACCCATGACCCTCTACTCCTGTAAAAAATTCACAACAAAAACTCGTCTAACTACAACCACTGTCAATAATTTCCTTTCCCCTCTCTCTTCCTAAAACTAAACGAAATTTCCATGAGTAAAGTTTCTTTCCTAGAACTACCCGTCCGTGGAACACAATACCGCGGGGCTGCTTCCTAGCTGACTACAATATGGTCGTCTTCAAGTCCAAGGAAAACAAATTCTTATTGAGCCGTCCTCTTAAATAATCAAATTCTGCCCAATTTCTACCATCATTACAAATCATCAAGGTGTTGTCTCACCGTCCACCTGACCCCCATTAATCCTTGAGTGGCCTTTGGGTCTTGATAAGTGGTAACACCTTAGTAAAGACAAGCTAACCCTAAACTAACCCTAACCTAAGTTTAGGTTTAGTTCGGCAAAAGTAGGTTTGGTTCGGTTCTAAATCCCGAAGGAGCACACAAAAACAAACAAAAAAAAACCAAGTAAACGGCATAGTTTAAAAAGAAAAGAAAAGAAAAAAACGTACAAGAATAATTAAACTCGAAAGACTCCCGAAGAACTCCGGGTACGTATAGCAAGTTTGACGAAATATAAAATCTCACCATATGAGTTGATTTGATTGTATTGTTCAACGAGAAACAGTTGTCAACGAAAAGATTATGAACCATCTGGTGTAATGTTACAGATGTAAAGATGCAATCACAGGATCCGTCAACCATTATGAGAATTTCTTCCTTTAAGAATAAAACATGAAACTGAAATTAAACGTGGCTAATATTAAAAGAAGAAAATAACAAATCTCTACGACTGACAATATCACTAATTCTGAGAGACATCACTATCCACTGAACTAACGACTTATTTGTCAATAGAGACCCGGCCGTTTTCTGTAAATGAGATGATTACGAGCGATTTGGTGGGGATCGAAGAACTCCCAACGCAATGCTATAGATATAAAGATCCCTGGTTCGATCACAGGGTTCGGCACCATGGAAAATGTATTTTGTTTTTGAATTTCACTACATTTCCTAAGTCAAGTTAAGACCTGTCAATATATTTAATTGATGGGAATCTGAAAGCTTTTATTGATGAAATAAAACCAACAACCAGAGCAAATAATGGGGTTATTTGTTGTTCTTTTTTTTATTTCTTCCATTATTCTAGCTACAACGAAAAAAAAGAAGAAAAGAAAAACACCCCACGACTGACTACATAAATAATGCTGATAGACGTCACTATCTAATGAGCAAACTACTTAATATCAACGAAAAACAGCGACTTTCTGTCAACGAAAATATTACAGGCGTCTTTTGGTCATTGAAGACCCCCCACGTGATCTTATACATTTAAATGTTGCTGGTTCAATCCCAGGTTCCGACACCATGGGGGAATTTATTTTGACTTCCAATTGCACTATATTTCCCAAGTTAAATTAGGACCTGCCAATATGTTTTACTGGTGAAAACATGAAAGCTTTTAGTGATGAATACCAAATAGGCAGCGTGAGAGCGCACTTGCTCCATTCACTGTCATTAGTTCGGCCAACGCAAAACGAATTTTAACACGCCAACCATTATAAGTAACTTCTTCCTTTAAGAATGAAAAAAAAAATTGAAAATTAAATTACGCGTAGCTAATATTAATTTCGCTTGTCACTGAGAATTAGAATAATTTCAACTATTTTGTCCGATGATATAGAGATGAATAATAAATGTCTGCGTCCCCCCTCTTCAAACTAAAGTAGCTAGGGGGAAATCTTTTTGAAATTAAATGCATCTGAAAGGTATACGATTGTTTAAGTTTTCCTTTTTTTTTTCGTTTTATTTTGATTTTGGTAAAAAAGTGAAACAAATTATTTCACGCATGAGAAAGTGTGGTAGAAGTCTTCGTCCGGAAAATAGCACGAAAGAAAAATGGTGTAATTTTTTAGAGTAGTTAAGGGAGAGTAATTTTGGAATAATTTTGGAATAATTTTGGATTAATTTTGGAATAATTTTGGATTAATTTTGGAATAATTTTAGATTAATTTTGGATTAATTTTGGATTAAATAAAATGGCGTTCATCGAAAACGGTTCTAAGAATCTTTCAAAAAAAAAAACGACAAGCTTGCGGAACTCTCTTCCTGCTGACTATTTTCATCCTACATATAACCTTGGTCTTTTCAAGACAAAGGCCAATAGGCATCTCTTATCTTTACCATAATTATCTTTCATTCTTGATAGCTCCTTGCATCAAGTGGCTTTATGCCTTGTTTAAAGCGATTTCTATAAAAAAGTGCTGTTACCTGAGGGTTGACCAACAACAAATCTCACCAGATTACCATCACTATCTGTTTTTTTTTCGATAAATATTAAAATTATTTCGCGTTATCGCAACAGCCGTTCACCCTATATTTGGGCTGGTGAATCTCTGTCCCATTTGAGGGTTCTTGATAAGGTATAGAAACGTATCTGTAATTTGATTGGCCCTGCCCTTTCTTCTTCTCTACACCCCACTCTCTGTTGCTAGTCTCAGTCTTTTCTATAAATACTATCATGGCAAGTGTTCTTCAGAATTGTCTGATATATTCCCTGCTTCTTTTGTTT
Organism: Sepiola atlantica; assembly: GCA_963556195.1. NCBI lineage: Eukaryota > Metazoa > Mollusca > Cephalopoda > Sepiida > Sepiolidae > Sepiola > Sepiola atlantica. The sequence goes on from OY744518.1 coordinate 136,750,550, forward strand.
CAGCTTGTTTGACTCGTTGGTCTAGTGGTCTCCATCAAATCAACATTAATGGCTGATACTTGGTGGACAACCCAGACATACAGTGAAGTCTATTTATACCAAATATGGTTTGCAGAAAGGATTTTGAATTTTATTAACGATTCCATGGGTGGGGATGTTTTGTGGCACCCTGTATTACGCTTTCTGCTGTTCTTATTCAGAGAAATAACTATATAAAAGAAACCCTGGAACGCTACAAAAAAGCCGTGAAGCAAACAAAACAACAAAAACATTCACAACACAAATGAAGGAAACAACATTTAATGGCAATTAACTTTAGAGGTATGTTTTTAAAGTTTAAAATTCTCTTATTACTTTAGAAAGAAACAATTAACACCATTTAATGGAACATAACAAATCATCACAAATCTATAATTTTTACGTTTGGTGGTTCGATTTTTGTCTGGCTGACTCCAAATAAATGCGTTTGAACGGGAACATTCAAAATGGCGTCCTAATGACCTTTTTTTTCCACGTGTAAGTGTTTTTTTCTTCTTCTTTGTTTTTGCCCACGATGGTGTAGGTTTTTATTCAAGACATTTCAAATTGAGTACTTTTAGAGTTTTCTGATGATATTGGTGTGTTGCAGAGGCGATAATTTATATATTAATATTTGGTTAGCACACCGCTAGAGAAACGAGTCGTAAAATATACATCTCAGAGGAATGTTATGTTTGTTGAAAATGCGATACAAAAAACAAAACAAAAACAAAACATGGCTATTGCATAAGATTTGCTACCGTGTTTCCTAGCTAAAACTGCCGCGTCATATCTTCTGGTGTACATGACTATGTTCTATTTCTGGTGTGGGACTTTTTAACTTATATCTATGTCAATTCAATTTTATTTATCAATTCATAATATAAAATATTTATTTTTCTTACTTTTTAAAAATTTTATGATATCCTAAGTGATCGTTTTTTTCTTTTTATTTCTCTTTTTATTCTTTTTCCTTTCTTTTTCTTTTTTGTTAATCTATAGTGATGACGATAGGATGCAGGAGATGAATTGTTTGAATAGCATCACTGATTTCGGAATGTCAATTCTCGCCCTTCATAAAAATGAGAGAACCCGTTTTTTTTGTCTTCTTTATTTCATGTGAACGAAACACGACATTGCCATTAGGATATAAAAAATATGTGGGATATTATCGATTTTTGATATCATTGATTCGAATGCCATTGAAAAGAGTGTGAGTAAATTGATTCGCATCGATTTCTTCTTTTCTCAAATACTGATAACCTCGCAGAACCTTTGGTATGACGCATAGCGCCATTTGCTTTTTTTGGGGAGGCGGCGAGTGGGAGGTTGTTTTTGATTGAGGCGAACTATTCACCTAATTAGAATAATGCAAGCCAATTAACAAACAGAAGACATTTGGTCACTCACCACGCCAGATGTGGATCAGTTAATAAAAGACAAATTACCCTGGAAAATCAATTCGACCGTGCGATGTCTTGAAACAGGATCTAGGCTCATTCTTAAAAATAGGTCGATTCAATCTGCGCGGTTAATGATGAACATGCCATTTCCAGTTTCAACCTGACAGACCAACTGAACGACCGACAGACAAACCAACGGGAATACGGCTTCAAATTGAAACGTGACAGACCAATGAAAATATCATTTCAAACTTAAGCGTGACAGACCGCGAAATGCTGTTTTACGATTCAGCATGACAGACAGACGGAAATTCTTTTTGAAAATTGAAGCATGACAGCACTACGAAAATAATATTTCAAACGTAAGCATGACAGACCAACGAAAATTCTATTTTAAACTTAAGCATGACAGATCAACGAAAATTTTATTTAAAACTTAAGCATGACAGACCAACAAAAATGCTGTTTCAAACTTAAGATTGACAGACCAACGAAAATGGTATTTTAATCTAAAGCCTGACAGACCAACGCACAGCAAATAAAACTTAATCATGACAGATCTACGAAAATGCTATTTCAACCGACGGACCGAGTGTCGGTTGCTTTTCCTGGAATCTGAGTGACAGAAAGTCTCCACTGATTTCTAGTATTATTCGTTCTTGTGGTAAACAACGCGTCTTTTTGCGCTCATTATCATAATTCACTCGGTGTTCTCGCATCAGCCGTTACCAGTGGTTTCTCTGAAATCTGAATGACAATAAGCTTCCTAAATATTTGAGTATTATCCGGTTACTTCCACCGATGTCTGGATACTGCTATCTCTCAAGTCAATGTTTGTACCACTAAGGGGTTAACTGCTAGCCTTTTGATTGCTTTTTATAGATGTCAAGCTCAAACTTAAACGCCATGATATTAGGGTAGGCTAACTGTTCCCACCCAGTGTTGCCTGGGACTTGCGATTTGGTTTTAGTATTCTTAGACTATGCTGTTTACTTTTCTTCAAAATTCTGCATTGAAGAATACAGAGTTACGTCTTACGAAAAATGATGGCGTCCATCCGAAAATAATTCCGACTCAATATATGTAATTTTGAAAAGAAATTAAATCGAATGACATAGTGTTGTTTTTAACAACATGCCGCAACGATCAACCCAAATAACTGTCGAATCAGAATAAAATATTGGATCCGTAGGAAGAAAGCTATCGATGACAAAATCGAAAAAGAGATTGACTTTAGTTTATAGAATAAAATAAAAAGAAAACGCTAATGATAATAATAATAATAATAATAATAATACTACAAGCATTGGTTTCTCCGTATCGAAGAAAAGTTGTTTCATCTTGGTAGAATCTTATAACAAAATTAGAGCACAACATTTCTAAGATTTCCCGCGGAATCCAATCACGCTAATTATTATTCAATAAAAGCGCTTGATTTTCGAGAATTCGTAATAAACTCGATTATATATATATATATATATATATATATATATATATATATATATATATATATATATATATATATGATATGTATAAATATATATATATATAATATATATATATATATATGATATGTATAAATATATATATATATATATAATATATATATATATAAATATATATACATGTATATAAATTTATGTATATAATAATATATATATATATAAATATATATATATAAATATATATATATATATATATATATATATATATGTAATATATATATACATGTAAATATATATATATATAGTGTGTGTGTTCGAGTTAAATAAATTCCAGAAGAGAAATCCGAGTATGAAAGCTCAATATGATAAACAGAGCAAGAATAAAATTAAGTAAAGTAACACGGAATCACATAATCACCGGTGCAATAATTTATTTCGACCGTACGGACTTATTCAATATATATATATATATATATATATATATATATATATATATATATATATATATATATATATATATATATATATATATATATATATATATATATATATGTTATTTATATATCTCTTTGGCTTCAAAACAATTTCTTATCCATAATACCCGACGCTTTCAAAATGAGGACTAACTTCTGCGCGTGCCCGCGCTCTTTTCATGATAAAGTCATTTTAGAATTAAAAATAAACTTCACCGTTACAAGACCAGACCGATTTTCAAGTGATATCCAGTCACGAAAAAAAAAGAAAATGGGAAAAATGTTACTATTCCTGACGAGGACTTATTAATTCGAAACTTAGTTGAATTTAAATAAATAATTATTTATTCAAAAAAAATATATGCATTGTTTGGTATCAAAACACAATTTATATATATATATATATATATATATATATATATATATATATATATATATATATATATATATATATATTCGGTTGGCAAATCACAAGAGAAACGAATAGTAAATATATACATCGTAAATATATACATCGTAAATATATACATCTCACAAGAATGTTATGTTTTTAGGAAATGCGAAAAAATAAAAATAAACAATAAAACAGTTTTAAAAAAACATGGTTATTTGAATATAAATTGACCCTGACTTATTTATATATGCTGCGTTGTTATTGGATGACAATCATTGAGCTGAATTTTTTGAAGAGAGTGCTAATTAAAAAATTCTGACAATATATGCTAACACATATAGTGTCATAATTCACACACACACACACACACACACACACACACACACATATATATATATATATATATATATATATATATATATATATATATATATATATATATATATATATATATATATATATATATAGTTTCTGAAGTTTCTCAACCATTAAAACTATGTAAGGAAAAAAAGACAAAAAAAAAAAATTTTAGTCCCAAGTCGTTCAGTGGAAAATCACTCATGTAAGTCAATTTATTTTTTGTAGTTACTATATTAGTTTAGAATTTACACTAGTCTTAGCATTATTTAAGGGATCATCAGTTGTTTACCATGAAAAACTGTTTCGGGAATTTAAAAACAAGACAGTATTTAATTTCATGGCTTCCCAGCAGAGTTGATCAGACCCCACTTCCCTTAAAAGACAAAAACATAAACGTTCTGTATACTAAATCTAAGTTTTGTTCCATATAAATGTTTTGCTAACTTATATTAGTTATTAAAAAAATGTCCTCCTATATATATATATATATATATATATATATATATATATATATATATATATATATATATATATAAAGTTAATCCAACGGAAGATATAATAGGAAACTAATATATTTTAATTAGTGAAACCAGCGAATTATGGTTTGCACTAATCCGATCAAATCATTGGAACCCTGAATTTTGAACATTATGATTTCAACACTAAGTGAGTTTATTGAACTTTTTATTTGATTTGGTTCCTTTACTGTTTTATTAATTTAACATAAACATTGGATGCATTTTTAACTGTCATTTATTGCATCGATTGCGGACGCATTTCCCGACTGGATAGACTTTTTCAATTTAATCAATTCTTTCATTTTTGGACTGTCACTTACTACCTGGATCAATGTTCAATCAACCTCTTGGATATCTTTCCTGAATTTGTTTTAAATTGTATAATTTGGATTGTATAGCTTTAACAAAAGTATGTTTTGAGCTGATATATTTGATGTGTTATATACTTTTATGCATTTTTGCATATATTTTTATATATTTTCAAAGTGTAATTTATCACCTGCAGTGATGTCACTGCGGTAATGGTCCTCTGAGGAGAAGAATTATCTTTGAAAACTCATGAGTTAAGGACTTTAAGAAACTTTGCATGAACTTTGAATTCTAATAAAATTTGATTTGCACCTTATTTTATTATTTCAATTTATATTATGCTATATATATATATATATATATATATATATATATGTGTGTGTGTGTGTGTGTGTGTGTGTGTGTGTATAGGGGAACAAACGTTGATTAACCCAGTTTTAGTATATTAATAGATTATTTTAGTAATTCTTAATTTTTTTACTCCCTACGACTTTATTATTTAAATTAAATTTAACGACTTTATTATTTAAATTAAATTTAAATTAAATTACTTAAATTAAATTATTTGTCGTTCTTTGTATAATTTTGGTTATTCGTAATACATTTTTCATCTAGAGTCTTATCATCACAACGTTTCGACCGCTGTAACCTCTGGCCTTCTTCAATTGTATCTCTTCGAACTCGGGAATATTTCTGTCGAACTCGGAAATCTGGCTGACGGAATTCCGAACGAAACCCTTTTATTTAATCCACGGGGTAGCATGTTCTTGTTCCGTCAGCCATGACTGGAAAGAAGTCTTTAGTAATTCGCAATTCTTCGCAAGGACCCGTGGCGCAGTGAATATAAGTTAGATTCAGTTCTAAGTGATAGTCATCTGAAGGTTGAAGGTTCAATCCTCGGTGCGGGCGATACGAATAATTGCGAATTATTGAAGACTTCTTCCAGTTATGGTTAACGAAACGAGAACATACTACCCCCGTGGATTAAATAAAGGGTTCTGTTCGAAATTCTGTCCAGATTCCCGAGTTGGACAGAAATAGTCCTGAGTTAGAAGAGATACACCTGAAGAACGCCAGAGGTTAAAGCGGTCGAAACGTTGTGATGATAACACTCAAGATGTCCGAATAACAAAAATTATACAAATTATCAATCCTCATCTAAAAAATTCAGAAATATAATTGTCGTTCTTGGTTGGGGTGTTTTTGAAAATGAGTTCCCTTTTCAAATTCTTAGGAAATTCTTAAAGAAAACAAGGAACTCATCTGCAATAACACCGCAACAAATAACGACAAATTTACTATACCTAATTATAAACTAATACGGTATCAAATAATTTAAACTTTCAACATGAATTAATTTAATTTAATTGATAAGCGATGTTAATCTGTTTCTATTTTTTAATCTTCCCTTTACAGCACTTATAGCGCTGCAGTTAATCTTCTTAAACGCTGTCTAAAGAATAATCCTCTTTTCAAATTCACTGTCTTATCTTTTTCTGAAACGAAGATGGCTACTTGCGTCGGGCATCTTCAATTTTTATGCCCTTTTGTCGTTACTTGTTTCTTCACGCTTTTCGTTTGTTTTCAGTTCAACAGCAGCCATCTTGTTTAAACAGTTACCTCCCTTGCGAGAGAAATGACGAATCCCTGCAACCAATCTCTATATATTTAAACTTGTGGTAGTTACTGTCTGTTTGTTTGTTCACGAACTCTTTCTGTCACCTTTTTCGCTTACCGAAGCGTGTGTAAGCAATTGCACACGCGTTGTCGTCGAGAACCCAGCTTCTTGATCGTCTGTGGATAAAATCACACGAAAGCCGACGTTTAGCTTTTATAAGAGGTTTATTAAAACAAACGACTTGGAACATGGACACACAGGGTGAGGAATCTCTGGACTTTAACAAGTGTGGACTGCCCTTCGGAGAAATAGAGATAATTAGACAGACAGATGGATAGGCAGACAGATAGCTTGTCTCATTACGCCTAGTTAGATTTTGTGCCACCCTCAATAGGACTTTTTGATGAGCGGTCACCTCGCTCCGCCTGCTTAAGTTGTCAGCCGAAAAGAAAAAGATCTCCCTTCTTCCGGAAGTCACATGGTTTTGTCAACTTCCGTTAACTAAAAGTTTAATTTTAACCCCACCACCAACCGTCAATCACTCCTCCATCTAACTAACTGCTTTCGTTATGTAACACTTCGAGACTTTTAGAGATAGACCACCATAACTATATATATATCGGCAAGAAATAATAATGTCTTTATGGATACGAGGGTTCATGTTGAGAAATCAAACCACTTGAAATTCTATAGAATTAATGTTTACTCCAGATAATAGACACTCTGTTCTGTAAGTTTTTATGCCCACTGATAAAACAGCCCATAATTCTAACGTGGCCTTGTTGTGTGGCGTATTCTAAATTACAGTAATATCTATATATATTCCAGCAAAACAGACAGAGGTAGTTAGTTTGGTCTCTGTTGGCCTGAGAGAGAAAGAGAAGGGGAGAGAGAAAGAGAGAGAGAGAGAGAGAGAGAAAGAAAGAGAGAGAGAGAGAGGGGTTGGGGCATTAAGCTGAGATACTATTTGTTTTCGGTTGGAAGAGATGTTCGTCCTTATTTCAAGTCTGTCGTTCGGTAGAGATAATAAGTATCGTTGTAAGCTCTCAAAATAAAGCATTGTTACTTGTTTTAAATTTGAGTTGTGATTTTGTTTGGAAGAAAAATCATTTTGCTACAGGCTCTGGAACTCCCTCCCTGCCCCCTGTTTCCCCGACAGTACTGACATGCAGAAGTTTAAAATTAATGTAAATAGACATCTCGCTGCGCAGATCCCAGTTTAGGTTGAACCCCCCAACCTTCTCCCCTTTTCTTTCTTCTCAGTAGCCCCTTACGTCTACAATGGCGGCCCGCCTTGTTTGGGGTGAACTACGTTAGAAAGAAACGAAAAAAGAAAAGTCTGTCG
>OY744518.1:136763432-136805932 GCA_963556195.1 Sepiola atlantica
AGTTAACCGCACTGAAGAGAGAAGGTTGTAGGTTGGAATTAGTATTAGACAATCTGGTTGGTGACTCTTTATAGAAAAAACGTATTTAATATCCTTTCATTGACATCAGCTAAAAGTTTAATATTGGCATTATATTCTGTAAAAAAAACAAACAATAGGAGAAGACGGTGCCACTTACAGTTTTCGATTAAGGATGTTCTTCAACCATTAAAGATGATGGCCTCTCACAGTTGAATATTGGACGGGTTGATCAACTAGTATATAATTTAGTTAATTACAGGAAATGGAAACCGCCGAGGGCTTAGCCGAGGTCAACTTGATGATTTCGAGTTGAAAATTGCTCAGACGATGGGAATGTCTTCGAAACGGATATGACGTCACATGGCTTAAACATAGAGAGAGAGAGAGAGAGAGAGAGAGAAAGAAAGAAAGAGAGAGAGAGAGAGGGAGAGAGAGAGGGAGAAAGGCAGTCCAAGACAGCACGCGGTGCATTATGACGCGTAAATGACATGGGCTTGCAACATATGATTAATCAGTGATTATTGATTTCTCTTCTATTGGTCAGTAATTTGGAACGCAGATCATGTTGAATAAATATCCTTTATATCTTGTATCAGTTTTATCTCGATTTAGTCCTTTTGAAAGTATAAATAAGGAGATTTGATTTCAGGATGGCGATCCCTCGGTCTGGAAGGATCACATTGAAGCGCGTACAAGGAGAACAATGAGTAACAAGGTATGACACAAGGTTGACACCGCAACATTACTCCCAAGCAGAGGCAAAAAGGCAGTCAATTGGTATAAAGTCCGGTTATCCTACTAACGGTGCTTCCACACAGAATGCGATAAATTACGTGTATAAGCATTAGGAATGGTATCATGTGTCTGTTTTTGTTAAATAATAAAAACCGAGGAATCATTTCGAGTTAAAATCCAAGTAGTATTACGCGCGAAAACGTGCGAAAATCACGGTTTAAATCTATGAACTATCGAAAAAATTCGTAAATAATCTTAAGTTCGTCCAATATGGCCACCAAGTGTCACGTTTTAGATCGACCGGAATGTGTTAAACAAAAAAAGGAACACTTCACAGAAAGCAATAAGCAATAAAGTGTTAATAAAAAATATGTTAACACTAAATTATTTTTATACCTAATTCAAATTTTTGAAAAAAATAATATATATTTATAATCACACACGGTTTTGCTTCGTTTCGTTTTTTCAGGTCAACAATTCTGTTGTTCTATCGCATCGTCCGACATTTTTTCCCTCAAGGCGAGACTGTAATAGCAACGTACGAGAAAATAACGAGACTTTGAAGGAGTCTGTAATAGCAACGTACGAGAAAACGAAACCAGATATGAATTCGAATTTAATTAACAACTTAAAGATCTCTTGACGATCGTCGGCATATGTACGCAAACTGACAACAAGTGTCACTAAGGTAGGTGTTTGAGAAGAACTAATCATAAACAGGTCGATGTAAACATTGTCACAGGTCATGACACCAAGAATAGCTGTTGCTAGAAATGCATTTATCACTGATGGAGTTATGAATATCGGCAGACGAAATTAAATGCCTTTTTATAAACATAGTACATTCCAGAAAAAAACATCAACATATTAAATGATATCTTTGGGCAACGGGTCTCTCCTTTCGTTAGTCAATCTACTTATCAAGCTTTTTCTATAGAAAATATAAACGTACAAAATATATTCAAATTAAATAATTCTAAATGTGCAAAATGAATAAAATAAATGCAAATGTACAAATTGAACAAAGTAAATGTATGAATTGAATTTATTTAAAATGTAAATGAATTCATTAAATAAATTAACTGTAAATTAATGAATTGGAACAAATCAATGTAAATGTATAAATTGGAATAAATAAATGCAAACGTATGAATTGAATTAAATAAATGTAAATGCATGAATTAGAATAAATAAATGTAAATGTATGAATTAGAATAAATAAATGCAAACGTATTAGTTGAATGAAATAAATGTAAATGTATGAATTGGAATAAATGAATGTAAATGTATAAATTGAATGAAATAAATGTAAATGTATGAATTGGAATAAATAAATGTAAATGTATAAATTGAATGAAATAAATGTAAATGTATGAATTGGAATAAATAAATGTAAATGTATGAATTGAATGAAATAAATGTAAATGTATGAATTGGAATAAATATATATAAATATATGATATGAATGAAATAAATGTAAATAAATGAACTGAAGAAAATAAAGAAAATGTATAGATTGAATGAAATAAATGTAAATGTATGAATTGAAGAAAATAAATTGAAATATATAAACTGTAATAAATAAATATGAATATATTAATTGAATGACATAAATGCAAATCTATGGATTGAATAAATTCAATGGAAATTAATGAATTGAAATAAATAAATGTAAATTTATAAATGAATTGCAATAAATGAAAATGCATGAATTGAATGAAATAAATGAAAATAAATGAATTGAAATAAATAAATGAAAATGTATAAATTGTAATAAATAAATTCAAATGTATGAATTGAATTAAATAAATTCAAATGTATGAATTGAAATTAATAAATGTAAATGTATGAATTGAAATGAATAAATGAAAATAAATGAATTGAAATTAATAAATGAAAATAAATAAATTGAAATAAATAAATGAAAATGTATAAATTCTAAATAAATTCAAATGTATGAATTGAATTAAATAAATTCAAATGTATGAATTGAAATTAATAAATGTAAATGTATGAATTGAAATTAATAAATGAAAATAAATGAATTGAAATAAATAAATGAAAATGTATAAATTGTAATAAATAAATTCAAATGTATGAATTGAAATGAATAAATGTAAATGTATGAATTGAAATGAATAAATGAAAATAAATGAATTGAAATTAATAAATGAAAATAAATGAATTGAATTAAATAAATGAAAATGTATAAATTGTAATAAATAAATATAGATATATAAATTGAATGAAATAAATGCAAATCTATGGATTGAATAAATTCAATGAAAACTGATGAATTGAAATAAATCAATGTACATTTATAAATTAAATTAAATAGATCAAAATGTATGAATGAAATAAAGTAACTGTAAATATATGGATTGAAAAATAAATTTATATATATATATATATATATATATATATATATATATATATATATATATATATATATATATATATATATATATAGCACGTGTATTTCGCTGCCAACTCCATAACTTTTAACCTACGGTGCAAATAGCCTAATAAATCTACGTATAAAATCGTGCCAAGTTTCAGACGAGCCCCTCGCTAAACAACTAATGGGAGTTGCTTCTTCGCCCGACAACCCGCAATTATTTGAGGTTGTTACTAAAATTGGATTGGCTAACACGAATCATCTATTACATACTTGAGCCTTCGCTACAATTTTATTATATAGGTTTGCCACAAGAATTTAATATTTAAATATTGTAAGGTAATAGTAAGGAGATGTCTCTGAGAAATATGCATCGAATTTGTCATCCAGGAGTTACACCGTTGATATTAATCGAGAGTAGCACTAGCAGATTGCTTTTTCTGCTTCTTGTAAAGTCAGTTCTCTCTATCGCTCCAAACACATTTTGCACACCTGAGGCTATTCTCTATCTCTACAAATCGACTATTAGACCATGTATGGAGTACTGTTGTAATACTTGGTCTGGTGAATCTCTCTCCCATTTGAGGGTTCTTGATAAGGTGCAGAAACGTGTCTGTAATTTGATTGGCCCTACCCTTTCTTCTTCTCTGCACCCTCTCTCTCACAGACATGATGTTGCTAGTCTCAGTCTTTTCTATAAGTACTATTATTGCATTTGTTCTTCAGAGTTATGTGATTTATTCCTTGCTTCTTTTGTTCCAGCTCGTTTGACTCGTTGGTCTAGTGGTCTCCATCAATTCGTTGTTTTGATACCTCATTGTAATACAACTTCCTATTCCAGTAGCCTTTTTCCAAGAACTGCAGACTTGCGGTACTCTCTTTCTGCTGGCTGTTTACCTCCTACCTATAACCTTGGTCTGTTCAAGACTAAGGCCAATAGGCATCTCCGGCCTTTTCGATTATCATCTTTTTTTTTGTTAGCTCCTTACATCAAGTGGCTTCAGGCCTTGTCTGGAGCGATTTACATTAAAAATATATAGTATAAACTCCTTTCATACTAAAGGGTTCATAACACGTTTAAAAAATAACAACCAAGGCGAGAATAGTCGTCCAAATAATCCTAATAATACAAAACAAAATATTTAAATAATATAAAACTTCCCTAGGATAGATTCCCGCCTCAAATAAACCTTTGGCGCGAAACCAAGTACCTTTATATGTGTGTCAATTTTGACGAAGTAGGCATGTTTTTTAGGTCTCAGAATTGAGCGGACTATCCTACTCTGACCTACTTGATATATCAAGATATAATTACTCACTTGTTAATTCTGTCAGCTCTTGGTTAAACCCAGTTCATTTACGAGTGTACTTTGCTTTCTTATGCCCCTCGTAGCTTCCCTGGATAATCATGTGGGCTCCACAGTTCATCAAGCAGGCTACCATGACCCGACTTTATTGCGCTTATCTTAGGGATTCCAGTCAAGGGTGCGTTGCGTTACGATGGCTGGCTCTTTCTGTAAAATGTGACCGGTTCATCGCCATTTTATTCGTCTTGTTCGAACGATACTTCATTTCATGCGTAACCAGAGGCGACCCTTTATTAGATAGGCATAGGACGTCATCCAGATCATAATATGTAATAATTGAGTTCTTTAAAGTTATTTAATTACTAACTCAAAACCATACCATTGTAGCTAGCTGACGCGATCATGTGTGCGGGTGTGTTGTCTCCCTCCATGGATCGAGGCTAATTCCTTTAACTGCAATCAAAGATCGCCTGAATACTTCTTTATTAATTATAATGCAACACGTTCATATCATGAATTTATTAACAGATTTTCGCCTAGTAGCTGAAAGGTAAAACGTGAAGAGAGAGATGTTTTTGTTTTAAGCGCATCGCTTAATTATTTAATGTTTTGTTAAATCATCTTTAAACACGTGTTCTCAGCATCACAGAGTAAGACGGACTTGTCGTTTAATTTTAAAATTCGGATTTTGTTGACAGAAATGGCAGTTCACTTCCACACGGGCCTCAGATGGGCAAAAGTTGGTTGTTTGTCTTTTAAAATTATAGTCTGGATATCTTCGTCTGTTTGTCTTGTCTGACTGATCTTGCTACGAAGTATTTCAGTTCATCCCATGTTATGCGTTTTTAGCAACAGTTACTGTTGCATGATTCCGTGTTAAATTGTCCGTTCTATTTAGCTTGTAGTTTACTTATTGCCTAATTCCTATATATGCCTACTATTCGGTTTAATGAAAACTTCACGTATGAAACCGTATAACACACATACACGCACACAGAAGAAAGAAAGAGAGAGAAATGAATAGGGTCATAAAACCAATATCTTTACGACTATTCCCCATAAAAAAGCGTAGTTAATTCTCTTCTCACTAGCAGAAGAACCCGAAACAGTTGTCGCAAATAATAGGGGAAATAAACATGATAATAATTTGACACATTCCGTCGAATATTTATTCCCTTAAACAAACATTCACAATAAATAAACAACCTCAAAATTGATTACTGCAAACTGGTTATTCAGGATGTTCCAAAACAAAGGAACATTTTCTTTTAATCCGTAAAAAAATGATAAATTTATATTTTATGGCAGACAAATGAAGTATAGAAATTAGTTTTATTCAAAATTTGGTCTAATTTTATAATTTTTCTATGCATCCATTCATAATTTTGAAGAATTGTTTATTTCATTTCAGAGCGCCCGTATGAATGTGAAGATGCAAGTTGACCTTGTTTGATATTGTGATGCAGATGGACGACCATAAGACACTTGAAACACGAAAAGAAGCTGGCAAAGTATATTTGATTCTGGTCCCGTATTCATTGCGTGTTGATTTGATGCTGAATAATCTCACACCGATGGATTCTAGCTTGGGGCACATTAAAGGCAAGAATGTTTCACTACCAGCAACTGAGAAGCCTTGAAGAACTTAAAAGTTGGGCGCTCCTGGATAAACCGTAACCGATCTGAGGGAGATAACTAAATTTCTTATACGCCGCTATTCCGAATTCGTAGACGCTGAAACTTTGGCATACAAGGGAGATAACCTTTTTTTTTTAAATCTTTAACACAAGAAAGAAAATGCGAGAGTAATTGTTAATTAAGTCTCCATTTTTAAATGTCACGAAGATAACTTTTAAGCGCTTTTATTTACATGTCATAAAAATATTTCATAATTGTTATAAAGTTTGTGACATTTAAAAAAAAATAGTCGCATTTTTCTTTCTTTCTTTGTGTTAAAGACCGCAACATTTTTTTAATTAATTGTTATAAAGTTTGTGACATGTAAACAAACGCGTTTAAAAGTTATCTTTGTGACCTTCAAAAACGGAGACTTTATTAAGAATTCCATGAAAAATGCCAGTATACTGAAATCATATGCCCTTAATAGGGTTAAGATGAAAATTCATATACAAGGGTATGCGAGCACAACAGGGCTATGTATTTTATTGGTAGGAATTTTTCTTCAGATATTTATACTGCAGTGATGTGATAATGAAATGGTTTGGTTGATATGTAGTCATACCCTTAATGACAATAAAAGTGTAAAGATTTGGGAATTTCCTTGCTTTTGTACATTTAGTGTATATGAATGTTCATCTTAACCCTATTAAGGGCATATGATTTCAGTATATTGGCATTTATCATGGAATGTCACTACTTTTGTAAAGGTTATGCCTCAATACAATGCCTTCTCATTAGGTTTTTTGAATTTTCTGAAAAACTAAGGTATATGGTAAACTGAAATTAAAATGCCATCAACTAGACCCTAGAACCTCTATCTCTGCCAAAAATCAGCTGAATCTATCAAATAGTTGATGAGATACAGGGTGGTACATACGTACGTACGTACGTACGTGCACACAGATAACATGATTTCATGATGAAAGTCTATTAAGGGATAAAGCGCTCTCGCGCCTCCTTTGACTACTCTCGCATTTTCTTTCTTGTGTTAAAGATCGTAACATTTTTTTCAGCGATTAAAGAGTTATCTTCCTTGCATACCAAAACACGAATTCGGAATAGCGGCGTGTAAGAAATTCAAAGTTATCTCCCTCAGATCGGTAACGTTCTATCCAGAAGCGCCAAAAGTTGTATCGAAGAAAAGTACACGAGTTTCACGCGCGATAAGCCGAACAACGCCCAGGCTTCATATTCGCGGCGTCTTGATTTGATGCTGAGTTTCAAAGGCAAGCAATTTAAGAATGTGTTTTAACATCCTGTAAACCCTGATGTTCGGTTTAAGACATGCATTTTTAAAAACCTATTGAATAGTACTATTAGATTATTCTTATAGTCCTCAAACCCATAAAAGCAAAATGGTAACTACGCATTAAAAACATTTTTCCTTCGTTTTGGGACAGGCTGCATTTCCAAAGGAATATAATACTTTTACAGGGAAGACTTCCATAAAGCCGATCTCAACGTCATAATGATTGCAAGCGAGTCCGTTGCTAAATGATAACTTTGCTTCTTAATTCGATTAGAATCCGTCTATCGCCGCGAGATCAGAAAAAAAGAGCAACGATATTTGAAATCTCATTAAAATCTCTAGTAAATTTATTTTAGTCTGAGGTTCATACTCACTTGGGAACTCATTTCTCTCTCTCCCTCTCTCTTACCTCTCTTTCTCTTCACTCTCTCCCTACCACTTCCACCTCTCTCTCTCTCTCTCTATCTATCTATCTATCTATCTATATCTATATATATATCTATATATATATATATAAATATAAATATATATATATATATATATATATATATATATATATATATATATATATATATATATATATATATATATATATATATATATATATATATAATTCAGAGGGAAACACATTTATGACATTCATTTACATTCATTCCAAGAATTCAACATTAAAAAATAGTCTCGTGTACGATCGTTTCAGGAACGATTTTTTATATCAAGTCACTTCATCAGCACTGGACATATACACCTAAGTTTGCAGTTAAAAGATAACATAAACACTATAGTCTAGTTCACCCTCAGTTATACAGCAATTCGAGAAGATGGAGGAAGGGGAGGGATATGCTAATTACAAACCACCCCAAATGAAACCGACATATAAAGGGACATAATCGGGGAAAAGAATATCAAAAGTACATATAGAATGCATACACCAATAAAACAAAATTTGTAGAATTAAAAAACGATTTTTTAAAAGAAAAATATACAAAAATATGAGAATTTATAGTGAAATATGAATGAATTGGTAAAGTTCGAAATTAATTAGATTGAAAAGATATTATTTTAAAAGAACAATTTCAAGAACAATTACCTAAAACAAATAAAACAAATTGAAAAGAAAGCAGTAATCTAATTTGCAGTTTACAAATTACACTAAGTCGAAGTAAGTATAACGACAATAATGATGATAATAATAATAATAATAATAATAATAATAATAATAATAATAAATAAAAATAAAATTGATAAAATTAATAATATTATTGATAATAATAATAATAATAATAATAATAATAATAATAAATTTAAATAAAAATGATGAAATTAATAATATTATTGATAATAATAATAATAATAATAATAATAATGATAATAAAATTAAATAAAAATGATGAAATTAATAATATTAATAATACCAATAAGAATAAAATAATAAACTTAAACAAAAATAATAAAATTAATAATATTAATAACAATAAAATGAAAGTTTAACAATTACACTAAGTCGAAGTAAGTATAACAATGATAATAATGATGATGATGATGATGATGATGATGATGATGATAATAATAACAATGATAATAATAATAATGATAATAATAATGATAATAAAATTATTATTATTATTAATAATAATAATAATAATAATAATAATAATAATAATAATAAAATGAAATAATATTAATTAAATAATATTAATGAAATAATAATAATATTAATGAAATAATATTAATAATAATAAAATGAAATAAAATAATAACAGAAAAATTAATGGTAAGAAAATTGATAAATTGATAAATTCAAAGTTAATTAGATAAAAAGATATTTAAAATATAAACTTTAAGAAAATACCATTTTAAAAGAAACAATCATACGTAAGCAAACAGACAGTGGATGTGGCGGCGGCGGGGAATTCTGAATCTTCGAACCTGGAAAGGGGAAAGAATAAAGAAAGAAAGAAAGAAAAGTAAAAAACGTGGAGATGTTTTACTATTTTGAAACGCGAATTATGATTAAAGATAAAATGTTTTGGCATAAAAATAGCTTAGCTATGACATATTTTGACCCAGACAAACTTCGTAGGTAAAGTCGAAGCCATCATCCCATTCACTTCGCGTCCTTTGAATGAGACAAACTACTGGTGATAACACCATAACCAAAATCATGATTTTCATTTTTTGCTTATTCACATCTACAGCCAGGCCAAAGTCTGGACACTTTCTGACAAATCAAAACTAATATTATGTATAATTTTTCTACATTGTTTTCTTCATCCTGAGGAAGTTTTTAAATAAAGACGAAACGTTGATAAATACATAAATAACATAGTTTTTGGCTGTCCTTTTTCATTTTCCATTACGTCGAGTCATTTTGCAACATTTCTTAAACTAGACATTTTAGTTGAGGAAGGCATTTTTGTATATGAATTATTTGATAAGAGAGACGCTTTCTTCCGTCCTATTAAGTAATCAAATACGGCTCTTTCTATCAATCGTTTGCAATCCTCTCATAGTATTCTTCGTCATCCAACTGACAATCTCATTAACCCTTATCCTAAAGTAGCTTTTGGCTTTAGTAGGTGCTGACGCATTAGAATTAAAATACTTTTTCGTTATTCGATTTTCATTGGTATATAGTGTGGCTAAGTACGAGTCTTAGTAAGAGTTAGGGTTGTAAGCGAATAAGATGTAGTAGTTTCCCGCTCGCCATCTTCCGTCCATAACCCTAACCCTAACCCTAACACAAACCCTAACACTAACCCTAACCCTAACCATAACCCTAACCCTAACCCTAACACTAACACAAACCCTAACACTAACCCTAACCCTAACCCTAACCCTAACCATTACCCTAACCCTAACACTAACCTTAACACTAACCCTAACCATTACCCTAACCCTAACCCTAACCCTACCACTAACCCTAACACTAACCCTAACCCTAAACCTAACCCTAACACTAACCCTAACACTAACCTTAACCCTAACACTAATCCTAACCCTGACCCTAACACTAACCCTAACCCTAACACCAACCCTAACCTAAGCCCTAACCCTAACCCTTATACTTATCCTAACCCTAACCCTAACCTTAAGTCTAACCATAATCCTAACCATAACCCTAACACTAATCCTAACCCTAATCATAACCATAGCCCTAACACTAACCCTAACCCTAACCCTAACACTTACCCTAACCCTAACCCTAACCCTAACCCTAACACTAACTTTAACCTAACCCTAACACTTACACTAATCCTAACCCTAATCCTAACCCTAACCCTAACCTTAAGTTTAACCATAACCCTAACCATAACCCTAACACTAATCCTAACCCTAACCATGACCATAGCCCTAACACTAACCCTAACCCTAACCCTAACACTTACCCTAACCCTAACCCTAACCCTAACCCTAACCCTAACACTAACTTTAACCTAACCCTAACACTTACACTAATCCTAACCCTAATCCTAACCCTAACCCTAACCTTAAGTTTAACCATAACCCTAACCATAACCCTAACACTAATCCTAACCCTAACCATGACCATAGCCCTAACACTAACCCTAACCCTAACCCTAACCATTACCCTAACACTAATCCTAACCCTAACCATAACCATAGCCCTAACACTAACTTTAACCTAACCCTACCCCCCCCCCCCTCACCATACCTCGGCGATGTCTAAACTTGTAATCAAATGACTAATTGTATTTAACAATTAGGCCCGAGCTTCTCGGAGATAGTAGGGCGAAAAGCGGTCGTCGCTTGACCATCTTCATCTTAGCTTGGCATATTCGTCGACCCATACATAATTTACAATGAAATTCACCCCCCCCCCCAAAAAAAAATTAATCCATTCAATTTCACACTTACCAATCACCATAATATCACATTTGCAACCAAAACTACTTAAAATATCGCCGCTCCGGGATAATGAAACGTTCATATCGACAGTTCCAAATGGTTGATGAAGTTTATTGCGAGGAGGAAAGGGGTTGTGGGGTGTGTGTGTGTGGGGGGGGCTTACGGACGGTACAATAAAAACAAAAACAAGCCCCCAATCCTGGTTCGATTAGAACTCGTCTATTGCCGTCGGACTTTAAAAGAGAGAAATGAATCGATATTGATTTTGTCATAAAAGGAAGCAATTCTGAGTAGAAAAAAAAAAACGAGTGAATCCATTTTTTTTATCAAAGGAAAACCGACTCTTTGAGAAGTTTATTTTCGCCGCAAGGAACAGTTATGGCTTAATCAACAACGGTACATCGTCGAATACGTACATATACTTGATCGCATCAATATAGATGTTCGATGAATTAAGTACTTGTTTATATAGTTTTTTCTCTCAAAATTCTTTCAATGTATGCATATTTAGGCCACTGTATGTGTTTTATATATACACTACACACACCCACCCACACACACACATACACACACACACACACATATATATATATATATATATATATATATATATATATATATATATATATATATATACTAGGGGTGTTTGAATTACCTACTAGACACCATCCTCGAGTGTCTTCGGTCTCTCTGTACAAGGGTTTGTCAGGACAACCTGACATGAGGATACTTACCGCTACAAGTAAATCCTGACCAAATATTCAAAATTACATAGTATCCGCAGCACAAATAAGATCCCCTCAACACGGCTATACACTTGCTCATACGAGGAATAGTGCATCTTCTTCTAGTGATGTTACCTCAAGTAACACCACGTAGCTGGATACTCCACCAGACTAGATGAATTCTTGTCCTGGAATCCGGTAAAACCAACAGACTACAAGAAAGATATACTATGATATACTTGACTGGTCAGTTGGGGAGAGAAGAAATTTATTATTCTTAACTTTTTTACTAACTCAATGTTTGAGAAATAAAGGAGAATTTTAATAGAATATTCGGGTATCTATGTATCTCATATAGAGATCAAGTGTTAGCCCCAGGAAGGGGCCCCTTGACTGAAGTAACATGAAACATTAAGGGAAAAATATTTATGCATATAAACCACATACAATGGCGTTAATATGCGGCATAATCACGTTGACGCACCGGTTCGTTAGATCACCGAAGTTAAGCAACGTTGAGCTTGGCCAATACTAGATGGGTAACCATTTGGGAATACCAGGCACTGTATGTGGACACTTAGCTATGGGCAAATAGCGTCGCCAACCCGTAGTGTCTAGCGTGACGACTATGGCAAAACGGGTCCCAGCGGAAATCACGTGGTTTGCGTAAGATCCATCTGTTTTTAAATAGTAGCTGATGAGTTAATGGAAAAAATTAGGGGTCATCCCTGCACTTATGAGAGCGAAAGCTCGAAACGCTAGCGTATGTAGGTAAACATAATTTAATATCATTTATTTAAAATTAATAGTATAAGCCCCTTTAATAAGATTAAAGTTGAGCCCTGTTCGGGGAAGTTAAAAATAGACTTACACGTAGCTATAAGGCATATTCCGAGAAAGTTCGTAGAATCTCTAGTCAGTAATTCTTGATATGCTGCCCTTCGCATAAATAGAACTTAAATTCTCTTCTTGAATGTAGTAATGCCCCGTGACCTAATAGTTACAGCCATTGCTTACTGAATCTAGGTTCACTCTGTGGCAAAGGTTCGAACCGTGCGACCGTCCGAGATTATCATCCCTGCACTGATGAGAACGAAAGCTCGAAACGCTAGCGTATGTAGGTAAAAATAATTTTATATTATTTATTTAAAATTAATATTATATATATATATATATATGTGTGTGAAAAATGACAAACGGAAAACAGGTTAAAGTGCAGGAGAAAAACAAAAATGAGAGATTTGACCGGTTTCGTTCGCGTTTGCGAACGTCTTCATTGCTAATCAAATCATTTTAATACATCTATCTCAAACTTAACCCTTATTTTCTATTTTCTGAAATTTATATATATTTTTGTTTTTCTCCTGCACATTAACCTGTTTTCCGTTTGTCATTTTTCACACATTTTGTCTACCACGGCATTTCACTTTCATGAATTATCGTGTACCTTACCCCATATATACATATATATATATATAGTCACATATATATATATACGTATATATAGACTGTCAATTTAAGATTTTTATTGCTCTTTAAAACCTAATGTGCGACAAATTAGCAGACCTATCTCTGATTCATTCAGATTAATATTTAGTTTCTCGCTTTCAATGTATCAATTTCATACCCACTCATATTTGTTGTTTATCCTGGCCAGTTCCTCTGTCTTCTTCCCTCTTATCGCCTTTCATCCCCGGGGGAATCTTCAGGCTAAAATGCTTACTATATATATATATATATATATATATATATATATATATATATATATATATATATATATATATATATATACACACACACACACACACACACACATATATATATATATATATATATATATATATATATATATATATATATATATATATATATATATGACCCCTAAAATTTTCCATTAATTCATCAGCTACTATTTAAAAACTGTAATTTTATGATAAAACGGAAAAATCATTCTGCTACAAGAGTCCGTAAAAACTGTTCATCATTTTAGTATTTACTCATCATATATTTTTATGTTACTTTCAATTTAATACGACACGGCTCATGACTCGTGGTACATTAGTGTATACATTCAGTCCCCTTAACTGATTATGTAGGTAAGTAGATAAGTATTTTAGAATACATTTATTTATTGACAGTTTATGAAACATTTGAATACATCATATACATATCATTCTTGTCACATACGGACGCACAATACACTTCTCGGCGTACGCACCACGGACTGGCTGTCGTTTGAGAGTCAAAGAAGCTTTCTGGGTATGACTTGATGAGCAAATCTCCGATGTGCCACATGTCTCTACATTAGTAGTGGCTTGAGATCAAAACGGTTACGTCAGTGCTGTTGCGAATGAACATCGTGCACACAGAGGTTTCGGGTATGTCACCTGCAACGATGACGGCATACGTATCCTCAATTTTGCTGCTTCACACGACTTAGTGACAACCGACACCTGCTTACGTAAGCACGAGCCACATCTGCGCAACTACTACATCGGAAACACGGGAGTCGCAAATCGGCTATGTCTTAATCGGACAACACGATCGACGAATTGTCATTGATGCCAAAGTAATAACCTAACGAAATAATGGTGCCATAACATCGTCCGGTGATTTGCAGGCTCGTCAAGCTGGAAGCGGCCCAGCACGTGTAAAGTTGTGCAGGTGGAATGAGAAAGAACGTGATATCGGAAGAATTTTGCTAAATGTTGTTGATATGTGAAGAGAGGTAACAATCTCTATTGATAAAGCCACACTTGTTGAATTCGGTTCGACAAAGCCTGGACGCGAAATTTGACCGTACGTGGGAATAGGAGAGTGATTTACAGCTTACAGCGAAATGGGCGACACTGGTGGCTTTTCAGTGAGGAGCTTCAGTTGCCAAATACTGCAAGCGACCCCAGTATCAGCCAACCAACGTGCTTGAGATATAGCGTCTGTAAGAAAAAGTGCACGATTGTGTAGCTTCAGTGAAGACTGCGTCGTACTCAGGTCTCCAGATATTAGTTTCCTTGGTTTGGGAACAAAACAGGGTTGTTTGCATCGGTGTGCTTCAGTGCCAAAGCGACTGTGATACTAACACAATCCTGGCTTGTTAGAATTGCGGTGGCGTGGGGACGGCGAACGATTTCGGTATCGACGTCGATAGACAACATGCCATGGTGTTGGACTCCGACTGTAAAAGAAAAAGTACAGATCAATAGGAAACGCTACCACACATTTCTTGCTGACTTGTTCCTTGTTAAAGTGACATGCATAAACGGCAGCGAAGAAACTAATTAGCCAAAATATTCTAACAAAAACAATTTCATGTTTAATGAAAAATAATGAATTTGCAGCAAACCATTTTAGAGAATTTTTACACGCACTTCAGTTAAACAATTAAACAACTTACACACACTCTGGAGTCTGTTGTAAAAATATAACTTCCATATTTCTGGCTGACTCTATCCGCAAAAGGCAAAGCATTACAGCGAGATCTATGCGAACCTGGATGCACACGATGGCGAACGTGATCTTCATCGTCTCTAAAGGCACGCCACCAGAGATCGCAGGATATCGAGCAATTCTTTGGCATAAACGACGACTAGCGTGACAGACTGACCGTTGACAAGAACGAGATCTTAAACCGCTGGCATCAGTATTTCGAAGAAAACCTCGACAGAGGAGTTTCCCCGGGAACCAACTCACACTGCTAACACTGTCTATGATTGTGTACATCCGATCACAGCAGCTGAAGTCTTTTTGGCATCGCGACCGAAGATTAAAACAGTGTTTGATAGATTATTATCAACCCACAATAAACCAGGATGTGTAAAAAATGTCACGAAGGAAGGAACGCTTCAAAGTTGGAGAAAAGGTTTTCTTACGGCTGTTAAAAACAATAAATTCTATGGGGGAACAGAGATAGTGGGTAAACGGATTGAGAACATGATTTACATGATATAAGGACCCAAGTTTATCCACAAAAGACACATGCATTAGATGAGGAAACTATATTCAGATGCTGTCGAGATTAATACTACAGAGGACGAACTAATGGATGTTATGTTCGGCACATTTGAGATACCAATCCCGCAAACAGGTTTTGAACAACGATAATAAAAAAGAAAACGTAAGATTACGGACTTGATTGTAACAAACCCTAAAACGAAAAAAGGATTAACTCCATCCGGATCAAGGCTAAAATGGGAAAGAGTGTTGTAATGTGGTGATGATCTACCCTAGTTTGTGACTATAAATTTTTGCCCCTCATAAAATGCAAACGATAGACCCTGTTATGGTGTGTAGATGATCTACCCTAGTTTGTGACTATATGGATTCTTCTAAACATTATGTATAGACGAGCCTACGACGAAGGACAAGCACTCTTCTGTAACATACTATTCTGTACATACGCACTCTTTTAAATATACCACCATGTCGTCTTATTTATTATCGGCCCTTCAAGATCACAACAGCTATTAAGTCTTCAGACTTGAAAATTATCTACTGACAATTCTGTTAAAATCAAAAACTACAATTTGCAATTTTAACCTTTGAAAATTTATGACTTGAAAGATAACAAAAGATAATTTTTCCGTCTTAGTTGCCAGTTCCATCCGAATCACAGGAACTTTCCCAACCCTAACCCTAACACTAACCCTGTTATTTTGATAACTCACTTAAGTCATAACCTTTTAAATCGTAATTGATCACTGACATTTTACAATTACTGCCTGGCAATTCAATTCGCATTATGTCACTCAACAAAAGAATATGATCTTTCAAATTAAATCGTTAATTTAATAAAATTTACCGATATGCTATCGCTCAAACATTTGTCGAACCCCAAATTCTTTTAATAAATTATTCAATAATTAATTTGACGTAATCAATCAAAATTGCACTAGCAAGTTCCTCATCGTATCACATAGGTAAACTAACAACTTATGTTCAATTAATCGTAGCCAATAAATAGTTTATAATATACAGTAAGTATTGTGCTTTGACATTAAATACCCCCCACTCAAACGGATTGATTTTTCGTTAAACGACAAAATAAAAACAATAAACAAACAAGCAAATCACTATTTTATTCTATGAATTTGCCACCGGACAACGTTATATCTTGAGATTAAAGGACAAGCCAAACATACATGGGTATGGGAGGTTGGAGGTTACGAAAGATCGATGCGCGAGATCAGACATGTGGTCAGTGACGAATCTATGCCTGTAGGGTGAGAAAATGATAAGTGCGAGCAAATGCATTTCACTGAGGTTTTCTGATGCTAATAAGAGTTAAGATAGATATTAGAGATTGCAGCGCGGTGGTTCGAGAGAGACATATGTCAACAGCTCTCCAGCGAGGCATATCAGCCAGCCAGCCAGCCAGCCAGCCAGCCAGCCAGCCAGCCATTATTTCTATCTAATCTGAAATGAATTTTTTTGAAGTTAATATGCAGTACGCTCTAGCGTTTCTGCCCATGTAGACTGAAACAATTTTAATTACTGTGTTAATCCACTGACCGTATTTATCGAGCATGATTTTGCCACAATCGAGGATGGTTGAAAAAATACTTACCGTTTAATTAGTCGAATTTTATCGAAGTATTATTTTAGTGTAAATCATTTATGTACAGTATCAGCGTTGAAAATTAAGTCGGGATGACAATTGTCTCATGCATATGTAAGTTGAACGCTGATTGGCTATTTTTTAAATTCATAAGCGGTGATTGTAGATCGCTTGTCCATGTGAAATAATCGCTAAACGGTGTATGAGGAGTGTAAGAGTTAATAATTCATAGAGAGAAATTAGCGTGCTTCCCTCTCTCTAGATCATTAATTTAAGAGAGTCATTCATATGGGATAAATAATAAGAAATAATTTTATGATGTTTAAAATATGCGTAACTTGCTGAAAACACGGTCGAGATAAGAGTGGATAGATACTGCTTATTTTCGATGCATTTTATGCATTAGTTTTTGAGTCTAGTCTAACCGGGTCGAGAGGGGCAAAATCAACCCCACTTTATATATATATAAAGAAAGGAAGAATAGATAAAACAATTAAAATATTTAAGACAACGTGTTTATATATATATATATATAGATAGAAGAAGAATAGATAGATAAACCAATTAAAATATTTAAGACGACGTGTTTATCGAATTATGTTGTTAAAATATATATAAGAATTAAAAAAAATGTTTTTTAAGACTTTAAAATATTTTCATTGTTTAAAACAGATTTTCATATGTTGCGAAAACTAAAGAATTTGAAACAAATATTTTCATATATTTATCTTTAAAGACTTAAATATTTTAATTGATTTAAATAAAATATTTTAATGTATTTAAATAAAATATTTTAATTGATTTAAATAAAATATTTTTATATAACTCGCTCAAAGACTTTACTGCTTTTCGTGTCGTCATATTTTTTATCCATTCCCACTTTTGATGTAGTTTATGTAGTCTTTCAGGTAAGATTACATGAGTTGGGAAACGACGTGTTTACCGAAAAATTAAATTAATTACGTAATTTTATGATTTCATATAACAATTAGGGCGACCACTAGCGGCGCATATTTTCCCTCGTCATTTTTTTTTATAGAAGGCGTACACTCGTTTTTAGTATATTTTATGATTTTATATGGTTTTGTAAAACATGTTCTTTCTTTGTATCATTTCGATTATTCGGACTACTGTTCTCATCTTGAGTGTTTTCATCACAACGTTTCAGCCGCTGTAACTTCCGGCCTTCTTCAGGTGTATCAGATACACCTGAAGAAGGCCGGAGGTTACAGCGGCCGAAACGTTGTGATGATAACACTCAAGATGAGAACAGTAGTCCGAATAATCGAAATGATACAAATTATCAATACTCACCTCAAACGTTTCGAAACATAACCTGACATTATAACACACGTATCAGTGGTGGTCTTGAAAATTAATTATATTAAAAATGAACTCGTCTCTCGGAAGATAATCGAATTGCTGTTTCTCCTCCGATATGTTCCTCTTCTTTGCGATCGAAACAACATCAAAAAAAAAAAAAATTATTGCGAGAAAGTCAGTCTATTTCGGCGTCGCTGTATTGAGAAGAAAATGTTCCGCCGGGAAATAGGAAGATATTCTTGAAGTGAGTCGACTGGCAGATAAAGCGGGCAAAACATCCTCTGATAGACAAGACAAGAAGACAAGAATCACGCCCGTCAATCGGTGCGTCGTCCTCAAAGAGATTAATAACGGAACTTACAAGGAATCGATTTGGCGCAGAAAATAAAAACAAGAATAACCATTCTTAAGATGCGTCCATTCTATCTGCGCATTTTAAGAGGAAAGTACTATTTAATGTTAAACAGCTTATATATATATATATATATATATATATATATATATATATATATATATATATATATATATATATATATATATATATATATATATATATATATATAATCTGTTCCAAAGGTTTCACAGGTTTCACGAATTTTCGATTCTTCGTTGAATCATCCCCAGGTGTCAAAAGCAAATGAACAAAAAAGCTGGAGAAAGAAGAGAATTTTAAAAAGACGTCGGAGAAACGCGCATAGAATGTTTTCCGCATTTTTCCAGGAAGTCGTTGACGATCTTAAATTCAGCAACGCTGGATGGCATCACAGAACAAAATGAAACCAGTGGTAACAATATGAAACCAGTGATAACATTTTAAAATGTTTAAGCGTGACAGATTGACAAAAATTCCATTTAAAACCTGAACGTTACAGACAAAATAAAAAGCTATATCAAACGTAAGAAAAAAAGAACCACAAAAATGCTATTTGAAATTTAAATACGACAGACTGACAAAAATGCTATTTTAAACTTTGATACGACAGATTGACAAAAATGCAATTTCAAACTTAGATACGACAGATTGACAAAAATGCTATTTACAAACTTAGATACGACAGATTGACAAAAATGCTATTTCAAACTTACATACGACAGATTGACAAAAATGCTATTTCAAACTTAGATACGACAGATTGACAAAAATGCTATTTCAAACTTAGATACGAAAGATTGACAAAAATGCTATTTCAAACTTAGATACGACAGATTGACAAAAATGCTATTTCAAACTTAAATACGACAGACCGACAAAAATGCTATTTCAAACTTAAATACGACAGACCGATAAAAATGCTATTTCAAACTTAGATACGACAGATTGACAAAAATGCTATTTCAAACTTAGATACGACAGATTGACAAAAATGCTATTTCAAACTTAGATACGACAGATTGACAAAAATGCTATTTCAAACTTAGATACGACAGATTGACAAAAATGCTATTTCAAACTTAGATACGACAGACCGATAAAAATGCTATTTGAAACTTAAATACGACAGACCGACAAAAATGCTATTTCAAACTTAGATACGACAGATTGACAAAAATGCTATTTCAAACTTAAATACGACAGACCGATAAAAATGCTATTTGAAACTTAAATACGACAGACCGACAAAAATGCTATTTCAAACTTAAATACGACAGACCGATAAAAATGCTATTTCAAACTTAGATACGACAGATTGACAAAAATGCTATTTCAAACTTAGATACGACAGATTGACAAAAATGCTATTTCAAACTAAGATACGACAGATTGACAAAAATGCTATTTCAAACTTAGATACGACAGAGTGACAAAAATGCTATTTCAAACTTAGATACGACAGATTGACAAAAATGCTATTTCAAACTTAGATACGACAGATTGACAAAAATGCTATTTGAAACTAAGATACGACAGACCGATAAAATGCTATTTCAAACTTAGATACGACAGATTGACAAAAATGCTATTTCAAACTTAGATACGACAGATTGACAAAATGCTATTTCAAACTTAGATACGACAGATTGACAAAAATGCTATTTGAAACTTAGATACGACAAATTGACAAAAATGCTATTTGAAACTTAGATACGACAGATCGACAAAAATGCTATTTCAAACTTAGATACGACAGACCGACAAAAATGCTATTTCAAACTTAGATACGACAGATTGACAAAAATGTTATTTCAAACTTAGATACGACAGATTGACAAAAATGCTATTTCAAACTAAGATACGACAGATTGACAAAAATGCTATTTCAAACTTAGATACGACAGAGTGACAAAAATGCTATTTCAAACTTAGATACGACAGATTGACAAAAATGCTATTTCAAACTTAAATACGACAGATTGACAAAAATGCTATTTCAAACTTAAATACGACAGACCGATAAAAATGCTATTTCAAACTTAGATACGACAGATTGACAAAAATGCTATTTCAAACTTAGATACGACAGATTGACAAAAATGCTATTTCAAACTTAGATACGACAGATTGACAAAAATGCTATTTCAAACTTAGATACGACAGATTGACAAAAATGCTATTTCAAACTAAGATACGACAGACCGATAAAAATGCTATTTGAAACTTAAATACGACAGACCGACAAAAATGCTATTTCAAACTTAGATACGACAGATTGACAAAAATGCTATTTCAAACTTAAATACGACAGACCGATAAAAATGCTATTTGAAACTTAAATACGACAGACCGACAAAAATGCTATTTCAAACTTAAATACGACAGACCGATAAGAATGCTATTTCAAACTTAGATACGACAGATTGACAAAAATGCTATTTCAAACTTAGATACGACAGATTGACAAAAATGCTATTTCAAACTTAGATACGACAGATTGACAAAAATGCTATTTCAAACTTAGATACGACAGATTGACAAAAATGCTATTTCAAACTTAGATACGACAGACCGATAAAAATGCTATTTGAAACTTAAATACGACAGACCGACAAAAATGCTATTTCAAACTTAGATACGACAGATTGACAAAAATGCTATTTCAAACTTAAATACGACAGACCGATAAAAATGCTATTTGAAACTTAAATACGACAGGCCGACAAAAATGCTATTTGAAACTTAAATACGACAGACCGATAAAAATGCTATTTCAAACTTAGATACGACAGATTGACAAAAATGCTATTTCAAACTTAGATACGACAGATTGACAAAAATGCTATTTCAAACTAAGATACGACAGATTGACAAAAATGCTATCTCAAACTTAGATACGACAGAGTGACAAAAATGCTATTTCAAACTTAGATACGACAGATTGACAAAAATGCTATTTCAAACTTAGATACGACAGATTGACAAAAATGCTATTTCAAACTAAGATACGACAGACCGACAAAAATGCTATTTAAAACTTAGATACGACAGATTGACAAAAATGCTATTTCAAACTTAGATACGACAGATTGACAAAATGCTATTTCAAACTTAGATACGACAGATTGACAAAAATGCTATTTGAAACTTAGATACGACAAATTGACAAAAATGCTATTTGAAACTTAGATACAACAGACCGACAAAAATGCTATTTCAAACTTAGATACGACAGACCGACAAAAATGCTATTTCAAACTTAGATACGACAGATTGACAAAAATGCTATTTCAAACTTAGATACGACAGATTGACAAAAATGCTATTTCAAACTAAGATACGACGGATTGACAAAAATGCTATTTCAAACTTAGATACGACAGAGTGACAAAAATGCTATTTCAAACTTAGATACGACAGATTGACAAAAATGCTATTTCAAACTTAGATACGACAGATTGACAAAAATGCTATTTCAAACTAAGATACGACAGATTGACAAAAATGCTATTTCAAACTTAGATACGACAGAGTGACAAAAATGCTATTTCAAACTTAGATACGACAGATTGACAAAAATGCTATTTCAAACTAAGATACGACAGATTGACAAAAATGCTATTTACAAACTTAGATACGACAGATTGACAAAAATGCTATTTCAAACTTAGATACGACAGATTGACAAAAATGCTATTTCAAACTAAGATACGACAGATTGACAAAAATGCTATTTCAAACTTAGATACGACAGATTGACAAAAATGCTATTTCAAACTTAGATACGACAGACCGATAAAAATGCTATTTGAAACTTAAATACGACAGACCGACAAAAATGCTATTTCAAACTTAGATACGACAGATTGACAAAAATGCTATTTCAAACTTAAATACGACAGACCGATAAAAATGCTATTTGAAACTTAAATACGACAGACCGACAAAAATGCTATTTCAAACTTAGATACGACAGATTGACAAAAATGCTATTTCAAACTTAGATACGACAGATTGACAAAAATGCTATTTCAAACTAAGATACGACAGATTGACAAAAATGCTATTTCAAACTTAGATACGACAGAGTGACAAAAATGCTATTTCAAACTTAGATACGACAGATTGACAAAAATGCTATTTCAAACTTAGATACGACAGATTGACAAAAATGCTATTTCAAACTAAGATACGACAGACCGACAAAAATGCTATTTCAAACTTAGATACGACAGATTGACAAAAATGCTATTTCAAACTTAGATACGACAGATTGACAAAATGCTATTTCAAACTTAGATACGACAGATTGACAAAAATGCTATTTGAAACTTAGATACGACAAATTGACAAAAATGCTATTTGAAACTTAGATACGACAGACCGACAAAAATGCTATTTCAAACTTAGATACGACAGACCGACAAAAATGCGATTTCAAACTTAGATACGACAGATTGACAAAAATGCTATTTCAAACTTAGATACGACAGATTGACAAAAATGCTATTTCAAACTAAGATACGACAGATTGACAAAAATGCTATTTCAAACTTAGATACGACAGAGTGACAAAAATGCTATTTCAAACTTAGATACGACAGATTGACAAAAATGCTATTTCAAACTTAGATACGACAGATTGACAAAAATGCTATTTCAAACTTAAATACGACAGACCGATAAAATGCTATTTCAAACTTAGATACGACAGATTGACAAAAATGCTATTTCAAACTTAGATACGACAGATTGACAAAAATGCTATTTCAAACTTAGATACGACAGATTGACAAAAATGCTATTTCAAACTTAGATACGACAGATTGACAAAAATGCTATTTCAAACTTAGATACGACAGATTGACAAAAATGCTATTTCAAACTTAGATACGACAGATTGACAAAAATGCTATTTCAAACTAAGATACGACAGATTGACAAAAATGCTATTTCAAACTTAGATACGACAGAGTGACAAAAATGCTATTTCAAACTTAGATACGACAGATTGACAAAAATGCTATTTCAAACTTAGATACGACAGATTGACAAAAATGCTATTTCAAACTTAAATACGACAGACCGATAAAATGCTATTTCAAACTTAGATACGACAGATTGACAAAAATGCTATTTCAAACTTAGATACGACAGATTGACAAAAATGCTATTTCAAACTTAGATAGGACAGATTGACAAAAATGCTATTTCAAACTAAGATACGACAGATTGACAAAAATGCTATTTCAAACTTAGATACGACAGATTGACAAAAATGCTATTTCAAACATAGATACGACAGATTGACAAAAATGCTATTTCAAACTTAGATACGACAGATTGACAAAAATGCTATTTCAAACTAAGATACGACAGATTGACAAAAATGCTATTTCAAACTTAGATACGACAGAGTGACAAAAATGCTATTTCAAACTTAGATACGACAGATTGACAAAAATGCTATTTCAAACTTAGATACGACAGATTGACAAAAATGCTATTTCAAACTTAGATACGACAGACCGACAAAAATGCTATTTCAAACTTAGATACGACAGATTGACAAAAATGCTATTTCAAACTTAGATACGACAGATTGACAAAAATGCTATTTCAAACTAAGATACGACAGATTGACAAAAATGCTATTTCAAACTTAGATACGACAGATTGACAAAAATGCTATTTCAAACTTAGATACGACAGATTGACAAAAATGCTATTTCAAACTTAGATACGACAGACCGATAAAAATGCTATTTGAAACTTAAATACGACAGATTGACAAAAATGCTATTTCAAACTTAGATACGACAGATTGACAAAAATGCTATTTCAAACTTAAATACGACAGACCGATAAAAATGCTATTTGAAACTTAAATACGACAGACCGACAAAAATGCTATTTCAAACTTAAATACGACAGACCGATAAAAATGCTATTTCAAACTTAGATACGACAGATTGACAAAAATGCTATTTCAAACTTAGATACGACAGATTGACAAAAATGCTATTTCAAACTAAGATACGACAGATTGACAAAAATGCTATTTCAAACTTAGATACGACAGAGTGACAAAAATGCTATTTCAAACTTAGATGCGACAGATTGACAAAAATGCTATTTCAAACTTAGATACGACAGATTGACAAAAATGCTATTTCAAACTAAGATACGACAGACCGACAAAAATGCTATTTCAAACTTAGATACGACAGATTGACAAAAATGCTATTTCAAACTTAGATACGACAGATTGACAAAATGCTATTTCAAACTTAGATACGACAGATTGACAAAAATGCTATTTGAAACTTAGATACGACAAATTGACAAAAATGCTATTTGAAACTTAGATACGACAGACCGACAAAAATGCTATTTCAAACTTAGATACGACAGACCGACAAAAATGCTATTTCAAACTTAGATGCGACAGATTGACAAAAATGCTATTTCAAACTTAGATACGACAGATTGACAAAAATGCTATTTCAAACTAAGATACGACAGATTGACAAAAATGCTATTTCAAACTTAGATACGACAGAGTGACAAAAATGCTATTTCAAACTTAGATACGACAGATTGACAAAAATGCTATTTCAAACTTAGATGCGACAGATTGACAAAAATGCTATTTCAAACTTAAATACGACAGACCGATAAAAATGCTATTTCAAACTTAGATACGACAGATTGACAAAAATGCTATTTCAAACTTAGATACGACAGATTGACAAAAATGCTATTTCAAACTTAGATACGACAGATTGACAAAAATGCTATTTCAAACTAAGATACGACAGATTGACAAAAATGCTATTTACAAACTTAGATACGACAGAGTGACAAAAATGCTATTTCAAACTTAGATACGACAGATTGACAAAAATGCTATTTCAAACTAAGATACGACAGATTGACAAAAATGCTATTTCAAACTTAAATACGACAGACCGATAAAAATGCTATTTCAAACTTAGATACGACAGATTGACAAAAATGCTATTTCAAACTTAGATACGACAGATTGACAAAAATGCTATTTCAAACTTAGATACGACAGATTGACAAAAATGCTATTTACAAACTTAGATACGACAAATTGACAAAAATGCTATTTGAAACTTAGATACGACAGACCGACAAAAATGCTATTTCAAACTTAGATACGACAGACCGACAAAAATGTAATTTCAAACTTAGATACGACAGATTGACAAAAATGCTATTTCAAACTTAGATACGACAGATTGACAAAAATGCTATTTCAAACTAAGATACGACAGATTGACAAAAATGCTATTTCAAACTTAGATACGACAGAGTGACAAAAATGCTATTTCAAACTTAGATACGACAGATTGACAAAAATGCTATTTCAAACTTAGATACGACAGATTGACAAAAATGCTATTTCAAACTTAAATACGACAGACCGATAAAATGCTATTTCAAACTTAGATACGACAGATTGACAAAAATGCTATTTCAAACTTAGATACGACAGATTGACAAAAATGCTATTTCAAACTTAGATAGGACAGATTGACAAAAATGCTATTTCAAACTAAGATACGACAGATTGACAAAAATGCTATTTCAAACTTAGATACGACAGATTGACAAAAATGCTATTTCAAACTTAGATACGACAGATTGACAAAAATGCTATTTCAAACTTAGATACGACAGATTGACAAAAATGCTATTTCAAACTAAGATACGACAGATTAACAAAAATGCTATTTCAAACTTAGATACGACAGAGTGACAAAAATGCTATTTCAAACTTAGATACGACAGATTGACAAAAATGCTATTTCAAACTTAGATACGACAGATTGACAAAAATGCTATTTCAAACTTAGATACGACAGACCGACAAAAATGCTATTTCAAACTTAGATACGACAGATTGACAAAAATGCTATTTCAAACTTAGATACGACAGATTGACAAAAATGCTATTTCAAACTAAGATACGACAGATTGACAAAAATGCTATTTCAAACTTAGATACGACAGATTGACAAAAATGCTATTTCAAACTTAGATACGACAGATTGACAAAAATGCTATTTCAAACTTAGATACGACAGACCGATAAAAATGCTATTTGAAACTTAAATACGACAGATTGACAAAAATGCTATTTCAAACTTAGATACGACAGATTGACAAAAATGCTATTTCAAACTTAAATACGACAGACCGATAAAAATGCTATTTGAAACTTAAATACGACAGACCGACAAAAATGCTATTTCAAACTTAAATACGACAGACCGATAAAAATGCTATTTCAAACTTAGATACGACAGATTGACAAAAATGCTATTTCAAACTTAGATACGACAGATTGACAAAAATGCTATTTCAAACTAAGATACGACAGATTGACAAAAATGCTATTTCAAACTTAGATACGACAGAGTGACAAAAATGCTATTTCAAACTTAGATGCGACAGATTGACAAAAATGCTATTTCAAACTTAGATACGACAGATTGACAAAAATGCTATTTCAAACTAAGATACGACAGACCGACAAAAATGCTATTTCAAACTTAGATACGACAGATTGACAAAAATGCTATTTCAAACTTAGATACGACAGATTGACAAAATGCTATTTCAAACTTAGATACGACAGATTGACAAAAATGCTATTTGAAACTTAGATACGACAAATTGACAAAAATGCTATTTGAAACTTAGATACGACAGACCGACAAAAATGCTATTTCAAACTTAGATACGACAGACCGACAAAAATGCTATTTCAAACTTAGATGCGACAGATTGACAAAAATGCTATTTCAAACTTAGATACGACAGATTGACAAAAATGCTATTTCAAACTAAGATACGACAGATTGACAAAAATGCTATTTCAAACTTAGATACGACAGAGTGACAAAAATGCTATTTCAAACTTAGATACGACAGATTGACAAAAATGCTATTTCAAACTTAGATGCGACAGATTGACAAAAATGCTATTTCAAACTTAAATACGACAGACCGATAAAAATGCTATTTCAAACTTAGATACGACAGATTGACAAAAATGCTATTTCAAACTTAGATACGACAGATTGACAAAAATGCTATTTCAAACTTAGATACGACAGATTGACAAAAATGCTATTTCAAACTTAAATACGACAGATTGACAAAAATGCTATTTACAAACTTAGATACGACAGAGTGACAAAAATGCTATTTCAAACTTAGATACGACAGATTGACAAAAATGCTATTTGAAACTTAGATACGACAGATTGACAAAAATGCTATTTCAAACTTAAATACGACAGACCGATAAAAATGCTATTTCAAACTTAGATACGACAGATTGACAAAAATGCTATTTCAAACTTAGATACGACAGATTGACAAAAATGCTATTTCAAACTTAGATACGACAGATTGACAAAAATGCTATTTACAAACTTAGATACGACAAATTGACAAAAATGCTATTTGAAACTTAGATACGACAGACCGACAAAAATGTAATTTCAAACTTAGATACGACAGATTGACAAAAATGCTATTTCAAACTTAGATACGACAGATTGACAAAAATGCTATTTCAAACTAAGATACGACAGATTGACAAAAATGCTATTTCAAACTTAGATACGACAGAGTGACAAAAATGCTATTTCAAACTTAGATACGACAGATTGACAAAAATGCTATTTCAAACTTAGATACGACAGATTGACAAAAATGCTATTTCAAACTTAAATACGACAGACCGATAAAAATGCTATTTCAAACTTAGATACGACAGATTGACAAAAATGCTATTTCAAACTTAGATACGACAGACCGATAAAAATGCTATTTGAAACTTAAATACGACAGACCGACAAAAATGCTATTTCAAACTTAGATACGACAGATTGACAAAAATGCTATTTCAAACTTAAATACGACAGATTGACAAAAATGCTATTTCAAACTTAAATACGACA
The DNA here is from genome assembly GCA_963556195.1 of Sepiola atlantica. NCBI lineage: Eukaryota > Metazoa > Mollusca > Cephalopoda > Sepiida > Sepiolidae > Sepiola > Sepiola atlantica. The sequence goes on from OY744518.1 coordinate 136,792,672, forward strand.
GACCGATAAAAATGCTATTTGAAACTTAAATACGACAGACCGACAAAAATGCTATTTCAAACTTAGATACGACAGATTTACAAAAATGCTATTTCAAACTTAAATACGACAGACCGACAAAAATGCTATTCGAAACTTAAGCGTGACAGACTAAAGAAAATGGTATATCACAAATAATGAAGACAGACCCACAAAATTCTATTTTAAACGTAAATGTGACGGACCTACAAAATACTATTTTAAACCTGTGTATGGCAGACCACAAAACTACTATTTAAAATTGCCATATGTATGTCGGACTAAAGAAAATCAATCAATCTGTTAGCAAACATAGCAAAGTTCAGCAAGCCATGTAAACAGACAGTTAGAAGATATTGCATCTGTTTACTGTCTGGGAGGTGTCGATGGTTAATGGATAACAACACGGACTAACTACCTGGGTGTGCCAATTTCGAATCCAGTCAGTTTCATAAAATCACGTTCATTACATGGTTCCTCCTGCAAGAATGTCAACAACAAAATCAAGCTGGTCTACAAAGTGATACCATTGATTTATTTTTTATCGTTTGAATGTTTGTCCAATGCAACTTAAAACCTGGATATGGTAGGCATAATCACGACCTCCTCTGGCAGGTTTTTCCAGGGAGCAGAAACACGGACAGAGAATGCTGCCTTTCTTCTGTTGAAACGAAAGCTACGATGGTATATTTGCGAGTGCCCGAGGGAACTGTGTCTAGGCGTTGGGGTGTAAAACTCCTCTAAAGGTAGATTTACTTTTCCGTTGATGATGCTGTATGCGAGAATCAGGTCTGTCTTCGCTGCTAATGTGAGGACAAATTTAGTCTTTGAAACCGTTATTTTTAGGCAAGCGTTGAGAATCCAATCACCATCTTGGTTGCCAGCCGTTAAATACGCTCTAGGTGAACGTATCTTTTGGAAGAAAGGGATCTGTTGCTTGGATGGCAGACTCAAGTATGACATCAAAGCTATTTCAAAATGATGTTTACAACTTAAGCTAGACAGGCTGAAAATGCTATTTAAACTTTAAATATGACAGTGTGACGAAAATTTTATTTTAAACTTCAGTAATATAGACCAAGAAAAATTGTCTAGAATTTCTATCTTTTCGAACTCGGGAATGTGTCTGTCAAACTCCAGAATGTGAACCCATGACGCAGTGGATATAGTACTAAGTAAAATTAAGTTCTAAGGGATAGTCATCTGAAGGTTGAAGGTTCAATCCTCGGTGCGCACGATACGAAGAATTGTGAATTACTGAAGACTTCTTCCAGTCATGGCTGACGGAACGAGAACATGCTGCTCCCGGTGATTAAATAAGATTCCCAACTTCGACAGAAAGATTTCGGAGTTCGAAAATATACACCTGAAAAAGGCCGGAGGTTACATCGGCCGAAACGTTGTGAGAATAACACTCAAGATGAGAACAATCCTCATCTAAAAAATTCAGAAACAACGAAAATTATATTTATAAATTTAAGCAAGTGAAGCCTACGAAACTACCATTTCAATTTTATTGAAATGGGAGCAGTCGTGATAACGTACGCACAACCAAGAATAATTGTATTTATTAATGTATTATACAGACTAATGAACGCGCTACGTCAAAAATGACAGAAAAATTAAGCTCCGATAGTGCACTAATATTCATATAAATTAATAGAATTACGTCAGTAATTTACTTTTTCATCTATAAATTATTATTGTCATTTCTGATGACCTAAAGAAAAAAATACCAACCGTTGATTTTCTATTTAGAGTGGATGATTTCTTTCAAAAATCATTTCAGGTAGCAACGTTTGTTTCACTTACTATCTGCTTTCTCGTTTCCCCTCAACACTTGAAACAGTACCACCCGACACCCTTTTTTTTTTACTCACTAACTTTTGTGTGACGGGACGGATTTATATTTACTTATTTATATAGAAATAAATACACACTGGTCTTTCTCATATAGTGGAGGCTGATTGATTGAAAACATTTCAATTTCTATCTAAAATAAAGATATCGTACACCTGGAGTGTGCTCAACGATTGGCAACCAGGATGGTGAAGGGACCCTCTACGCTTACCTACAAAGAATGGCTTCAAAGAGTAAATCTATTCTCACTTGAGCAGCAGAGGAGGCATGATTCTGACGCGCAGAATCATCAACGGGAATTTAAATCTACCTTTCGAGGAGTTTTACACCCACGCCCCATGTCGCAATCCCGGCGTACACTCGCAACACATGAAAAGCAGTATTCTGTCCAGGTTTCTGTTCCTTGAAACAACCTGCGAGAGAAAGTCATTATGATGCCTACCATATCCAGGTTTAAAGACGCCTTAGACAAACATTCAGACTGTATGTGGATGTAAATAGCTTCCACCTGTCTCTTTACATGGCTTGTTGCACGTTGCCTTTTTTGGCCAAATAAATTTGATTTGATCTGATTTTTCCATGGTTTTTACAAAGAGTCTGGCACTCCGGTCGCAACTGCCAGAATAGGTCGCCATTATTGCATGATCACAGCTATATGTGTAACCAAAGTTATTTGTATTAACTTGTACGTTATTCATATTTTTTAAACGTTTATTTATGCATCTCTCTACCTGTTTACCCGGACAATACATGTTCTTTATTAATTGTGTTAGGGGCATTAACGTAGACTCTTGCATTAGTAACTGCGTTTGTGATTTTGATTACTTTACATATCGTGTTCTTTATGTTTTTATTTTTATTCAACACAAAGCCAGCATATTGCCATTGAAACGTAAGGGGCTACTGCGATTGTGGCCAGATTTAAAGACACACATTAAGACTGTATAAATAGTAATTGCCTGTCTCTTTACATGGCTTGTTGCACTTTGCTCTCTTTTGCGAAATAAATTTGATTTGATTTCTGTTTCAATTATATCTGGATGAGAGATATTCATACCTTTTTAGGTGGGAATAGTAGACAATAAATATTTATACTTTTTCCGATCCGTAATGAAACGCAATAGATTCGATAGAATTAATTCACCAAGACAATGCACCATGTCACTAGTCGATCGCAAGGATGCCAAAACTACATGAATTTCACTTCGAATTGCTTCCACATCAACCATATTCTCCAGATCTGTCCCCGGCGACTACTGGGTGTTTGCAGACCTCAAAAGAATGCTACAGGGAAAAAGATTTGGCTCCAATGAGGAAGTGATATCGGAAACTGATGCTTATTTGGAGGTCAACGACAAATCATTCTACAAAAATAAGGTATCGATTTGTTAGAGAAGCATTGGAATCAAGGTATAACCTTAGAAGAAGACTATGTTGATGAATAAAGTCGAATTTTGCCCCATGGTTGTTTTATTAATCAGGCCAAGAATTTATGTGTCTGGATGAGGGTCGTCATACATTTTTTAGTGGAAACGGAACATGATAAATACTCATACTTTTCCGGTCCATAAGGAAACGCAATAGATTCGCTGGAATTAACTCCGTTTCCTGATTCTATAATCCGAATCGGCTTTCATTATCCTCCTTGATTTTAAATTTAGCCGGTAATATCCCCACGTGGCGACAAAAGGTTAACGCCATCAAATCCGTTCACATTATCCGATAACACGTAACAATGCAATTAACATCTGGATAAATGACAGGGAATTTACTTTTAATTACACCAAATTATCGATTTCTTCCGATGCCAACGAGAGTCATAACCATTCTGAAAGACGTCTAGACGAATAAACCTATTTTTATTGGAATTCTTATTACAAAATCAACCCCAAAGAATAAGATCAATGATTCGATTAGACATTGCAATGATTTCATAGTTTCATCAATTTTCGTAATTAAAGAAGGACGCAGATTTTACAAGAATTCGAAAGTAGTCCGTTTTGAAATACTAGGAGATGTACCCGTACCTCATTGGCCTACCACCACTACCATAATTTGTGCTTACTTTGATTTAATTAAAAAAATTCATAAACCGTCGTGTCATACGTCAAGAAATTCTTCTCGCATAACAACAAAAAAAAAAAAGTCGCTTTACTTCTATATCATCCTTGTGGATAATGCTGCTCGACTGAGCTCTAAATCGTTGGTTCTTCCTTGTACGGCATCCACAGCAAGAACTCTCTTTTCTTACTACAATGAAAAAAACTTTCCTCACATTACCCCAAGTGCTTAGCGCCAAACGGAATTTTTATGAACAGGCGTTAATTCTAAGAGTATCGGTGGAACACATTATCGCGAGACTAGGTCCAAAAAATGGTGTTCTTCAAACCCTACGTCGACAAATACTTGTGCTAAACCGTCCCCGTAAGTAATAAAACTTTGTTCATTCCATGCATCATTTTCAATCCTCTCATAATATTCTTCATCTTTCAACTGTCAATTGATCCATCTCATTTACCCTTATACTCGAGTGGCTTTCGGCCTTGATAAGTGGTGACTTATTTAAAAAAAACACAACACCCACTTAAACCAACAACCGACCCAGAAAACTGCAAATTTCCCCCCTTTATCAGAAACATGTGAGAATTAAAAGAAAAAATAAGGTGAAAACGAGAATCTTCAAATCCAATGTAAACAAATACTTGTCATAAATCGTCGTCGTAGGCAATCAAATTTTGTTCATTCCGTTCACCATTTTCAATCCTCTCATACTATTCTTCATGGATCAACTGAAAATCCATCCAGTTCATTAACGCGCATCCTCGAATAGCTTTCGGCCTTGATAAGTGAGTGTTATATAATGGCCCTATGGGAATGAACGTATCTGTTGGAAATCGGGTTTGACTTGCACGAATTAACACGGGTGCAGTCGAGTGCAGATTGGGGCTTGTTCTCACAGTCAGAGCTGGCAGGCGTGACAAGGTTACGTGTGACGAGACCCCAGATCAAGGGTCAGTCTACACCTGCGAGAGGCTCTGCGTATAAAACAAATGGATCTGTGACGTCACTCGTTCTCGTGAGAAGCGAGTTTTTAGTCAATCTGATTCGGAAAGCGAACTGAGAGGACGTGCGATTCACAATGTAAAGATAAGGAATATTTCCCTTCAGGGAAGACAAGCGCGAGTATCCTTTCCCCCTCCTCTCTATGAATAGTTAAGAAAACATTAATAACTAACTACGATAAAGTAGGATTTGCTCCCTTCCTCTCTCTCGACGCTGTGAATGACCCCCAGTTGAAATAACAACTCTTGTAATAAAAAGAATTAAATTCAAAAGGAGACTTTGTCTTCGGAATGCACCACATGGCTTTTATTGCAGACAACAGACGGCTTGGTTCTAGAAGAAAGAATTCATCCACTGGACGACACGACCAACCCGCTACACGACGAGTATACGAAATGCGTACTGCCGCGGTCCAGGCAGGAGTATCTATGCAACAGTGAGTACTCAATTAGTAAAAAAAGAAGAAAAAAAGTAAAGAATCCTATTATTTCCCTATCTAATTTACACACGTGTTTAAGGTGTCTACGAACACACTATGTAAATTAGCTGAAATGAGTAAGCCACTCTTTCTCTAGATGCTTATAGTGACCATTAAACAACCATTAGAGAGTGCTACACGCAGACCTGTAACAGACAAGAATGGGAAAGTTCATTAGACTTCGTGGGGTTCAAGAGGGAACAACGTAGTTTGTCGTTTGAGATTGGAACACATTGTTTGCGACACGACTATCTTTACTTTCAAACGAGACGCGTATGGTGTAACGGTACGCTGCTTCAAGTGGGACCCGTTTAAATTCTACAAAACGAAAACAAAAATAATTATGTGCGCCCACTAAAACAGAGAGACGTCACTATTCACTGAGCAACAACGTACGGCGTGTTACCAAAGCAAAACTTCAGTTGTCTACTACTAGAATCCGACCAGAGATATTTTGTTCCAGTCTGGAATCAAAGAATTGGTGCACCGTAGTAATACAGATACTATAAGAACGTTGACTATAAGAACGTTGGCAACATTCATGTAGTCCGTCTTCTAAGTACTTGATCAAGAATGAAACAAAGAATAAGACAAACGTGTGAACCACCGGAAGTCTACGTGTGAGAACCACCGGAAGTCTACGTGTGAGAACCACCAGAAGTCTACGTGTGAAAACCACCGGAAGTCTACGTGTGTGAACCACCGTGAATTTACGTGTGAGAACCACCGGAAGTCTACGTGTGAGAACCACCAGAAGTCTACGTGTGAGAACCACCAGAAGTCTACGTGTGTGAACCACCGGGAATTTACGTGTGAGAACCACCGGAAGTCTACGTATGAGAACCACCGGAAGTCTACGTGTGAGAACCACCGGAAGTCTACGTGTGAGAACCACCAGAAGTCTACGTGTGAGAACCACCAGAAGTCTACGTGTGAGAACCACCGGAAGTCTACGTCTGTGAACCACCGTTAATTTACGTGTGAGAACCACCAGAAGTCTACATGTGAGAACCACCGGAAGTCTACGTGTGTGAACCACCGTGAATTTACGTGTGAGAACCACCGGAAGTCTACGTGTGAGAACCACCGGAAGCCTACGTGTGACAACCACCAGAAGTCTACGTGTGAAAAGCACCGGAAGTCTACGTGTGACAACCACCAGAAGTCTACGTGTGAGAACCACCAGAAGTCTACGTGTGAGAACCACCAAAGGTCTACGTGTGAGAACCACTAGAAATCTACGTGTGAGAACCACCGGAAGTCTACGTGTGAGAACCACCGGAAGTCTACGTGTGAAAAACACCAGAAGTCTACGTGTGAGAACCACCAGAAGTCTACGTGTGAGAACCACCGGAAATCTACGTGTGAGAACCACCGGAAGTCTACGTGTGACAACAACCAGAAGTCTACGTGTGAAAAGCACCGGAAGTCTACGTGTTATAACCACCAGAAGTCCACGTGTAAGAACCACCAGAAGTCTATGTGTGAGAACCACCAGAAGTCTACGTGTGACAACCACAAGAAGTCTACGTGTGTGAACCACCAGAAGTCTACGTGTGAGAACCACCAGAAGTCGACGTGTGAGAACAACCGGAAGTCTACGTGTGAGAAAAACCGGAAGTCTACGTGTGTGAACCACCGGAAATCTACGTGTGACAACCACCGGAAGTCTACGTGTGAAAAGCACCAGAAGTCTACGTGTGAGAACCACCAGAAGTTTACATGTGAGAACCACCAGAAGTCTACGTGTGACAACCACCAGAAGTCTACGTCTACGTGTGAGAACCACCGAAAGTCTACGTGTGAAAAGCACCGGAAGTCTGCGTGTGAGAACCACCAGAAGTCTACGTGTGACAACCACCAGAAATCTACGTGTAGCAACCACCAGAAGTCTACGTGTAAGAACCACCAGAAGTCTACGTGTAACAACCACCAGAAGTCTACGTGTAAAAAAGCACCGGAAGTCTACGTGTGTGAACCACCAGAAGTCTACGTGTGAGAACCACCAGAAGTCTACGTGTGAGAACCACCGGAATCTACGTGTGGGAAAAACCGGAAGTCTACGTGTGAAAACCACCGGAAGTCTACGTGTGAAAAATAACAGAAATCTACGTATGATAACCACCAGAAGTCTACGTGTGAGAACCACCGGAAGTCTACGTGTGAGAATCACCAAAAATCTACGTGTGAGAACCACCAGAAGTCTACGTGTAAAAAACACCAGAAGTCTACAGGTGACAACCACCAGAAGTCTACGTGTGAGTACAACCAGAAGTCTACGTGTGAGAACGACCAGAAATCTACGTGTGACAACCACCAGAAGTCTACGTGTGAGAACCACCAAAGGTCTACGTGTGAGAACCACCAGAAGTCTACGTGTGACAACCACCAGAAGTCTACGTGTAAAAAAGCACCGGAAGTCTGCGTGTGAGAACCACCAGAAATCTACGTGTGAGAATCACCAGAAATATACGTGAGAGAACCACCGGAAGTCTACGTGTGAAAAACACCGGAAGTCTAGGTGTGAGAACCACCAGAAGTCTACGTGTGAGTATCCCCAGAAGTTTACGTGTGAGAACCACCAGAAGTCTACGTGTGAGAACCACCAGAAGTCTACGTGTGAGAACCACTAGAAGTCTACGTGAGAAAACCACCAGAAGTCTACGTGTAACAACCACCAGAAGTCCACGTGTGAGAACCACTAGAAGTCTACGTATGACAACCACCAGAGGTCTACGTGTGAAAAGCATTGGAAGTCTACGTGTGAGAACCACCAGAAGTCTATCTGTGAGAACCACCAGAAGTCTACGTGTGGCAACCACCAGAAGTCTACGTGTTACAACCACCATAAGTCTACGTGTGAGAACCACCAGAAGTCTACGTGTGAGAAACACCAGAAATCTACGTGTGAGAACCACCGGAAGTCTACGTGTGACAACCAGCAGAAGTCTACGTGTGAAAAGCACACGGAAGCCTACGTTTGACAACCACCAGAAGTCTACGTGTGAGAACCACTAGAAATCTACGTGTGAGAACCACCGGAAGTCTACGTGTGAGAACCACCGGAAGTCTACGTGTGAGAACCACCAGAAGTCGACGTGTGAGAACCACCGGAAGTCTACGTGTGAGAACCACCGGAAGTCTACGCGTCCAAAGATAAAAAAGCATCTTAAAAAAATGTATTTCTGCGCAGGTAGGCTCGGTATTTCACGTCTAATTTAAATCACATCAAATAATTATATTAAACGAGCTGTACTTTCCTGGCGTTACCCAGGTTGCAGTGAAATTATTTTATTGTTTAAATTTGACTTGTTTGTACACTTTTAAACCCTAGGTAAACAACTCCTATCATATTCTTCAATTTAAAACAAGTAAACCTCCTTGCCGATATGTATTTTATTTAAATATTTAATATTAGCAGGGTTGAAATAAGTAATTTCTTTAAAAAATTGTAGCGAAGTTAGGTATGTAGAGAAATAAACAATTGAATAACTAGAAAGTGAAAAGAAAACGCCATAGCTAGTTTAGGGAATAGACAGAAAAGACGTGTCTTCGACGCTAGCTCTCACTGTGGAAGGGATCTCGGAGACCCCACATACACACATGAAAAATTGTGAGAAATCTTTGTGACAACAAAATAAAGTGAGCGATAAAACTTCCTTTTGTGTTTTTAGAGTCTTCCGAGATGTCAGACTGAGATCTATGGCCCCCTGTAAAGCATCCACAGCAAAAACTCGTCTAGCTACAACCATTGTAAAATATTTTCATTTCTTTCTCTTGTGCACCTAAAAATGAACAAAACTTCCATGAGCAAAGTTTCTTTCTGAGATCTGCCCGTATGTGAAACACAATACTCCGGTGCTGCTTCCCAGCTGACTACAGCATGGTCGTTTTCAATTCCGATGTTAACAAATTCTTGTCCCTTTAATCAAATTCTGCCAAGGTTAAAACATCGCAACCAATTCCCGAGGTGTTGTCTCAGCATCCACCTGACAAACTCATCAACCCTTATCCTCGAGTGGCTTTTGGGCGCTGATAAGCAATTACTCATTTGTATAAAAGTGTTGGTGGAGAGTAGAAAGTGCACTTTGGGTTTACTTTCCGCAGCTTCGTAACTCTCATTTTCATCTTATTTTGTCTTTTAGTTCTCACATGTTTCTGACAAAGGGGGGAAAATTGCAGTTTTCTGGGTCGGTTGTTGTTTTGGTAGGTGGTGTGTTTTTTTTTCTCCAAATGATGACACGCCCTCCGTTCAGTCTAGAGAGACTATGGACACCCCTGTAAGGGGTCGGCTGCGCGTGTAATTGTGAAGCAAGGGTTGCGCAATTACTAACAACACCTCTCCTGAGTCGGCACTGCTTGATTCCAATGGCAAGTAGTTCAAGACGACTGGAAACAATGCCGATATTAGCAGAGAGCACATACAGCACCTGGTATTCCCAAATGGTCAATCATTTAGTACTGGCCAGGCTCGACGTCGCTTAACTTCGGTGATCTAACGGTAACCGATGCGTCAACGTGATTGTGCCAAATAAGTCACAATTTATCAAGGCCGAAAGTCATTCGAGGATAAGGGTAAATGAGTTCGATTAATTGACAGTCGAAAGATGAAGAATATTATGAGAGGATTGAAAATGATGATTGGAACCAACAAAATTTGATTACTTACGGGGACGGTTTAGCACAAGTATTTGTCGATGTAGAGTTTGAAGAGTTTGAACAGGGAAGCAGTCTCGTGGTAATGTGTTCCACACATGGGATGCTCTTGGAAAGAAACTATGTTCATGGAAATTTTTTTCATAAAGCTGCAACCATTAATCATGTGTGATTTTCGAACTGAACCCTGTATTTAATCCAAGAAGAAGGCCGCAGGATATAACGGCCGAAACGTTGCCAAACTGACATGAACTAAGATGAGGAAAGCTGACTTGTCAGCCAAGTTGCAGTCACGAATGTCCAACAATCTTTGTGTTATCGCTGTTAAATATACACGAGATTATTTTACTGACCGTTTCATGAATAGGAGGTGTGAACCTGAATGGGCTTCACACTCACCGGACCTGATATCGTTGGTAGCAAAACGAAATAGAGCCTACAGTCGCTATCCAAGTGTACAGGGGTCCAATTTACAACGTTACGATGCGGCGAGAATCGAAAGTGAAATAATTTGGATAAAACGCGGCATTTCTAAGTTGCAAGGAGTTCTGCAGAAATAATTTTGGAACGAGTCCAATAAAAATAAATGCCAATTGTAAAATCGGTATCTGTAGAGACCAGTGCCAGGAGATTACATATGTGTCCTCTTGCGAAAAGGTAGAAAAAAGAAGAAAAAAAAGAAGAAGAAGAAGGAAAAGAAGAAAAAAAGAGGAAGGTGAAGAAGAAGAAGAAGAAGAAGAAGAAGAAGAAAAAGAACAACAATAAGAAGAAGAACAAGAAGAAGAAGAAGAAGAAAAAGAGGAAGGAGAAGAAGAAAAAGGAGAAGAAGAAGAACAACAAGAAGTAGAAGAACAAGAACAAGAAGAAGAAAAAGAAGAAGAAGAAAGAGAAGAAGAAGAAAAATAAAAAGAAGAACAAAAAGGAGAAGAAGAAAAAGAAGAAGAAGAACAACAAGAAGAAGAAGAAGAAGAAAAAGAAGAAAAAGAAGAAAAAGAGGAAGAAGAAAAAGAAGAAGAAAAAGAGGAAAACGAGGAAGAAGAAGAAAAAAAGGAAGGAGAAGAAGGAAAAGAAATTCGCCGCACTGGATTTCCGTCGGAAAGATTATACATAATTTGAGGTCAAAATAAAATTGGAGTTCAATCAGAGAAAACCGGTATTTTAAACAAACAATATTTACACGACATTTCACACGACATATGGAAAAAACTTTTAAGTGAGACGAAGAGTATATATATATATATATATATATATATATATGGGAAACTTTTAAATGAGATAACATTTTGATATACGAGGCCTGTCTAAAAGTATCCAACCTTTATTTTTCCGTGCGAAATAGTAACGATAGGACGTAAATAGTGAAGGGAGACACCTTCATGCGCATGTGTGAATTTTATCATCGCCTTCCTGCGCGTTAGTCGCTGCCTGTCGGTCGCTGAGTGACGTGCTTCACAACGTGTTCGTCAGATAACCGATTCTCTCAAGATGACTGAACGTGTTGAGCAAAGATACTGCATCAAATTTTGTCAAAAGCTTGGTGATTCTCAAAGCAAAAAAAAATTCCTAAGATTCAGCAGGTGTTTGGAGAAGATGCGATGGGTGTAACACAAATTAAGGAGTGGTCTAACCGATTCAAAAAAGGCCGCACATCAGCGGAGAGTGACCAGTGTTCTGACAGGCCCTAAACTGCTTGGAATGCAGCTGTTGTTGAGAGAGTGCAAAATTTGGCGATGGAAGATCGTCATTCAACCGTGCGGGAGATCACCCAGAGGTCGGAGTGAGTAAAGATTCTGCACATGCAATTTTGCGTGATGATTTGAACATGAACAGCGTGGCTGCGAAATTTGTGCCCAAGTTGTTGTCGCAGGAACAAAAGAACCTCCATTTTCAAGTTGCACAGGACCTTCTGGAAATCGCCAACACTGGTCCTGGGTTTCTGAACACCGTGATAACTGATGATGAGTCATGGGTGTACGGGTACGACCTAGAAACAAAAAGACAGTCGTCGCAATGGAAGCATCCCGAGTCTTCAAGGCCAAAAAAAGCGCGACAGGTGTGAAGTCAAATCAAAGTGATGCTGACTGCTTTCTTTGGTATACGTGGAATTGTGCATCACAAATACGCACCGGAAGGAAAAACAGTGACAACGGAGTACTGTCAAGATGTTGTCCGGCGTCTCCGTGACGCAGTTCGGCACAAAAGACCAAACATGTGTATGGTGAAAAACTGACAACTGCATCACGACTACATTCATCCCAATTGATCCAACATTTCTTGGCCAAACATGAAAGTCCAGTCGTTCGTCAACCTCCCTACTCTCCAGATATGGCTCCTTGTGACTTCTGGTTGTTTCGAAAATTGAAGACGCCGCTGAAAGGTTCCCGTTTTGAGACTAGTGAAGAGATAATGCGGAACGCGACGGCGGAGATAAACACTATTCTAAAAAAAGACTTCCAAAGGTGTTTCCGGTAGTGGATGGATCGTTGGGTTAAGTGTGTGCAAGCACAAGGGGCCTACATTAGAGGAGATTTTTTAGGGAGATAGAGAAAGTGTGTGAGAAAGAGAGAGAGAGAGAGAGAGAGATAGATAGAGAAAGATAGAGAGAGATAGAGAGAGATAAAGAGATAGACAGATAGATACATAAATAGATAGAAAGAAAGAAAGAGAGAGAGAAATAGAAAAAGAGATATAGAAAGAGATAGATAGAGATAAAGATAGATAGATAGATAGATAGATAGACAGAAAGAGAGAGAGAGAGAGAGAGAGAGAGAGAGAGAGAGAGAGAGAAACAAATGAACACAGAATCACGAGCTATCGATATATCGATCTGGAAAAATTCATCGAACAGAACAGCCTTGCACCACTTTTAGGTCCCCTTACGTGGATTAAAATCAAGATACAATGCGACTGAACCTTACGTTTAGACTCTTTTTTATCGGGAGGTGGTGCGAGAAAGAGAGAAAGAGAGAAACACAGAGAGAGAGAGAGAGAGAGAGAGAGAGAGAGAGAGAGAGAGAGAGAGAGAGAGAGAGGATGGCGAGAACGAATTTACGTTCGTCGATTTTACAAACGTTATTTTTTCACAAATAATTAAACATATACGTAATCAAAGTCTGCCACCTGGCGATATGTAAATAAACCATGAAAACCATATTTACGTTTTCAGTGCGTATTGAAGTCTTTAAA
>OY744518.1:136810932-136833432 GCA_963556195.1 Sepiola atlantica
TGCGCTGAAGAAAAATTACTACCAGTAAAATACATAGCCCTGTTGTGCTCGCATACATTTAATGACAATAAAATTGTAAACATTTGGGAATTTCCTTGCTTTTGTACATTTAGTGTATATAGAATTTTCATCTTAACCCTATTAAGGGCATATGATTTCAGTATACTTGCATTTAAAATATTATTTTAATAACAGCGGGACTACGTGGAAATTCCACGGAGCTTTCGACATCAACCGGCATGGATTACTGTTACTACTACTACTTATAATAATAATAATAATAATAATAATAATAATAATAATAATAATAATAATAATAATATAAACATATACTGCCCCCCCCCCCCAATGATGGCACCGGCCTCGGCTGATACCACACAAAATTGTCGTGAAGGGGCAAGGAATATTGGAAGACCGAAGAGGGAGAACACTAACCAGACCTCCACTGGAAGAGTGCAGAGAGTACTGGGGCCATTGGGAGGCTTGTTGCCGCCCAAATCTCAAAGAAGACCGATGGCTGTTACTAGCGAGAAATCAATGGTAAGCTGCTATTGCGATACCGCAAAGTCATTTGCAATGTTATTGAAAAGAGGTGGAGAGTACTGGAAAGCTTGTTGTCACTCAAACTCCAGGGAACACCACCTGTAATCATCAATTAGCAATAACTGACGATTACTTGTGTGAGAACCGCTCGTGAGTACTACTACTACTACTACTACTACTACTACTACTACTACTACTACTACTACTACTACTACAACTCGAATTACTTTCTTGCATAATTTCTACATGTTTCATTCTACAAGACGTCAAAGTATCACCAAAACTGTGAATCATAGGGCTTATAGCTAATAATAATAATAATAATAATAATAATAATAATAATAATAATAATAATAATAATAACGATGATAATATTATTATTAATAATAATAATGATATCGATGATAATATTATTATTAATAATAATAATGATAATATTAATAATAATAATAATAATAATAATAATAATAATAACGATGATAATAATATTATTATTAATAATAATAATAATAATAATGATAATATTAATATTAATAATAATAATAATAATAACGATGATAATAATATTATTAATAATAATAATAATAATGATAATATTAATAATAACGATAATAATAATAATAATAATAATAATAATAATAATAATAATAATAATAATAATAATCTCCGCGTGAATGTCTATATAACACCAAGTAATTTGGCGACTGATGAACGTCGATTACAATAATAACAAAATATAGTTATAAAAACGTTCAGTGAATATGATTATTCGCCTCATGGATGTCTATATAACACCAAGTAATTTGACGACTTGTTGTTTACAGTGGATTGCTCACTATTGAAATTGTTGCAGCTGGCAAGTTATTTGATTTAATTGCAAAGCGCCTTCCTTTATTAAAAGAAAGAAACAGAACAAGGAAAAAGAATAATAATAGGCCATAATAATTATATTAACAATAATCCAAAAAATGGCAAATAGAATGTAATAATAGTTGTAGTAGTAATAATGGTGATAATAATAACAATAATCGCAGTCTCGGAGCAACTGTCATAGGAGGTTGAGAATCTCCAGTAAGCCATAGCGAACGCAACATCTCTAAGGATAGCAAATACCTGATGAAATGCAATGCAGTTGTAAATACCAGGTTGACATCTGGTGGGGTTAACTGCGTTTCATGGCCAGGATTGGGTCTTAGGCTTTAGATAGCAACTCTCCTAGAGATGGCATCTCAATAAAATACAAGGGAAAGAAAAACCTTACCCAAACCATTCCTCGTATTATTTCAATATGAGTGTTCAAAATTATCAAACCGAAAACGACGTAAGTGGGTCTGGAATGTCAAGTACAGGTCCTACGGTCAACAGGGGAACGAACGAGGCTTCCCAAGTCGTCACTCAGCGAAACACTCGAATAACTAACACTAAAACTAGAACTAATTGGACTAAAGCCTTGAATAGAATTGTGATAAAATGTTACTTGAAGAGTGGTTCCTTCAAGAGACGATATAGACAGCGAATGCACAGGAGCTGGAATAAGCTAAGCCTGTTTGAATTATCAGAACAAAAACTTGCAGGACAAGCCCGGGTGATAAGAACTAATGAATGGTTATCTGCTATTGAAATTTAAGAATTAAAAGAGAAATCGAGAAAAAAAGACTTAGATGAGCTTGCGGAAATCAATAAACTTGATGTAGTTAAAGAAAAGTCTAGGGTAGAAACATCAACTAATTCTGAAAACGAAAATATTGTAACTAATGTTAATCAGGCTGTTTCCACAGATGCAATCGTAAAACGTATGATAGAACATGGGATGTCAGAAGAAGATATTGATATTTTCAGATTGTTAGACGAGAAGCTAAAAGCTGGCAATTTAGAACAGTCGCCAAACCTGCGATTTGTCAATAGGAAAAAACTTAAAATTGCCACCACCAAAGTGAATGATGTCTTACCTGTTTTATTGCTAGATCAGTGAAATAAAGTTATTAAAGCTGTTGTCAGTACTATGTCAAAGCTATTCGGAATAGAAAAAAAAAGAAGTAAAGAAAGAACTCTAGTGTTGGAAACGTTTAAATAGGCAGATAAAACAACTCAGAAACGAGTTAAGTAAAGTTCAAGCTGTCGGAAATGGCAAACTCAAAAGTCAGAGTGCTTGTGAAAGACTAATCCGTAAGTTCGACATACACCGAAAAGGTTTCAAGTGTGTAATTGAAGAACTAAAACAGCGGTTCCTAGCTAAACTGCTAAAGTTAAACGTTAGAGCAACAGAATTGAGCAGTATTGACAAAAACAGATTGTTTGAGAACAACCAGAAACTCCTTTTTGAACAACTAGAAGGAATTGAAAGAGGACATGGCGTTATACCTGATGCTGACCAATCTCGTACATTCTGGAAAGGCATTTGGGAAAAGGAATTAAAAACATCAAGATGATGCAGAATCAAACATATTGAACGGGATGTGTCCTCTAGAGTAGAATGATAAACGAATGTAACGGTCACCGTAGAAATGATGAAGGAGAGGGTTAAAAAGCTTTTAAATTGGAAAGCACCCACACCTGACGGAGTCCAGAGATACTGGGTTATGAACCTTCCGGCTCTTCACCCATTTCTTGCAGCAATGATAAATGGTAACTTTCCTGAGTGGCTGACAAAGTGAACTACAGTCTTAATAATAAAAGATAAGACAAAAGGGGGGTGAAGTGATAAACTTTAGACCAATCACTTATCTCTCAGTTATGTGGAAAATTTTCACTAGCATATTGTCTGAAAGTATTTATGGTATTTGGACCAAAACAATTTGTTGCCCTAGGAACAGAAATGCTGCCGAAAAAGATCATATGGCACCAAAGATCAGCTTGTGATCCATAAAATCATCCTGAGAAACTGCAAACGAAGAACTACTAACCTTGCTTTGGGGTGAATAGATTATAAGAAAGCATTTGACATGGTGCCCCATTCATGGATACATATATGCTTGGAGATTTTCGGAATAGCCCCCTACATTCAAACAGCTTTACGGAATAGCATGAAGAATTGGGAAACCAATTCAACATCAGGAGGTTTTGCATTAGGTAAAGTACAAATCAAGAGAGGGATTTTCCAGGGCGATAGTCTTTCCCCTTTGTTTTTTGTCATTAGTTTGATCCCGATGACACTTCTCTTACGTAATGTGCAAGCAGGAATTGGCTTTCTACAATCAACCACTTACTATTCTTGGATAACCTGAGAGCTTTTTGAAAAAATGAAAAAAAACTTGATACCCTAATGAATACGGTTAGGTTATTTAGTGACGGCATACAAATGGAATTTGGCATCACTAAATGTGCCATTCTTGTTGTAAAAAGGGGTAACCATGTCCACTCATATAGTCTTGAACTCCCAACAACAGATCTGATAAAGAATGTAGATAATGAGAATGGCTACAAATACTTTGGAATATTGGAGGCAGATAACATTAAAAACAAAGGGGAAAAATGACAGCTGAGTACAACAGAATAGTAAAGGTAATTCTTAACTCGCACCCCCCACAGTCGAAATACAATATATGCTATTAATGCCAGAGCAGTAGCTACAATTGGGTATACTGCTCGTAAACTTGTATGTAGATAAATTAAAAAGTTTGGACACATAACACGGGAAATGCTTACAGTTTATGGAGCTTTTGCAAAGAAAGATGCAGACCGATTGTATCTACCTAAAAAAGAATGTTGGTTGTGGTTTACTTAGTGTTGAAGATGTTGTGAATATAGAAGAAGGTTGTCTATATAAATATATTTCTGAAAGTAATGAAATTCTTCTTCGTGAAGTGAAAAAAAAGGGGAAATACGAAGAACTCGGGTGAAAAAGAATCAAAGGTTTCAAGAGAGACAGGTAAAATTATTTGGAAAGAAACTACACTATGTATTCTTTAAGAATACTGCATTTAGAGATAATGACAGCTGAAATTGGTTGGTCAGGGGTGATCTTAAAAGATCTACTGAGAGCACCGTAATGCCAGCCCATATATATATATATATATATATATATATATATATATATATATATATATATATATATATATATTAGATAATGGTGGTGGCAGTCGCAGAATAGAAAGTGGGGCAGTAGGAAGGGAAGTGATGTCACTTCCGGTCGCGTTGATATATATATATATATATATATATATATATATATATATATATATATATATATATATATATATAGATTTAGATTTTTCACTTATAAAATAGATCATTCAGTGAAGACCGGGGTTGTTCCAATAAAAAACCAGCTCGATGATACTCGATTACAGAGTACAGAGCATTTATATGTGATTTTATGAAGGCTTACCAAAGCATTCCTTTCAGGACACCAATGATCACCATTAAAGATATTTTTTCTTACAAATACTATTTATTCAAATTAAATGTTTTTTCCTACACGTGTTTCACTACCAAGCAGTTACTTGCTTGGCAGATCATCAGGGAAATTAAATGTCTGGAATACTGGTTTCAACTGCCGACAATACACAATGTGGCGTTGCAATAGTTGAGGTCACTTAAGAAGAGAAGAGGAAAAAAAATAAAAATAAAAGTCAAAATTAAAAAGCAAGGAAGAACAACGATAAAAAAAGAAAGTCCTAGAAAAGTCTTAGAAAAGTAGCTCGTGCATTATTTCTTCCACCAAGCCAACAAGCAAATAATCGGTCCCAAATACATTCAATAAAACTATAAAACCGGAACAATGTGCGATAATACACTTTCACGTCGGCCGGCACAATGATGAATAAATCCCCCCCCCCCACAAAAAAAACAAAAGAACTAAATCATTCAAGATACCGCTCACAAGTTACCATTCCAATCCAATGATAGTATGGGAATTCTAAATCCAACTTCTCACAAAGAAAAGTCAACACAAATGTTCGTCCGAGTTCAAAGAGTCTTATTTCAATGGTTGATTTATTACCCTTCGAAACAAACACACGACGAGTTGAATGTCAATCCCGCAGAAAACTCCCTTACATTAAGAAAAAATCTTAATTAGTAGATAGAAACTATTTATTCAAAATACTGTTTCTAAAAATATTTATTATTAAACCTATTCCTTATAGAAATTAATTATCTAGTGTCTGGGACGTCATTTTACATTTTGGGAAAATATCCTTCATTTAATTAACTGCCGAATTATTATCGTTTTGTTGTTTAACGAAGCGAAAAAAGCCCATCCCGCAGAATTTGTTTTTAAAAGATTATTCATATATCAAAAATAAAATGTTATTATAAAAAAGTTTTTTACAAAATTCTAGTTATTATTTTAAATCATTTAAAATATTTCCTTAACGGCTGTGTATGTTTGCAACTCTCTGTGGAGAATATTATTCTATATTCCATAAATAAATGTTACTACGGAATATCGTTATCAGAAATCTATTTTCTATTTTGAAAAAACCTTTTTTTAATGGACCGGTTTATTTTTTTGTCAACTTTACGGGAAAATATCACTCTAACTCGTTAAATGACAGGAGACTTTATTATTACTATTATTACTATTTTACAAAAAGTATTCTGTACGGGATTTTAATCCCGTACAAAATACTTTTTATAAAAATCCAATTGTTTCTATTTTTAGAAATTAAGTCCGTGTCGGCATGCATGTTTTTAAAATTATTTTTTCCTTAATTATTTTTCCCCATTCCTGCCACCCAATTGTTTTATTTATTTTAATCTAATTAAAAACTAATTTAATTTAACCTAATTTAATTAAATAGCATCCAGGTTGCTATTTCTTATTTTTCACTTAAAATTACTTGAAATTCCCAATGCATTTCGTATAATATATCTATTTCTGAGAATAAATTGTGATTTATTATTTATTATTCCACTATCTTTTTATATGTAACAAAATTTCCCCCCTCTATTCCGCTGAATAAGTATTTACTATAGTTGACTATCACTGGGCCTTATTCCGATAGAATATTCCTACCTTATCTCCCCCAACCTAAGTCTCGAGTATCCGCTAATAATTGAATCAAGACATATCTTAGCATAAGTACGTGTTACTAATTCTCATCCTCCATATTATACACTAATTATTGCCCCAGATTGCCTCAGGAAGTGTCCATCCTGCCTATCTCTGCTGTAAGTTTATACTTCCCCCAATTCCCCTCCTATCCAGGTTTTAGGCTTGATAACAGGTAACGGTTTCTATGCAGACAGCATTGTAGTATTTCCTGCCTAGCGTTCAGTAAATTATCTCTAGATGTCATGATGTGGTACGACTCTAATGCACATAGGTTGCATCTCTTCTTTTTGTTCGGTTTATATTTGTTAGCCCTCCCTAAAATTGACCATTTCAGTTCGAAAGGGTCTTGCCTAGCAATGAGGTTTCTCACAAAACGGCCAACAGAAGTGTTAGGCCTATCTATGTCTTCCCTTTGGCCTCCCCTGAAGGAACTCATGTGGTTTCTGAATCTATCTTTGAACTCACCCCCGGTTGAACCGATATATGATTTCCTACTACTCTCTGTTATCACATCGCATTTGTAGACAATGCTTGAAACTCTACAGTTCCCCCCCCCCCCCAGTGGACAGATGTTAGAAGCTCTGCAGTTACAGTTGTGTGCTGGGCCGTTGCTGGATGTTCTACTACTATGGATATTTATAATGGAGGTTCTGACTGAACTGGTGTTACTGGGATCAACACCAGAAGAGAACATGGCTTCCCTTGTTTTAGTTATCTTAGAATTATTATATCCTATGATGGATGTGGCTATATTTCTACAGGTTGAATAAGACAGTTTTACAGTATTTTTGTTAATGATTCCCCCCAATCTGCTATCCCTTGGAAAGTTTTTTTCCACTATGCTATAAAAAATCTTTGGGATATTAGTCTTAATATGCTGGCTATAGGGGGTTGAACCATGTAGTGGTCCTTCTCCTATTTTTCTTCCTACCTCCCCCCCCCCCCGGTTTGGGTAGCATGTGAGTTCAATTCGTTACTTCCAACTTCACGAATATTATCATCAACCGGTTCCCTCCCTACCTGGTTTACATTACCGTGGGATACACCAGGTCTCCTATATCTAGCCTTGCCCATTGCCCTATTATATGAAACCATTGATCGAGAGGCAATCGGTCTCCCGTTTAGTCCCCCATTCCCAACCGAAGAAGGCACAAGGTAATTAATTTTTTCCTTGTATCCTGATCTATTTAAAGCTTCATTGTAGAATTGCTTACTGCTGTCGAATATTTGTTGATTCTTGGACAGCTTAGATATCCTACTCGATATTGCAGGAATAATGGCTCTTTTCACCATCGGTGGGTGATTCGATTTAGCGTCGATATAGTAGAGTGTGTGGTTGGGCTTGTGATAAGGTTCATATGTGTTGTTGCATAGATCAAGCGTAATATCCAAAAAATTGACCCTCCGGTAGTTTATATCTATAGTTATGCTAAGTTGTATTGAGCTGAAGAATATATTGAGTTTTTTCTTCTTAGTTTCAAGATTCCTTGCAACGCCACATTGTGTATTGTCGGCAGTTGAAACCAGTATTCCAGACATTTAATTTCCCTGATGATCTGCCAAGCAAGTAACTGCTTGGTAGTGAAACACGTGTAGGAAAAAAACATTTAATTTGAATAAATAGTATTTGTAAGAAAAAATATCTTTAATGGTGATCATTGGTGTCCTGAAAGGAATGCTTTGGTAAGCCTTCATAAAATCACATATATATATATATATATATATATATATATATATATATATATATATATATATATATATATATATATATATATGTTGGTTCTGTTGGGTGTAAAACATCCAATACAGTGCTCGATTATTTTATAAAAGCGTTGTATTTATTCATCAATTGTATGGACGTTTTTATAAAAAAAAACAATGGCTGACGAGCACTGAAACGGAATTAAGTCTAGACTTTTTGACCAGGCTACGGTTATTCGCAAAACTATTGGCACCATGAGATCTAAACTTCTGTAGAATTAACACACACACACGCGCGCGCGCACACACACACACACACATATATATATATATATATATATATATATATATATATATATATATATATATATATATATATATATATATATATATAGAGAGAGAGAGAGAGAGAGAGAGAGAGAGAGATAGAGAGAAAGAGATAGAGGGGGAGACAGAATAAAGCGAGAGAGAGGATGAGAGAAAAGAGGGATGGGATTGAGAGAAGAAAGAGAGAGTGAAAAGAGAGAGAGAGAAAGAAAGAGAAAGAGAGAGAGATAGATAGAGAGAGAGAGGATGCGAGAAGAGAGAGATGGGATGGAGAGAAGAAAAAGAGAGTGAAAAGAGAGAGAGAGAGAAAGAAAGAGACAGAAAGACAGAGAGAGAGAGAGAGAGGGGGTAGAGAGAAGAGAGAGATGGGATGGAGAGAAGAAAGAGAGAGAGAGAGAGAGAGAGAGAGAGAGAGAGAGAGAGAGAGAGAGAGAGAGAGAGAGAGAGAGAGTACCATCTTCTATTGTCTGTTCCAGTATGGGCGAATTATTATCTTACGTTTAATTCATTTGCTGTCTTGAGGATTGCTTTTCTATCTTGAAGAGTTATTCGCCCTGAAGCGCTCTTCTCAAATAGAGAGAGAAAACAAAACAAACAAATGTGTGTCAGTAATTGTTTTTCCTTCCTTTTACACCAGTGAAAACGAGTCCATTATGCATCGTAATATAGAAGACTGAATAATGGGAAATGTTTTTCGTTCATCATTTTGTTGACATAACAAGCGACGACTTTCTCCGTGATGAAGTCCTGTTCAATTCATAACAGAAAAAGACATTAATGGAGCTTGTTCCATCCTTTGAAGTACTCAGACAAGGAAATCTATTTCAAAGGAGAATTGTGGCGAAGACTACAACGGTTGTTTCCCGTTCCGACTCCAACAAGATAACGGCGGGTGTGTAAAAATAATGTTAAAAACGGTAGTTTTCTACATAAGGCTACAGTAAACATAAGTTTAGAGCAGGGGCGGGCTACCTCCGGCCCGCGGGCCACATCCGGCCCGCGAAGGTGTAGCGTCCGGCCCGCCACCCTGCTATGCTTTATTATTGCAATCCGGCCCGAGGACCTCCCAGTAAAACTCATATCATTTTGTGACATAGACATAAAAGTAGGTTTCAATTAAGATTTACAGTGGGATAAAAATGTATAAATATCAGCGAGCGATGATGCATGTATATTTCATTTTTCTTTAACTATTAATTTCAAATCTTTGGCCTGAAATAAAAATAGAAAAAGAGAAAGAGAGAGCCAAAGAGGAAACGAGAGACGAGGAAAGGGCATAAAATAGAGAACTTATGTGAGGTGTGTCAAAACGAATGTGGGATCAACTTGCTACTCCCCCCCCCCCCCCAACCCGTCATTATTTTTTATGATTCCGAAATGGCTCTTCGTCGGCGCCTTTTATAACATCACATACAGAAGTCTCCTGAGAAAAAATATCAGATTTGTAGTGTTCAATGCAATTTTTGTACAATTTATTCATGTAAACAAAATATAGTAATTCTGAGATTTCGTTTTTCACTCCGGCCCGCGATCTCCTTCCAAAAGTCTCATCTGGCCCTCACTCTGAAAAGGTTGTCCGCCCCTGATTTAGAGTAATGAAAATTCTATTAGAAGTTAACAAGTGAAAGGTATAACGACGATGCATGATATTACGTCATGAGAGAAAGTACGTGGTAAGGAAGCGAGATCGAATCTGCCTCTTGGGTGAACGACGTCAAAGTGGGATATATTAGATTAGAGACACTTTTTAGACCCTGTCTAAGAGGGAGAGACTAGTGGTTGGTGCACCTGCCCATACGCCTTTTTCGAGGTACACCAACCCTACGGGTGTTGGCTAGTAAATTGAAGCTCATCTAGATCTATACTGCTGTAAATTGCTGAAATGAGTAAACTAAATCCCAGAAGCAAATAATGGCGTCATTTGTTGTTGTTTTTATTATAACAGCTACAAGAAAGAAAATAAGAGCAAGATGCTGAAATGTAAATATCCCCAGAACAACTTACGACGTGTCAACGGACAAGACTTCCAGAGAGAGATATTTTGTTACAGTCTGAGATCGAAGAACACAGGGCACTATCTTCCATGACAACTGTCTAAGAAATAAAAATGTCGAACTTCACATTCTAAAAAAAACAATTTTTTTTTTCAGAGGCCTAACCTTTAGAGCGGGGTGAGGTATGGTTCAGTTCGGTACTAGAAAGCCACCCTCACAGGCATTACGTCCTCCTCGTGTGGGTATTGGTTTATCGCCGATCGCCTAGAACGCACCTACTGGGGAATACCAACGGGGCCGATCACGATTATTTTGATACACTTCTAGAGTGCCCCCCTCCTCAGCGTAACTGGACCCCCCACGTTAAACTGTCTTTGTATCTAACCTTCCTGCAGTGGGAAGCGAATAAATGATACTATTTTGTTACCAATAGGTCTCTGCGCACCAAGGCGCAAAGGCTACTCGAGGATAAATGTTAGGGAACTAAAATTAATTTACATTAAATAAAGTAAGCCAAGCCGAAAAAACTCGGTTGTTCTCATTTTAGACAGACATTTTTAGTTTCCAGATAACTATCATCCGTTTTCATCTGCTGCGTGGAAGGTAGGCTCCCTTTACTGGGCTAGAAAACTTCTGACACCTGCCAGTATCCTATATCTCTACAAAGCCACGATTCGCCATGCATGGAGTTTTGTTGTCAAATCGGGGCAGGTGGACCAAACACTAGTCTCTCCCTCTTAGACAAAGTCCAAAAAGAGTCGCTAATCCAATAGGTTCCACACTGTCTACTAAGCTCCAACCCCTGTCCCATCGCCGCAATGTTGCATTCCTGTGTTTGTTTTACAAGTACTTCAATTGAATGTGCTCCTACGAACTTGCTGTACTTGTGCTCCCTTAACGTAAATACCCCCGATTAACCCGACAAGCAACAAAATCCCACCCCTTCACTATAGATGTCCCTAGATGCCGGAAAGCTTTCTACTCTAATAGCTTCTTTTCTCGAACTGCTTGACTGGAATTCCCCCCCCCTGCTTCCTGGTTACCCGACTGCACCAACATGCAGAAATTTAAATGTAATGTGAACAAACATCTCGCTGCACAACTTAAAACTTAGGATGCTCCTATAAATCTGAGCACCTAATTCACAGTAGCCACTTACGTTTCAGTGGCAATGGGCCTTGTTTGGGGAGAATATATATATATATATATATATATATATATATATATATATATATATATATATATATATATATATATATATATATATATATATATATATTTATGAGTTTACTTTTTTCTCATTTTACTTTTGTTCGCCCCAAACACAACAGATATGCACGTTGGTACGGTCGGGGAAACAGGGAGCAGAGAGGAAATTCCAAAGGCAAACGGTCCGAGGAACGAAGCTATCAGAGTAAAAATCTTCCATCATCTAGGGATATCTACAGTGAAAGTGTGTTGTTTTGCTGCTAGTCCGATGGGTTGGGGGTGTCTTATCTTATTTCATGTTTTATTATCGATAGGCGCCGTCGTGAAGTGGCTAACGACACGGACTGACAACATGCGTGTGCCTAGATCGAATCCAGTCAGATCCGAAGTACCACTTATCAGTGTTGACAACCTTCACGTGGTCCCTCTTGTAAGTACTTGATTCTCGAAAGATCCAATGAAAACTAATGTCAACAGCAAAAAAGTCGTACCTTGCTGATTCATGCGAATTTACTTTATTTTATTATCTACTGGCAGGGTTCCCCGGCGTTGCCCGGGGACCAAAACTTCTATCTCGTTTATCCTCTCTATCTTTCTCTCTTTTCTCCCTTCCCCGTTTCTCCCTCCCTCACTCACTTTCTTTTTCTTCTCCCCTTTCTCTACATAAACACACATACACACAGAACACTTTTTTTATTATAAAGATTCCTCGAGGAATGAGTTGGTCTAATGGAATTAACTTGTTGATAAAAAATCAGAGTTATTTCGCTTTAGTTAGTGCATGAAAATGACTGGAAAAACTGACCCCCCGACAAAATCTGTGCCAGATAGGGTTAAAGAATGAATACTTTTTTTTTAAAATTTTAGATATTATTAATTCCGGGCAACGCTGATTAAGAAGCTACCAACTTTGTAGGCCTTTGTTTTGTAGTTTTTGACTTTTAGCCGGACACACACACACACACACACACACACACACACACACACACACACACACACACACACACACACACACACACACACACACACACACACACAACTGCCCTTTATATAATAGAATGTTGCTACAGTACCTGGGGACGTTAATTTCCATCTTTACCTAGCTTCTCCAGCTTTATAGCTTTTTCTTTCATTCCCCCACACAAAGCACATTGCGACTGAGACTGTGAATTAATGACCATATCCATAGGGGCATCCTTAGTGGTGAGTTGTGTGGCGAGATGTCTTTTCACATTGCATCTAAATTTCTACCTGCTAGTACAACCAGGGAAGCAAGGAACACGGAGGGAATTCCAAAAGCCAGCAGTTCAAGGGAAGACACTGTTAGAGTAGAAAGCTTTCCGGCATCTGGGGACCTCTATAGTGAAGGGGTGGGATTTTGCTGCTTGATGGGTTGGTCAGAAGTACTTACGTCGAGAGAGGCACAAGTGCCACGAGTTCATCGGAGCACATTCTATTGAAATACTTGTAAAACAAGCACGGGGATGCAAAATTGCGGCGATGTGACAGGGGTTGGAGCTCGGTTAACAGTGTGGGACCTATTAGATTAAAGACTCCTTTTTAAACTCTGTCTAAGAGGGAGAGACTAGCGGTTGGTGCTCTAGCCCAGATGCGGCAACAATATTTCATGCATGGGCGAACAATGGCTTTATAGAGATATAGAATACTGGCAGGTGTGAGAAGTTTTGTAGCGCGGTAGGGGAAGTCCACATTCTTTGCAGCAGCTTTGGCAATGTCTTCTATTTATTTGTTCCAATTCAATTCATTTGAATGATCGACCTTCAGGAAGGGTGCTATTAGCCATGGCACTCGGTGGTTGAAAATGTTTCTTATAATTATTAAAGGAAAAGAAGCTTTGTCTTAGAAGCATTAAATGTTACCATCCATTTACGTCCCAATTCCACTACAGACTGGATACCTTTTTTCTAAGGATTCAGACATTGCGTTCGACATGAGGGCGTTCGTTCTGCCCACATGTTTAGAATAGAGCGTGGTCTCATCTCGGACACAATTCCACAAGGAAGGTCGTTTATGAATAGCAAGAATAACAAAGATCCTAGGATCTACCCATGGGACATACCCGCAATAGTTTCATGTTGTTTGAATGTACGGCCATCAAGGACAACTTGAATTTGTATTTTAGCTAAGAAAGATCTTATTATATTAAATATTCGTCCAGTAATACCGTATGATTTAAGGAGACTGATGCAGCGATAATTAAACGGGGCAGTTCTTTCACCAGAATTCATGAGCACTGATACCACAGAAGCAATTTTCCAGCCACCCGGGAAGTAAGATTTGGCAAATCAATTGTTGTAGAGTTTGGAGAGAACAGGGTCTAGCTAAGCAAAGCATTTATTTATTAATATAGCAGGGATAAGATCAGACCCAAATGTCTTGAAGGTGTCTAGACCTTTTAATGATATCCCGAACATGGGAAGGGGTGATGATCAGATCGTCGAATGTGGTTTCTGTCCGCAGTGGGAAATTTGGGAGGGAGTGGTTTGTGGGGTCTAAGGTGGATTTCAAGGCGAACCGCGTAGCAAGCAGTTTAGCCTTCTCACTTACGCATAGTGGTTGGACAGCGGAGGAATTGTTGCTTGTCCATTATTCACCTCACCATTATAAATTTTTCAGAATTCTAGAGTTCTTTTAATACTTAAAAACGAGTGCCCGACATGCGAAACAACCCACGCGCTTCGAAGCTGGTAAGCCGTCTTCATCTCCGCGTTCATTGCTACTGATATCGATAATTTTTTTATTTTTTTATTTTACAAACTACAGTACCACATTAACATTGCTTCCTCATAGCTTTTGCGGAATTGGTCAGAATAGATTCGATGAAATTTGAAACTCGGCATAGCCAAATACACGATCTGCGACTCTGTGTTATTAGGATTATTCGGACTACCGTTCTTATCTTCGACGTTATTCTCACAACGTTTCGGCCAATGTAACCTCTTACTTTCTTTAGGTGCGTCTTGACGAACTTGGAAATCTTAATGTTAAACTCTGGAATCTGTACGAAATTTCGAACTATTCTCACAACGTTTCGGCTGATGCAACCTCTTACCTTCTCCAGGTGCGTCTTGACGAACTTGGAGATCTTAATGTCAAACTCGGGAATCTGTACGAAATTTCGAACTATTCTCACAACGTTTCGGCTGATGTAACCTCTTACCTTCTCCAGGTGCGTCTTGACGAACTTGGAAATCTTAATGTCAAACTCTGGAATCTGTACGAAATTTCGAACTATTCTCACAACGTTTCGGCTGATGCAACCTCTTACCTTCTCCAGGTGCGTCTTGACGAACTTGGAAATCTTAATGTCAAACTCTGGAATCTGTACGAAATTTCGAACAATTCTCACAACGTTTCGGCTGATGTAACCTCTTACCTTCTTCAGCTGCGTCTTGACGCACCTGGAGATCTTAATGTCAAACTCGGGAATCTGTACGAAATTTCGAACTGAATCCTTTATTTAATCCACGGCAGAACGATTCCCGAGGTCCACAAGACGGCTGCTAAAAAAAGATCGGAGATTACACCGGTAAAAAGGTTGTGAGAATAACATCTGAGATGAGGACAGTAGTCCGAATAATCAAAATAATGCAAATTATCAATCCTCATCTAAAAAATACAGAAACATAGTCTTCAATGTCATCCATTAAGCCAATAAAACAAAGCGATAAAACTAGAAAAAACATCAGATTTCGTTTCGTCGTCATTTAAACCGAATCCAATTAATGTTCTTTTTAGTGTTAGATAGAAACGAGGTTTGAATTTTTCTAAGATTTAAAAGATAAATTATTTTTGTTTTTTGTTTGTTTTTTTCCTTCTTCATTTAATGCAAAACATTATTCCATAATGTATTATCACTCGGCAGACATTTGTTTGTTGTACAAAAGACAAAACATCCTTTTAAAATCCCGATTCCAAATCTTAATAAAAAAACACCCAAAAACGGAAAGATAACAACAAAAAAAAATAGAATAAAAAGAAAAGAAAAGAAAAGATTCTTTTTAAAAACGTTATTCCAGTTAATAGGACATCACATTCGCATTAATTTGAAGAAACAAAAGAAACAAAAAAACTTTAACATTTGTTTGAGATTGTTCAATATGGCCGCCATCGGCATAGTCACGTGACATCGTCTCGTTCTTGTCATCGTCGATCAGAGCTATCCGTTTATTTATATTCCGGCGGGAATTGTGCATTTTAAAATATTTATTACACATGAGAGATTAGTTCTTAGACTTCATGATTTGGTTCAGCGGTTTTACGCAATATCAACACTCACCGCCATATTTACTTAACCTATATCTAACTTTCAAGGAGAACAGTTTATCCGTTCGTGTATTCTATTGAACTGGGGTCAGATTGCGTGAACAATGACAAAACGAGTGTGCAGAGCCAGTTTAAAATAAAAAATTAAAAGGAAAAATTCAAAGTTAGCCTGCTTTTGCTCGCAATATATATATATATATATATATATATATATATATATATATATATATATATATATATATATATATATATATATATATATATATAATAATGGTAATAATCCAGGTGAAAAATATCCACAGGGTGGTAATCCAGAGAATTTTAACCGGGTTCATAAAAAGTGCTCAATATCAGAATAGAGCTTTATATATGATAATTTTATTTACACAGACATGTACAAAATCTGCGACACTGGCATGTCGATGTTATCGATCAACAGTTACTATAAACTGAGATCTCATCAGGCAGAGTTAGAATCCGATCTTAATCTCAGATCATATTTGGAGAGAATGAAGTGGAGGGATAGAGAAAGAGAAGAAGAAGAAAAGAAATTTAACATTTCAAAAATTAAGGCCGTTAAACAATTAAAATTAAAAATTAAAAATTAAAAATCTAAAAACAAAAAACAAAAAATCAAAAAATCTAAAATCTAAAATCTGAAACAAAACCGGGCAAATAAATAAATAAATAAATAAAAATATAAGGTGGAAAGAGGAACAAATAATGAGGGGAGAGGTGGTGGCAAGGTAGACACATAAAGGAAAAGAAGGAGAAAGAGAGGGCGTCTGTTGATTCCGATCGAGAGGGAAGGAGGGGGTAGACATGCACGAATCAAGTGTAAAAAAAACAGTCGAGTTTATAAATGTATTTTTTCAAGTGAACTGTAATATTGTGTATATGTGCGTATGCGTGCGGGCAGACCGGTCAGATGCGTCTGATTGTTGTGGTGGTGGGGCGGTGATCAAATGTGTCGCGATTCTGGATTTAAATTGTCTTTATAATTTGTCTAGAGTTTATTTGCTTACTGTGAATAAATAAATATATTCAGGATTACTACTACTACTACTACTACTACTACTACTACTACTACTACTACTACTACTACTACTACTACTACTACTACTACTACTAATAATAATAATAATAATAGATACCCCTAATAATTGAGGTGAAATAATGAAAATAATAAATGAATGATAGTAAAAATACTAAAAAATACTAAAAAATACTAAAAAATATATAACTAAAGAATAACTAGAAAATGCCGGCGTAATTAATTATTATTAATAATAATGATAATAATAATGATAATAATAATAATAATAATAATAATAATAATAATAGATACCCCTAATAATTGAGGTGAAATAATGAAAATAATAAATGAATGATAATAAAAATACTAAAAAATATATAACTAAAGAATAACTAGAAAATGCCGGCGTTATTAATTATTATTATTAATAATAATAATAATAATAATAATAATAATAATAATAATAATAATAATAATAATAGTAATAATAATAATAATAATAATAATAATAATAATAATAATAATAATAATGATAATAATAATAATGGTAATAATAATAAAAATAGTAATAATAATAACAATGACAACGATATTGCTGGTCAATAATATTAAAGAATTTATAAAAATAATAGTTTAGGAAAGAAATAGAATAATTAAGAAATATTAGGACTCCTAGAAGGTAGTGATTATCATAATAATATTAAATAATGATAAGATAATGTTTGCCGATATTATGATATGGGTTAATGGTTGCAATAATGCTGATCATATAAAAAAGGTAATAATAGTGGTTTAACAGACAGCAGTAATCAGAGTGGTAATCCCAGTAATCTTAACAATAGTAATAATGATAGTGAAAAAATGATAGTGAAAAATTTATAAATAATAATAGAAGTAGTCATAATGGTGGCAATAATAGTAAAATGAAAACCGTAATAATAATAATAATAATAATAATAATAATAATAATAATAATAATAATAATAATAATAATAATAATAATAAAAATGGCAGTGGAAGCAAAAGTAAGGTAACGGTAAAACATGGCAATATCAATATTATTAATAATAATAGTGATACTGTTAATTTCATTGCCGCAAATAACAATAACTATGATAGTAACATCAGACATGATGTCACCACTGATAACAATAATTATCTTGATAAAAGTACAGAAATGAAAAATAAAAAATAAAAAATAAAAAACAAAAAATAATAAATAATAAATAAAAAATAATTCAATGTCAAATAATTAAGTTTAAGATATTAATAATAGTAGTAATAAATAATTGATAATGATAATCTCAAAATAATCTAAAAAATCTAATCTAAAAAATCTAAAAAATAATCTAAAAAATATAGAAATATTAATCAATAAATGGATAAGCATATAAGGGGGTATTTAAGAGTAAAGAAAAATACAGAAGATGACAATTAGTGTTAATCGTTGTGGGTATGATAATAATAATAATAATAATAATAATAATAATAATAATAATAATAATAATAATAATAATAATAATACCAACCGATACTACCGCTTACAGTACTACTACAAATAATACTACAAACAATAATGCTACTACTAATAAAAATAATAATAATTAATAAAAAAGGTATAAGATGATAGTTGTGTTGACAACATTTTCAGTTGATGGGTAGGTGAAGTTTTTATTTATTTATTTTTTTAAATTTTTAATTTTATTTATTTTATTTTATTTTATAGTAACAGCCTAAGGGGTTATGACTGGATTACTAAGAAGGTGTAATCTATTATGCCTACAGTTAATTGATGTTTCTTGTTTTTTGTTTAGAAGTTTACCCCTATCACTAAATTTAATTATTTCAAGTTTTTCTGTTAGGCAAAGGTAGCAAGATGAGTTTAGGGAACCACAGGTGCTAGTTTTTCTAATTGTGTTCCAGGTTACTGTTGGTGATAGGTTATTGTTGTATAGTTTCCAGTAATATATAGAAAGTGAGGTTCTTTTTTGATATGTAGGGTTATTAAAAGAACACTTATATCCAGTATATCTTTCTTTGAAGGTATTACCAGCCATACCTATGTAGAATTTTTTCAGGGTTGGGTTTTCTTTAGTAGAGATGGTTGCTTGATATACTGATTGAGTTATTTGGCAATTATGTTGTAATGGGCATTCTTTTTTGTTTGTGCAGTTACAGGCCTGTTTTCGTTGCGGTAGTTTTTTCATTTAGAATTTTATTGTTATGTTTTTTTATTATTTTTTCTAAATTTTCACCACAGCTATAGCTTAATTTGAGGGTGTTTTTATTAAAAATTTTATGCAGTATATTGTTGGGAGGGAAGTGTAGATTAATTAAGTCTAAGAATCTTTTACCGAGTTTGGTTTTAACCATGTTGTTATATGGGGGTGTGAACCTGATAATTTTTCTACCCCTATTTTTGCGTCTATTGTTGGGAGGTGTAGGTTTGGTGAATTTAATTTGGGTGTTTTTGTATCCACTTTGCTTTAACGCTTTATTGTAAAAGTCCTTATGTTTGTTAAAAATTTCTTCATTAGAGGAGTTATCACTAATTCTTTTTTCGATTGATCTGGGGATGTGTTGAACAATGGTTTTTGGGTGGTTAGAGAGTGGGTGGACATAGATCGGGTTGGCATTGTCTTTAGTATACGGTTCATAAGTTTCTTTATTTAAGTTGAATGTTACGTCTAAAAAATTAACTATTTTAATGTTAGATGTTATTTCTACTTTGAGATCTAATCTTTTCATTTCTCTAAGGATACTTTTTTTTACTCTTTCACATTTTTGTCCATTTGAGTTCTTTACTATTAGTAATCCGTCATCCCTATATAGGCCTATATATTCAATGCTAATGTTTTTTGTGAGATTATATAGAATGTAAAGACCAACTAGATCAGTGACTTCTGCTGAGTCCAGGGAACCCATAGAAACATCAAAAGATCCAAATTGATTGCTTGCCATTGTTCATGTTTACAGATTAGTACTGTATTTCTGCATTTTCTAATTATATTGATTTCATCTACAGAAATATCAGATAGAAGTGTCGATAACGTTTTCAAAAAGTTCTTTAGATATAGATGGGTAATAGTTAATAATATCAAACTGGATGAACGAGCAATCAGTTTTATTTACTATTTTAAGGAACCAGTTTATTGTATCTGCAGTGTTTATCCATTGATTAAGTTTATAAAATGTTTTTATCTGCTTATTTATTCTTTCTAAAATTTTTTTACTAATTTTCCCTATTTCTTGTCTTGTGGGGTTAATAAGTCTAGTGGTTGGTTTAGTTTGGAAGTCAGATTTGTGATCTTTGAGAAGAATATATGCTTCCTTTTCTTTTAGTTTACTTACTCTATCGCTGATCTTAAGTTTATCTGTGATAATTTTACTGTCGGTATTGATGTTGTGGACTAAATTAATATTAGATGTTTTGTAGTTTTTTGTGATGTTATTGTCAAGTAATTTGTAGTATTCTTGTGTGGTTAATTTGTAGAAGTTTTGAGTTTTATCAGCTTTAGTTAGTATATATTTTGATCTATTAATTTCCTTAACTATTTTGTCTATTTTCTTTTGAAATGGGTTTTTTGTGGTGAAATGTGATGTCCCTAACAATATTCATTAAATCCATTTCGAACCCGTCAAGCTGTTCAACGTGGGGTGCAGTTCCTTGATTTTTAAATCCATAATAATCCCTCGATTCGTTGCATGTAGATCTCTCCAGGAAAAAGCTAGCTTTCCACTTCATCCTCCTCAAAAGTTCTTCAATCTTCATAATAAGTATAAGAAGATAGTTCCGTTTGTTGGTAGTCGGAATGTTTTTAAGGAGGTATTAAAATTGTTTTTTCCATGTATGCGAATTAATAATCCACGGTTTGAAAAGTGCTCAACAGTAATGGAGCCAAGATAATAATGGTAATAATCCAGGTGAAAAATATCCACAGGGTGGTAATCCAGAGAATTTTAACCGGGTTTATAAAAAGTGCTCAATATCAGAATAGAGCTTTATATATGATAATTTTATTTACACAGACAT
Source organism: Sepiola atlantica (assembly GCA_963556195.1). Classification (NCBI taxonomy): domain Eukaryota; kingdom Metazoa; phylum Mollusca; class Cephalopoda; order Sepiida; family Sepiolidae; genus Sepiola; species Sepiola atlantica. The sequence continues at coordinate 136,832,061 of OY744518.1, forward strand.
GTACAAAATCTGCGATACTGGCATGTCGATGTTATCGATCAACAGTTACTATAAACTGATATCTCATCAGGCAGAGTTAGAATCCGATCTTAACCTCAGATCATATATATATATAATATATATATATATATATATATATATATATATATATATATATATATATATATATATATATATATATATATATATACATATTACTATTTCATGTATCCACATAAAATTTTATAAGGAGATATAATTTTTTATGTATCAGTTTTCAGTATTTACTTCAACAGTGCTCTATACGTAAGTAGAGCTAAGTAGTAAGCTATGAAAATATATTTATGGCAATTAAGCTACACAGAGGCTCCCGCGTTTCATCCCCGGGTATATAAAAACACCCGACAAAAACAGCTCCATGCATTTTAGCCTGAAGATTCCCCCCCGGGATGAAACGCGGGAGCCTCTGTGTAGCTTAATTGCCATAAATATATTTTCATAGCTTACTATACATATATATATATTTATATATATTCCTCTGAATCCTTGGTCTGACGAGGTTGACTTTCTGCGAGAGTACAACCGAAACATGTATGCACATATGTAACCAATAATGTTTGTATAAATAAAATGTTTTTACTTATAAACAGCTCTACTTGTTCTTGAGCACTTTTTATAAACACTTGAGTTTCAACGGATTTACATCTACAGAAACTAATACAATACATGTACAATATATATATATATATATATATATATATATATATATATATATATATATATATATATATATATATATATATATATATAAGAGGATTTAATGAATTAGAACATTCAAATTGTTCAAAGAATTAGAACATCAAGTCTAGTATGGCGTACGGTCGTTTCCAAAACATACTGGAAATACTCTATTTTATTTTTTAATTTTGTTAAAGATTAACAAAGCCACTCCAAAACGTTTCTTCATCAGCGCCTTTAGCACCACATCTTACAGAAATTCAAGGAAAAAATAACAAGTTCGTCGTAGAGGAACATCTATTGACAGGAGGGGACACAGAGACAAATATTAGAGAAAAGAATAAGTTATAAATATAAAATAACAATATAAAGATAAACTGATAATAATAATAATAAAATATTTTAAACATAAAATTATAAGGAAAAAATGAAAATGAAATAAAAATAAAAATAAGAACAAAAAATAACGAATAAAATAAAATATAATAAAAAATATAAAATATAAAAAATATAAAAAAATAATAGAATATATACAGGAAAAATAAAATAAAAAGAATAAGAAATAAGAAATAAAAAATAAAAAAATAAGATAAAAATAAAATATAAAATATAAAATAAAAAATAAACAATAAAAAATATAAAAAAAAATATAAAA
>OY744518.1:136838432-136848432 GCA_963556195.1 Sepiola atlantica
CCATAAACCTTCTATAAATACTAACACATGGTCTATACCTGATTAACCTCATTCCCACGAAGATGTACCCAGATGGGTCCGAAAGTACTTGGGGGACAAATGCAAATGCAAATTATGGCAAATTCATCAGCCAGTTCCCCTCCGAAACTAAGATCCTAATTCGGACTATTGAAAGGATCTACCAAAGGGTATCTAGACATGAGTTGTCTCGAATATTCAACAATACTTGCCTGCAAGAGAAGATGCTGCCTAGATATACATATATATATATATATATAAATATATATATATATATATATATATATATATATATATATATATTTATTCACAATGCTTTTTTATAGAATGGAAGATAGAGGGAGAGAAAGAGAGTGAGAGATAGAAAGATGTAATTAAACGAATACTAATCTTATATACATCCTATCATTATTCCTTTAAGATAATCGATATATTCTTAATGTATTTTCATCTTTTCAACCAATATTATTTTATGTATTGGAATTACAGCAGAATATCGATCTCCTCCCTTGCTTATTGAAACAATTATTAGTTGCACAACCAACGCCATGCCATCCAAAATGGACGCAAAGATACCAGAGTCCACCTTTTGTTTTTATCTCTCAATAGATCAACCATATCTGGACCGAGCAGAAATACTTGGTGTGTTCCCGGCTGGAAAATTCGTAGAATAATTTAAATATACATCAATATCGTATAGCTTTTAAGTGTAGGGGGGGGGGGGAGACAATTACTGCGCATAAAATAAATATTTAGCACCAGTGTTGACCCCTCGAATATATTCGATTAAAAAGTGTAGCCTCCTGTGCGTTTATTTGTTTAACACCAAATGTTAAATGATTTTTCAGCCTAATTAATTAATTTTCAGTCTTAATTTTGCCATTTTTGTGGAAGAGAGCCGATACCCTGCCCACCGCTTCATCAGATAATACCATTAGTTTACTAGTCGTGCTCTGCGATTTGCTTACATCATGGACAAGGAATGTTTTCGCTTTGTTCATTTCTTTGGATAATTCCGTGCCCTTTTGTTCTTTATAGGAAAATGTTAGAGATAAAGCCGTTTGCTACTATATGTATGGAGTATGATTTTCTGAGAGTCTGTGATGGCATCAGGATCGTCAACGAGATCAGACGAAACTTATCCTCATGAAATCTGCGTGGATTTACTTGCGATTTTAACACCAGCAAAATTAGGAGGAAAAAAAGAAAGAAAGTAAATAACGCTTCGTTAATAGTCCAGGCAAAATAAGGTTCGACTTGGAACAAATTGCAACAGAACTTTTTTCACCACCAGGCATTCCCATGAGGTGTCTAGAACATCATACTAAAAGTCCTAAGAAATCAACGTTGAGGAAATATGTCTATAAGGCCGTATGACGGCGAAAGTCTCAGAAGCATATATTTATGAAAAAATGATTTTATTCATTTAATAAATATATATAATTTCTTTAAAAAAAATAACGTTTCTTGTTTTGTTTCAAAATTCTATAATACATTTCAAAAAGTGTTTTCTTAAAAATGTGTACAACTCTTCAAATTCATATATATATATATATATATATATATATATATATATATATATATATATGTGTGTGTGTGTGTGTGTGTTGCATAGTCTTTAATTTCTCATACCTTTTCTTCTTCGTCGCGGAGGGGTTTCGTCTCGATGTCGTCTAGTGGTTGAGTTCTTTCTTTGCTTCTGTGCTGCCGTGAACATCGCCGTCCGCTGTGTCTACAACAAAACCTTCATAACCGATTTAGGAGGCAAAAAATCTTTTAAATTTTGATTTGTTTATTACAGGCGTCAGTTTTCTGTTGCTCTTGGAGATGTTTTACTAAACGTTGAGGGAGAGATCAATTTACTACTTTATCGTAGTTAATTCCTAGCTTAAGTTCTTAGCCATTCGAGGAGGGGGGGGGGAAGAAGGAATCTCATGCCTGTATTCTCTTAGGGAATTTAATTCCCCTAATCATTTCGGACTACATAGAGAAATACGTTTGTTCGGCTTGCTTCCAAAAACCAGACTGGCAAAACTCAGTTTCCCACACAAAATCCCGTGACGTCACAGAACCCCTATGCGCAGGTGCACCTTGACCCTTGACCTGAGGTCTCGTCAACGTGGTGGCCCTGTCAACGTTTGTGAGCTCCAACTGTGAGAACCAGTTTATTTTGCACTCGACTGTACGGATCCACCCACACTAAATCGCGCAAGCCAAACTAAACGATTCCCCAAACATACGTCCACTTCAACATGCGTCCGGCCTCACAGGGCCATCATCCAACATATATATATATATATATATATATATATATATATATATATATATATATATATATATATATATATATATATATACGCGCTTATAGCAAGCTACAGAGAAATTTCCCTGTAATATCAGGCTACCCATACGCTTGTGAGATCTTACTGAGTGAAATACAAGTGAAGTAACTTGCCATAATCGCATTTTCATACAATTACTGAGCTGGAGTGCAGTAAGTGGACCATCGGTTTACTTTCGGCAGGCTCGTAGCTCTCGATTCATCCTATTTTGCCATTTAGCAATTTTTCTGGCAAAGGAGGGAGAGTTGCTGTTTTATGGGTCGGCTACTGTTTTGAGTGGGTGATATGTGGAGATTTTCAATCATCTCATTGTATTCATCATAATTGAATTGTCAATCTATTATCTCATTATGTTTCTGAATTTTTTTAGATGATGACGCAGTGGATATAGTACTAAGTAAAATTCAGTTCTAAGTGACAGTCATCTGAAGGTTGAAGGTTCAATCCTCGGTGCGGGCGATACAAACAATTACGAATTACTTAAACCTTCTTCTCAGTCATGGCAGATTGAACGAGAGCATGCTACACCCCGTGGATTTAATAAAAGGGATCCGTTCGAAATTCAGTTCAGATTCCCGAGTTCGACAGAAATATTACCGAGTTCGAAAAGCTACACCTGAAGAAGAGGTTACAGCGGCCGAAACGTTGTGAGAATAACACTTAAATTGAGAAGAGTAGTTTGAAAAATCCTAATAATACATATTATCTCATTATCTCTTATTATCGAGGGTCTTTTTAGCTGATCAGTAAAAAACGGAGAAAAAAGCTACACTCATATATTGAGCTGAAATAAATACTGCAACACATATATGCAGAAAATATATATAATAGATATATGAAAGTTATATATATATATATATATATATATATATATATATATATATATATATAAAGATAGATGGACGAAGAGTGATAAACATGCACGAATGTCCAAATTTATTTCAAACTTCGATTGTTCAATGCAAGGTATATTCTGTAATAAAATCATGTTTATTATTCTTTCCTTAAGCCAAGGCTTTTCAAAGATCGAGATCTTATCATCAGAGGAATTATACAGATAGATAAGTTGGCAATAGAATAATAAACATAATTTTATTAATGAATATACCTTGCATTGAACAATCGAAGTTTGAAATAAATTTGGACATTCGTGCATGTTTATCACTCTTCGTCCATCTATCTTTATAATTGCTCTATCTCGTATATTGAGCTTTTACCATTTCACTATAGGTTCTTTCTACTAAAAGTTTACTTTTAGTTTCATATTTATTCTATATATATATATATATATATAAAGATAGAGGCAAAATGCCTTCAAAGAAACCATGTGTTAGATGCAGATATTTTATTAAATCAAAATAAGAATAAAAATATTGCAAAACATTTCTCAAAATATTTCAAAATACCTTCCTTTTTTTTCTTCTTCATCTTGATTATTTTAGCTAATATTTCGCTTGATAAAACAAGCTTCGACAGAGCTTAGACAAATAAAAGGTATAACACCTTTTTTTCCCGTAATATCCTTCTTGGTCTTGTAGAAGTGTCTCGTCCGATGATGTGGACTAACGGTGCAAATGTCTGTTTTAAATAGAACTTGAACGCGCATGGTCGCTGGTAGTTATAAATTTGGGAAAGTTCATTTTTTAAGCATCTTTTGAATTTTAATACAAAGATAGAGGCAAAATGCCTTAAAAGAAACCATGTGTTAGATGCGGATATTTTATTACATCAAAATAAGAATAAAAATATTTCAAAACATTTCTCAAAATATTTCACCGTTTGTCCAAAATATCTGCATCTAACACATGGTTTCTTTGAAGGAATTTTGAACTCTATCTTATATATATATATATATATATATATATATATATATATATATATATATATATATATATATATATATATATATATATATATATATATATATATATATTAGATTTCTTGAATGTGAGATGATATATATAATTATTTCCATTTCTGATTGTGGAAATAATTATATATATATATATATGGGGTAAGGTACACGATAAGTCATGAAAATGAAATGCCGTGGTAGACAAAATGTTTGAAAAAAGAGACTAGCGGAAAACAGGTTAGAATGCAGGAGAAAAAACAAAAAACAAGAGACTTGACCGGTTTCGTTTGTATTATCGAACGTCTTAAGAAAATACAAACGAAACCGGTAAAATCTCTTGTTTTTGTTTTTCTCCTGCATCCTAACCTGTTTTCCGATTGTCTCTTTTTTCAAACACACACACACACACACACACACACACACACACACACACACACACACACACACATATATATATATATATATATATATATATATATATATATACTACAATCATCATCACCATCATGGTTTTGATCACTACGGAAGGAGGAACCCCTCCATGGTTTCCGACCACCTTACTGGTGATTGTCATTCAGGTTTTTTTTTACCATAGTCGCCACGCTAGCCACTACAAGTTTGCGACGCTATTTTCCAATAGCTAGCTGTTCCCGATTGGTCACCCATCTGGTACTGGCCAGGTTCAACGTCGTTTAACTTCGGTTATCTAACGGAAACCGGTGTGTAAACGTGATTACGCCATATATATATATATATATATATATATATATATATATATATATATATATATATATATATATATATATATATATACTGTGTGGTAGGGCATGAACACCCCAGCAGAGTGCTCGATTAATTAAGAAATCCGAGATTTTGAAGGATTAAGAGCGTAAATATTTATTTATAAAATACAGAAATTCAATGTAACATCAGTACCGTCGGTTTAAAAATGTTTATCAGCTGACGATAATCGGGATTAACCTTCCGCTTTGAAACCGACGGTACAGATGTTACATTTAATTTCTGTATTTTATATATATATATATATATATATATATATATATATATATATATATATATATATATGTGTGTGTGTGTGTGTGTGTTTATGTGTGTGTGTGTGTATGTATGTATTTGTGTGTGTTGTGTCTGTGCGTTACCTGCACATAGGCGCCCAGAGGACCAGACCAAACGTGAGCGAACGCGGACGCACCTGGTTATTCTTAGAACCAACATGAAAACCGATACATTTAAATAAATACACAGAATCGTGCCGACATCAAAAACATACAAGTACGCAATCTAGTCATCAATGCGCGGCGTTTTGATTGGCTGAAATGAAACTCATTCTTTGTCGTCATTCTTGTGACGTCAGCAAAGGGGTCATAGTTTCCGCTTAGAATGTTACTCTTACTATTCTCTCCCTTTTTCCTTATTCTTTTTCTTCCGTACACCTTTCATCCTTCGAGAATTACCCCTACCTCCGGGTCGATAGTGCATCTTCGACGAAATGCCAAGGGATGATATCGGTTTGAGATATCCAACGCATTCTTCCGAGATGGAGTATCACTAGTCGTGCCGCACGCTGACTACAATGGGTATTTACTATGATAACGATTAAGACGGCAGAGAGAGAGAGAGAGAGAGAGAGAGAGAGAGAGAGAGAGAGAGAGAGAGAGAGAAAGAGAGAGAGAGAGAGAGAGGGGGGACGGGGAGCGGAGGGGGGGGGAGATACTTTCGTACATAAGACACAGAGAAAGAAAATGTGTGATATAGTGTGTGTGTAAAAGGGAAGGTGTGTGTGTGTGAGAGATAGATAGATAGATAGAGAGAGAGAGAGAGAGAGAGAGAGAGAGAGAAAGAGAGAGAGAGAGGAAGATGGAGAGGGGGGGGAAAGGATGAACTACAATGAAAGTAAGTTACTACAATAACATGACTCCGAGTAGAAAAAGAAAAAGAAGAAAAAGAAATATGATAGAAGAAGAAGACGAAGAAGAAGAAGTAGGGACATAGAAGGGAAGAACAGGGAGATGTTCGTACAGGAGAGAGAGAGAGAGAGAGAGAAAAGGAGAGAGAGAGAGAGAAGGAGAGAGAGACAAGGAAAGAGAGAGAGAGAAGGAGAGAGAGGGGGGAGAGATAAATTCGTACATAAGACATAGAGAAAGAGAGTGTGTGAAAATGTGTGTGTGTAAAATGGAAAGAGTGTGTGTGTGTGTGTGTGTGTGTGAGAGAGAGAGAGAAAGAGAGAGAGAGAGAGGGGGGGGAGGGAGGGAGAGGGAGAGGGAGAGGGATAGGGAGAGAAAGAATGAGCTACAATTAAAGTTAGTTACTACAATAATATGACTCCGAGTAGAAAAAGAAGAAAAGAGAAGAAAAAGAAGAAAAATAAAGAGGAAAAAAAATGAAATAGGGGAAGAGAAGGAAAAAACAGAGGGATGCTCGTACGAAAGAGAGAGAGAGAGAGAGAGAGAGAGAGAGAGAGAGAGAAAGAAAAAAGAAAGAAAGAAAGAAAGAAAGAAAGAGAAAGAGTGAACTGCAGTTAACGTTGTATACTACAATAACAATTGAGAGGGAAGACAGAAGAAAAAAAAGAATAGAGTGAGAGAAAAAGAGAGCGAGAGAGAGAGAGAGAGAGAGAGAGAGGAGATAGATAGATAGAGAAAATCAGAAAGAGAGAGAGAGAAAGAGAGAGAGAAAGAAATTATTGTTATCTACTGCAATAACAAAATTAGTAGAATAGAGAGTAGAAAGAAGAAAAAGAAGAGAGAGAATGAGTGAGAGAGAGAGAGGGAGGAATAGAGACAGAAAGAGAGAGAGAGACAGAAAGAGAGAGAGGGAGAGAAGGGGAGGGGAGGGGAGGAATAGAGTGAGAGAAAGAGAGAGAAAGAGATAGAGAAAGGAATGGTGAGAAAGAAGGAGCAACTAAAGAACAATGGAAGAAAATATGTTTCAAGCTGAAGATCCTTCCTCAGATAAAACAAAATTCCGCTTTTCGTGATTTTGATGATTTTCTTTTTGCAATTAAAAAAAAATGTTTTTTTTTGCGTTTTTGAAGACAAATCGTCGCTGATTGAAAAAAAAAGAAAGAAAGAAAAGTAAATCGAACCAGCGTAGAAAGATAATAAAAAAACACTTTTAAAAATTTCGGTTTCTTACTCGAAACACAGATTTAGCATTCCACCCCCCCCTACTCACACGATCGCGCGTACGCGTATTTGTGAAGTTCCTCACAAGAACCACGTCTGGTCAATAACCCTCACCTTTGCCAAATTATCTATCTATGCAATTCCTCTGATGATAAGATTTTAATCTTTGAAAAGCCTTGGCTTAAGGAAAAGCATAATAAACATATTTCTATTTTTACCGAATTTTATATATATATATATATATTAAAAAGTACATTAAAATAGGTAATAAATGATTAATAATTAATTAAATAATTATATATATATATATATATATATATATATATATATATATATATATATATATATATATATATATAACATTTTTTGTAAGGGACATAAAATACTTCTCGGTGAATTAATTGGATTCGTCTTGGGATGAGTATTCTTATACTAATGGAACGTGTGCACCGTTTTCGACTGGGGAACTTGAAAGAACACAAGAAAACAAGAAAACCTTGCTGCCACCCCTGAACCCCATCTAAGTAATGGTAATCGAATTTTGAACGAACTAGAAGTATTAATTATTTTGGTCTATAATTATTAAATTTGCAAATAAGAATATTTAAACGTTCATATTATTTCAAAACTACGAAAGACCAACGCACACGGAGGTTAAGATACTTTTTTAAATTTCGAAAAATATTTTTAAAAAGTAATATTCGTAATAATATCCGCGTTTAATTAGAATTCCTTGTTTTTGATATTGATTTTTATCCATTTTATTTGTTTTGCTAGGCCTTACTTTGCAATTTATTCATGAAGTGACCTTGTATTGATTTACTCCTCTCCAAGAGGTTAGGCACAAGGCCAGTTTTTATCTTACTCTCACAAGTAAGATGTGACCCAAGGTCGGGTCAGGAAAGTGGGGTTTAAAAATTGCCTGGGCAGCCCCGTCGGCATTCCCCGGTAGGGGCGCCTCAGGCAGTAAGCAATAAACTTACTCCTCCCAAAAGAGGGGAGGTGAAGTCTGGGAGGGTGAACCTCCTAGAACTGCACAGGACAGGCCCATAGACAGGCGTAAATCAAGCCCCGAAGGTCAAGACAATACCAGTCTATGGGCTGCAGTATCGATCGAAACAGATACTACACTTTGATCTTAGCCAAAAGGCCAAGAAGTGAACTTGTAGCGTGGATCTTGGATTGGATAAGATATGGACGACTGTCGCGTCTTTGAAAATGTACGGAAAACCACGCTGACAATTAACATGTAATAAATGTTGAAAATGTATAAAAACCTGAATGTTATGAATGATTGAGAATGGGTCACCATTTAACAAGTGCTAAATTCACCAAAATAGCTTTGCGAATAAACGAGAGAAAAGCATCCTTAACGAACAAAGCATATTTGTATATTTACAAATTTATAGTTGTGTTAAAGATATTTCAAGTGTGTAAATTGTTCGTTAGATAGGTTAACAGTACTCGTGATTTATGTATGGAGTACTGTTGTCATATTTGGGCTGGTGAATCTCTGCCCCATTTCAGGGTTCTTGATAAGGTGCAGAAACGTATCTTTAATTTGATTTGCCCTACCCTTTCTTCTTCTCTGCACCCTCTCTTTCACAGACGTGATGTTGCTAGTCTCAGTTTTTTCTATAAATACTATTATGGTATGTGTTCTTACAAAATTATGTGATCTATTCCCCGCTTCTTTTGTTCCAGTTCGTTTGACTCGTTGGTCTAGTGGTCTCCATCAATTCGCTGTTTTCATACCTCATCATAATACAGCTTCCTATTCTGGTAGCTTATTTTCAAGAACCCCAGGCTTGTGGAACTCTCTTCCTGCTGACTGTTTTCCTCCTACCTATAGGCTTGTTTTTTTTTCAAGACTAAAGCCAATAGGCATCTCCTGTCTTTGCGATAACACTATTTGTTCTTGTTAGTTCCTTACATCAAGTGGCTTCATGCCTTGTCTGGAGTGATTTCCATAAAAAAGAAAAATCTTCACAATACGGAAGAAGACACGGATGTTACAAGTGTGTATGTCTATATGTTTATTTCTGACTTTTTTGTTGCATTTTACTTCAGTCGAATTAATCAGAAATCAAGGGGCCCCTTTCCTGGGGCTAACACTTGATCTCTATATGGGATTCATAGATATTCAAATATTTTATTAAAGTTCTCCTTTACTTGTTAAACATTGAGTTAGTAAAGTAGTTAATATTAATTTTCCTCTCCCCCAAAATGACTACTTAACTATGTTCTAGCATATCTTTATTGTCCTCTCTTGGTCTTACCGGATTCCAGGACAAGAATTCATCTTGTCTGGTGGAGTATCCAGCTAAGTGCTGTTACTTGAGGTAACATTATATGGAAAAGGTGCACCATTCCTCGTATGAACCAGTGTATAGCTGATTCGAAGGGGATCTTCTTTAGGGTTCGAATATTATGTTATTTTGAATATTTGGGCAGGGTTTTCTTGTAGGCGTAAGTATCTCCATGTCAGGTTGTCCTGACAAACCCTTGTACAGGAAGACCGAAAACACTCGAGGATGATATCAAGTAGGTAATTCAAACTCTCCAGTAGGTAATTCAAACTCCCTAGTAGGTAATTCAAACTCGCTGTCAGTATGAATATGCGTGAGTTCAGGAGACAT
>OY744518.1:136853432-136890932 GCA_963556195.1 Sepiola atlantica
TCATGTTGCTTAGATGAACGGCCATCGAGGACAACCGGGATCTTTCTTTTGGTTAGGAAGGATCTAATTATATTAAATATTTGTCCAGTAATACTATATGAGTGAATTCTTAGGAGAAGCCCTTTGTGCCAGACCTTGTCAAAGGCCTTGGATATATCAAGCGCTACTGCCCTAGCTTCACATCCCTTGCCCAGAGTATGATATATGCGTTCAGAGATGACCGTTAGGATATCTGCAGTAGATTGTGCTTGTCTAAATCCATACTGGCGGTCAGAAAGAAGTTTAGCATTAACTAGGTGCCGGACTATCGCTAGATTGATTGATGAAGGATTTCAAAATTTTAGCAAAGATCGGGAGTAGACTGATTAGGCGGTAGTTCTGAGGATCAGTTCTATCCCCAAGATACTTGAAGACTGGTACCACAGAGGCAATTTTCCAGCTATCAGGGAAGCAAGATTCAGCAAGGCATTTGTTGTATAGTTTGGAGAGGACAGGGGCCAGTTCAGCAGAGCATTTCTTTATTACTATTACAGGTATAAAATCAAGCCACCAAGCTTTGGAGGTGTCAAGGTTTTTTAGTATGTTCTTGGCTTGAGATGGGGTGATGACCACATTTTCAAGTGTGGCTTCAGTCCGCAATGGGAATTTAGAGAGGGGTGATTTACTGAGTCCTAAGTGGAGTCAAGGCGAAACGCTGAGCAAGTAGTTCAGCCTTATCAGTTGCTGTGCAAACGACATCATTGTGATTTGATAGCGAGGGAATTGTTGATTGTCCATTGTTCACAACTCTATTGTAGATTTTCTAGAAATCGCGAGTACCTAGTTTCTGTGACGGAATGCGTTTTTTGGTTATCTCTGTATAGCTTCTCTTTGCTTCACCTATCACTGCCTTACAATTATTTCTTGATTCTATAAATTTCTGTCTATTCAAAGTTGGTTTATGGCGAGCGAATTGTCGGAATGATTGCCGCCTCTCAGTAATGGTATCTGAAACATTGAGGAGAGTGGGGTTATATATATATATATATATATATATATATATATATATATATATATATATATATAGTCTCGGAAGTTTTTCAACCATTAAAACTATATGAAAAAAACAACAACAAAAAAACAAAAGAAAAATACATTTTAGTCCCAAGTCGTTCGGTGGAAAATCCCTTTGCTTCTATGTCAATTTACTTTTTACAGTCACTATATTAGTTTGCTTCCAAGAATTTACGCTAGTCTTAACATTATTTAAGGGATCATCAGTTGTTTACCATTAAAAACTGTTTCGACAATTAAAAAAACAAAACAGTATTTAATCTTATATATATACATATATATATATATATATATATATATATATATATATATATATATATATATATATATATACAGGGTGATTCATAAGTCACTTAGCTATTTATTTTTGAAATTCTAAAGTTAAAAAATACGGTAATACAAAACAGAAAGTTTATTCAACAAATTCATTTATGGGAGTTTAAAATTACAGCAAATTTTCAAAATTTCCGCCTTCGTTCTGCATGCATAGCTCCATTCTTTTTTGCAAGGAATTTACGACTCTTTGTAGCCTATTTGATTGATTATGAAATAAATATATATAGAAACGAATATATAAACGAACAAATTAAAAATAACAAATAGCAGTAATTAGAGAGTAAGATAACAATTATCAAAAGTTCATAGTATGTTTGTGCTTCATATGGTAATCATTTTTTTGTTTAAAATGACTCAAAGCTTCTTTAGACTATATATATATATATATATATATATATATATATATATATATATATATATATATATATATATATATTCTGCGACCGTCTTTAATAATTATCCTTACACTGACGATTCCGTAAAGATGAAACATATATATTTATTCATGGAAACGCTAACTGTTATATACATTATTAAACACCTGTTTTAAAGAACATTGATTCAAATGCGCACATTTCAAACACACACACACACACACACTCACCCATATGTATACTCCATACACAAATCATGTTCATGTACTGTTTAGAAGTACAGTTATAAATGCGCAAATAATGTAAGCTTTCTCTCTCTCTCTCTCTCTCTCTCTCTCTCTCTCTCTCTCTCTCTATATATATATATATATATATATATATATATATATATATATATATATATATATATATACACGGCACAATCACGTTGACACACCGGTTCCCGTTAGATCACCGAAGTTAAGCGGCGTTGAGCCTGGCCAGTACAAAATGGATGACCATTTGGGAATACCAGGTGCTGTATGTTCTCTCTGCTTATCTCGACATTGTTTCCAGTCGTCTTGTACTACTACTTGCCATTGGAATCAAGCAATGCCGACTCAGGAGAGCGGTTGTGGAGATTGCGCAACCCTTGCAATTACAAATTCACGCGCGGGCAGCTCCAGGCTCGACGGGAGAGTCCATCATATATATATATATATATATATATATATATATATATATATATATATATATATATATATATATATATAGTAAAATATATATATATATATATATTATATATATATATATATATTTAGGAAAATATATGTGTGTTTGTAATTCTAGGAGAAATACCACTTGTGCTCGATTACTTTTTAATGAACACTATCCATCGGTACCTTCGGTTTCATTGGACCACTGGAAACATATCTTTAACCCTGCGGGGTGAGTTTCCAGAGTTAACGTTTGATGATGAAATAAAACAATAATATTAAAGAAAATAAAGAGCATAGGAGGAAATTGAAGTGCCAGGGAATACCGATCAGCGATTGAGATAAATAAATCCCCCGGTGCTGTCTATTTGCGTTAATATTATTGTTTCATTTATACGATATGATAGTCGAAAGAGCTCTAGAGTTTTCTGCGAATCATTTTCTAAAGTATATATATATATATATATATATATATATATATATATATATATATATATATATATATATATATATATATATAGGTGTAATCAGGCTACGGAAAATCATAAGCGCACAAGTGGGATATATATATATATATATATATATATATATATATATATATATATATATTTCTTTTTTTTTGTCTTTTTGTTTAAAATAACTCAAAGCTTCTTTAGACTATATATTGGGTATTTAGATATGTATGGCTAGGTTTCCATTCCTCTTATCTAATTGCCTTTCTGGTACCTAAGGTACTAAAGCTTTTTTTTTTAAATGCAACTTTAATTCCTATATAATTTTATTTCTAGCAACCATATCGCAGAATGGTTCTTGGGTGTAGTGTTTAGATAGTATTTTTTTATTATTATTATTATTATTATTATTATTATTATTATTATTATTATTATTATTATTATTATTATTATTATTATTATTATTATTATTATTATTATTATTATTATTATTATTATTATTATTATTATTATTATTATTATTATTATTATTATTATTATTATTATTATTATTATTATTATTATTATTATTATTATTATTATTATTATTATTATTATTATTATTATTATTATTATTATTATTATTATTATTATTATTATTATTATTATTATTATTATTATTATTATTATTATTATTATTATTATTATTATTATTATTATTATTATTATTATTATTATTATTATTATTATTATTATTATTATTATTATTATTATTATTATTATTATTATTATTATTATTATTATTATTATTATTATTATTATTATTATTATTATTATTATTATTATTATTATTATTATTATTATTATTATTATTATTATTATTATTATTATTATTATTATTATTATTATTATTATTATTATTATTATTATTATTATTATTATTATTATTATTATTAGTAGTAGTAGTAGTAGTATTACAGTTATAAAGAATTTTATTTGATATGCAAATTACCATATCACACGGTAGTCTTAAGGGTAATATATTATTATTATTTGATTATTATTATTATTATTTATTTATATATAAGTAACATTTTAAGCTGAATTATTTCGACACTTGATTATTGGGGAAATGGTAGTTTTATCTGTACCATTGGAGAGCCATGCATATAACTGTCCTGTTTTTAAATCTCCGAAACAGTTACATGGTAAACAGCTGATGATCCCCCTGTTAATATTAGATGCTTACGTTAAGGTCTCCTGTTTTTGTTTCACTGTTAGATACTTAATCCCCCTTTTTATTTTATTTACTTACTATTATATATTTTATTTATTTATGAATTTTCCAACGAATGTCAAGTCTGCACTATTTTGGATTTAGTTAGTTTCTGTGGGAATTTAAACTGCATTTTCCTTTTTTTTTGTCTTTTTCTTTAAAATAACTCAAAGCTTCTTTAGACTATATATATATATATATATCTATATATATATATATATATATATATATATATATATATATATATATATATATATATATATATATTATAATATAAAATGAAGTAATAAAATAAGGTGTCAATCAAATTTTATTAGAATTCAAAGTTCAAGCAAAGTATCCTTAAGTCCTTAGCTCATGAGTTTTCAAAGATAATTCTTCTCTTCAGAAGACCATTACCGCAGTTATACTACTACAGGTAATAAAATTACGCTATGAAAATATATAAAATTATATACACAAATACATAAAAATACATAACATCAAACATATCAACCCCAAAACATACTTTTTGTTGAATCCATACAGTCCATCCAGGTCATACAAATCGAGAAGCATAATCAGGAAAGACATTACTCCAAGCTATAAACAGCAGTCCATATACGTGAAATTGAAGGGGCTGGCAAAGTTATCCAGTCGCGAAATGTGTCAATATTGACACATTTCGCTCTATCCAGTATATTGAGCTTCAGTTTTTATCCGGATGTTTCACTAATTATAAGATATTAGTTGACGCTTATATCTTTTGTTGGATTGCTTCATATATATATATATATATATATATATATATATATGAGAAAGGAAGGGGGAAGGTAATCCGACGTAATGGGAAATGAAAAAGAAAAAACCAAAATATAAAAAAACATCCTTTTTGGTTTTTCCTTTTTCATTTCCCATATATATATATATATATATATATATATATATATATATATATATATATATATATATATATGGAAATTGAAAAAGGAAAACCAAAAATATTTATTTATTCAACGTTTACTTTTTATTTCAAGGCTTCCCCCAGGATGATTGTCTGATACAAAAAGAAACACAATCATACTGAGGGGTCTTAAAATAAAGACGAAACGGATATATATATATATATATATATATATATATATATATATATATATATATATATATATATATATATATATATATATATATATATATGGACATTGAAAAAGGAAAACCAAAAATATCATTTATGTATTCAACGTTTCTTTTTTATTTCAAGGATTGTCTGATAAAAAAAACACATAATTATCCTGAGGGAGTCTGAAAATAATGACGAAACGTTGATGAATATATTTTGGTTTTCCTTTTTTCAATTTCCATTACGTCGGAACACTTTTTCAATTCCTTATCATATATATATATATATATATATATATATATATATATATATATATATATATATATATATATATATATATATATATATATATATATTCCTACTAACGTGAATTTTCCTGTACCTTATTCAGTATGCATGCATTTAGATTAAACCTGACGTCTCCATGCGTTTACTTACAGCGCCGTGTCTGTGCGTATACCAGAAAACTGGAATCCAGGTGTTTTTTTTTTGTATGCATTCATTTAATAGGCGTTCAATGACAAACGCGCCAAAATAACAAAAAACGTTCGTTACTTTATCATGACATTCTCCCCTGATAAAAGTTGAACGTCACAAAACACTCGGCTAGTGCGTACGAATAGAACTTGTGAAATTACCTCCCCTTTTTTTTTCGGGAGAAAAAAAAGTGCGTATTTTTGTTACCATCTCTTTTTCCTCCTCTTCCTCCGCCTTCTTCAGTTCTCTTCCTCTTCCTCCTCCTCTAACTTATCTCTTCCTCCTCCTACCCTACTTACTACCGCCAATTCCTCCCGTTCGCTTTCACATTTCGCGAAAGTCGCGCACCTGCTGAAGAAGCTTCACTTTAAGCGCATGGCAAACGCGCACGCACGTACACACACACACACATACACGGCACGTGTACAAAGGTACACACACACATACACACACACACATCTAACAATGTACGCGTTTACACATGTATTTACTCAGGCCACGCATGCACATTTTCACGCGCACACATACAGAATCAAATATCCATCCACACGTACGCGCACGCATAGTCAGGCTAACGTGAATATCTATACACGTATACGCGCACAAATAGCACGCACCTAACTACACACGCATATACACAAATACAAGTGTTTAACTCTACACACACGCATACATTAAAGTAAATATATACCTTACCTACACACGCTTCTACACACATAATTACTCAGGTCAAGCGTATCCACATACACGCACACACATACAAAATCACATATCTAAGTACGCACGCGTATGTTCACAAACGTAGTAAGGCATGCGTGCACACCTACGAATACACACCCACACACATACACACAAAAGTACATAACTAACTGCACTCATGCATGCACTTACATAATTACGAAGGCAAGTGTGCATATATACGCACCACACTCGCAAAAATACACACCTAACTAGGCAAGCGTGTACACGAATATCTATCGATACACACAGAATCACATATCTAATTACACACACGTACACATATATCGCAAGGCACGTGTGCACATCTACGCATACGCACTAACGCACACGCACACAAAAGTGCATACATAACTGCATATGCCTGTATTATACACTTAACTACTAAGACAAGCGTGCATTTCTACACACCTACAACAGTACACACTTAACTAGACAGGCGTGTACGCGGATATTACGCGTACACATTTACACGTACATACACGCGTGCGCGCAACAGAGATTCACGCAAAAGCGCGCTCGCGTACACACGCACACAGTAGCCATTTTTTTTTATCGAAACTGATTTCATTGAGAGAAACTTATGCACAATTTTACGCGCGTTCAGCGTCGACGCGCTACGTCAAGAAGACCCAATTTCGTAGTTCTTCTCTCTTCCCTCTTCCTCTCCCTCTCTCTCTATCTCTATCCCTCTCTTCCTCTACCCACAACTCCGTAGCTATCTCTCTCTCTCTTTCTCTCGCCCGCACTCTCGCTCTCTCTTTCTGTTCTGATCAGTGGATCCGACTGAGAGATGGAAGGAAAGCAAGTCACCGCCGCCTCCCCCACCGGCACCGCCACCAACACTACTTGCGCTACTGCCGCCGACACCACCGCCTCCGCCATCGGTTGCAACTTCACAGGTGATGAAGAATCGGCGAGCAAAGGAGAGGGCAGTAGTGACGACATTGTCGAGCGCGAACGCGAGTCTGCACGTTGCGTCGCCGTCTTGCAGGCGACGACAGCAACAGATGCGAGCGGCCCCGGCGAAGAGAAGAAAAACATGGAGATCGAGATGAACGAGGACGGGTGCTGTACGGTCAAAGTGGCCGTACCCCAGCTAAACCGGGGTCACAGCAGGGACTCCAAAACACGTCGGGAGAACAGCGAGACGGGGGAACACACGCTCAACAACCAGTTCCAACCCGGAGACGAAGAGCCCAACGTAGAGAAGGAAAACGGCAGAAAGTTCAATAGGGATCGAGATTTTATGGACAGTGGGAACCCGACGAGAAGTTCGTGCCGCCAAGTTTCAACTGGCTACCAGGAAAGAGGGAGAAGAGGAATAGGGGGCAGGAACAACATGTGCGTAGAGCCGCTTCCGATATTAAATCTACCTGAAGAGCCGACTGTTCGACATGGACACCATACCATAAGCCAAAAGGATTATAGTCCCACTCGTAAAGGCCAAATGGAAACGAGCTTTTCTTATCCATGTCCCGGAATTCTGATCGACCGACGAGAAGGGTCACCACGCGATGGCGTTACCAGTGGAATAGCGAAGTTTACCCGATTTTCTTTCGATGAAACTTTGGGAAAACATAACGCAATGGACAGTATGGGAGACAGAAGAAGCCTGTCTCCAGATATTTATAGAGATAAAAGAAACCTTTCCCCGGATATACACATAGGAAAAAGAACCCTGTCCCCGGATATATACAGAGAGAAGAGAAGCCTGTCTTCGGATATGTACATAGAAAAAAGAACCCTGTCACCGGATATATACAGAGAGAAGAGAAGCCTGTCTTCGGATATGCCCACAGAAAACAGAACCCTGTCCCCAGATATATACAGAGAGAAAAGAAGTTTGTCTTCGGATATGCAAACAGCAAAAAGAACCCTGTCACCGGATATATACAGAGAGAAAAGAAGTCTGTCTTCGGATATGCCCACAGAAAAAAGAACTTTGTCACAGAATATATACAGAGAGAAAAGAAGTCTGTCTTCAGATATGCACACAGAAAAACGAACCCTGTCTCCGAATATAAGCACAGAGATGAGAAGTTTATCTCCAGATATCAACATAGAAAAAAGAACCCTGTCTCCGGAGATTATAACCACAGAAAAGGGACCTAAGTCTGAGACAAATGCATCCGTTGCCAACTCTCAAGGAGACGCGTGTCAGATAAGATACCCAAAGAAAAAAGTGACCCTAAAGATGACTAAAATGGTCAAAGAATTTAACAAAACCATGGTCGACGAAGATGAATACATAGTAGAACCGCCCGGAGCGGCGAGAAATCTTCAACATGAGCCAGAATCAATTCTACGAGTTAAGAACGAAAGAGAGCCTTCTTCAATTGAAGTCCCTCCGGCGGATTATTCACGACGACGTTCAAAGATCGAAAGTTTTGGCGCCAAATCCAAGCAGTATAAAAGCATTGCACAATGCGAGTTTTGCGCCCTGCATCTCGAGAGAGTTCTCAGGGGAGACTTCCCTCGATCACAGTATGTAGATCCGCGCAAGATCCGCACCAGGAGCTCCGAGATCGATACGACTGACCAACAGGCGCGGAGGGAGCAGTTTTACCACCATCCACAGCGGTCAGTTGGCGAGGTCATCTATCAAGAGATTTACAACGACGAGAGACGGGGACAGATACCACCACCACCCAACAGCGCACACACGATAGGGGTCGGAGGGAGTTCCAGAAGCAAACAATATTTCCAGAATTATTCCAACGAATTCGCACCGACGAGTCGATCTATAGACGTGCCAGATCTGCCTCCGAGTTTTAATCCGGGCAGACGGCGGACCATTGAAGAACTGAAGAACTTTTCCATCACGATCCCAGTTCAGATAAAAAAGCAGCCATCGCAAGAATCTGCCGGGCGGCAATCACTGGCTAACAGGCGGGAATTAGGACACTCGGTGTCGCAGAAACACTATAGCACGACAAGGGTGAAAAGCAATTCCAGGGGTCGTAATTCGATCCATGGTCGAGAAGGTCGCCATCAATCGGATGTTCAACGGAGTAGGAAAGCGACCTTAGCGACTCGCGATCTACCAACCGGAACGTTCACTTCCCCAGAAGATCCGACGGCTTTGGACATTTTACTGTTGGAATCAAAGCCATCTAATTACCTGTGGTTGGCATTATGCACAACCATTTTTTTCAACCCCATCTTTGGAATTGTTGCTCTAATCTTGTCAAGTAAGTCTTTCAAAAATTCTTTCTCATTTTTTTTTTAAGTTTCAAATTTCAAACTAAATTTTCTAATGAAATTATTTTTTTAAGCAATAACATCTTTTTTTTTGATAAAATTGTGTCAAGGGAGTTATGTTTTTAACTCATTAAAAAATTTTTTTTTAACAATGAAATTTTTTTTTACAATAAAATTTGGTCTAAGGAATTATTATATATTTTTAACTCGTTTAAAAAATTTTTTTAACAATTACATTTTTTTTAACAATTACATTTTTTTGTTGATAAAATTGTGTCCAGGGAGTTATATTTTTTGTTTTTTAATTCGTTTAAATTTTTTTTTTTAACAATTAATTTTTTTTTGTTAACAAAATTGTTGTTGAGGGAGTTATTTTTTTTTTTTTTTAACTCGTTTAAAAATTTTTTTTAACAAGTTCACAAAATGTTTACAATTTTTAAAAAATAAATATTTATTTTCAGGAGAATTTTTCTTGAACTTTTTCTATTTTCTCAACATTTTATTTTACAGATATAAACTCTTTTATATTATTATTTTTTTGTGAATTAGATGTATTAAATGAAAAGAAAAGTAAATAAGTTTTTCTAACCAAAAAGAAAAACTAAATATATATTTTAGCAGTCTTTTATTCTAAATCATAAACATTGAATATTAACTGCACACACCAAGTTATCTCCATATATATATATATATATATATATATATATATATATATATATATATGTATACACCATTTTAATAATGATATATAAAATCTATATTATATAAAATAAGTTCTTGATATCTTGTGTAGAAGAGTCCCGCCACTAATGAAGATAAAGACAAGTCTGTACAAAATACAGAATGAATGCCACTGTGGAACGCATCGCGGAATGTTAGACAGATTTCCGTGTAAGTTAATGTGGAAGCAGAAATTATTGTTTTCATGCAAATACACATTGTCATAGATAGATTCAGCCCTCTAGAAAACGTTTTCTTTTACTCAAATTTCGCCTGTTTCTTTTTGCAGTGGCAAGAGTATTTTTAGTTTCCGGAGCTCTTCTAGCACAGATCCATAACTTGTTTAATTTTTACGAGGTGGGTTCAGTTCGATATCTAAGTTAATGATGAATTTATCACCCTCTGCCGGTCTTTGAAACCTCCTCCCTGCTCCCTGTTTCCCGGACATGCAAAAATTTAAAACTAATGTGAACAAGCATCTCGCTGCACAGCTCCCAATTTAGGATGGCCCCCTAAGCTTTGACCCTAATTATCAGTAGTCCCTTACGTCTACAGTGGTAACTTGCCTTGTTTGGGGTGAACTAAGTTAAATATTTTTTTAAAAAATTGCATTCGGTGGGTGTACAAACAACATCAAACTATCTCGTATCGAATAACAAAATGTTTAATATGTATTATTTGGATTGTTCGGACTACTGTTTTCATCTTGGGTGTTATTCACATAACGTTTCGGCCGATGTAAACCCCCGATCTTCTACAGGTGTATTTTGACAATGGCTTTTATTAGTGAATAGTGAAAAGAATGTTTTTCTTTTTTTCGAACGAATCAATACGAGCCATTGTCAAGGTACACCTGAAAAAGGTCGGAGTTTACATCGGTCGAAACGTTGTGAGAATAACACACACGATGAAAACAGTAGTCCGAACAATCCAAGTAATATATATTATCAATCTTCATCTCAAAAATTAAAAAAAACATTATAACAAGACTTTTTATTAAGAACACTTTTCTATTTGTACAAACACCCCAATTCTAATCCCAACCGCTTTCTAAACCTAATCCCAACACTAACCCAAACCCTAACTCTAACCCTAACCCTAACCCTAACCCTAACCCTAACTCTAACCCAAACCCTAACCCAAACCCTAACCCTAACCCTAACCTGTTACCTTCATATATATATATATATATATATATATATATATATATATATATATATATATATATATATATATATATATATATATTAAAACCGCTGTTAACAGGTGATATAATAGCGAACTGTACCCCCATCGTAAAATTTAAACAAGCCATTTTTATAATTTATGTTTATAATATAGATTTTATATCTAACAATATAGCATAATCACGTTGGTATACCGGTTCTCATCAGATCGACAAAGTTAAGCGACATCAAGGCTGGTCAGTACTTAATGGGTGACCATTTGGGAATACCATTTACTGTATGTAGTAGGGCTCTGCTTATCCCGGCTACTGGATTCAAACAATATCGGTTTATGAAAGGTGCGGTTGGTTATTGCGCTACTCTTGCTTCACGATTGACTCCCCGAGGAGGCACACTTACCGGGGATATCAATTGCCCCCGAGACTGAACTCTTTGATATCAAAATATTAGAATTGTGTGTAATTATATTTTTTAATTCGTTCAATCAGTTTTAATGGCTTGCTATTCTGAATAACTACGCCCCCTCACCCCCCAAAAAAACTTATACCAAATACGTATATGTTCCTTTTGGATTTATGTTGATTTATATTTATATCGTTTCGATTTCGCACGCAAACCTTCTTCAGTCCTTTATTTGCTTTCGTGCCGGGCGACGAATATATATTGCAACTATTATTTTCTTAATCATGTAAATGCATGTTTTTTTTTCAATTTTCTTAAAAGTAAAAACAAAAATTAAAATCACAAAAATGAAAATAGAGCAAACAAAAAGTAACAATGGAAAACATTTTTTTACGTAACCGTTTTCTTCCTAATAACAGTTTTTATGTAGCTGTTTTCTTCCTAATAACAGTTTTTATGTAAACGTTTTCTTCATAATAACAGTTTTTACGTAACAGTTTTCTTCCTAATAACAGTTTTTATGTAACCGTTTGCTTCCCAATAACAGTTTTTATGTAACCGCTTTCTTCCTAATAACAGTTTTAATGTAACCGTTTTCTTCCTAATAACAGTCTTGATGTAACTGTTTTTCTTAAGAGTTTTTATGTAACCGTTTTTCCTAATAAGAGTTTTATGTAACCGTTTTTTTCCTAATAAGAGTTTTTATGTAACCGTTTTCTTCCTAATAAAATTTTTTATGTAACCGTTTTCTTCTTAATAACAGTTTTTATGTAATCGTTTTGTTCCTAATAACAGTTTATGTATAACTGTTTTTTTCTTAATAAGAGTGTTCATGTAACCGTTTTCCTAATAAGAGTTTTCATCTAACCGTTTTTTCTAATAAGAGTTTTTACGTAACCGTTTTCTTCCTAAGAACAATTTTATGTAACCGTTTTTTTCCTAATAACACTTTTTATGCATCCTTATTTCTTAATAACAGTTTTTATACGATACTTTTCTTCCTAATAAGTTATTATGAAACCCTTTTATTCTTAATAACAGTTTTTAGACAAGTTGCTATTTTACGTTATTTTTTAGTACAGTTTCATTCACGACTTCCAGGCTTTATTCCCCGCTTTTCTACAGGTTTTTCTTTGCTCTTATAACAACTATGTACAGAACTAAAACAGTTTTCCTATGACAACAATATACAAAATGAAAACATTTTTTTATCACAGCACTCTATTGAATGTAAACATTTTTAATGTAGAATTTTCTTCGAAAAATAGATTAACAAAAATTGTCAGATTGTTTCGAATTCACAATGTTTTGAATTCACAATGTTTCGGCAGATTGCTTCGAATTCACAATGTTTCGGCACCCAGTCATCTTCAGAATTGTATTTTCTGTTTTTATCGTATCGATATTTTTACAAATATTTTGTTAATATAGTATTAATAAAAAACGGAAACAAAATGTAATAAAACACAAAAGTTTTTCATTCAACTTTTTCTTTCTAACCACATGTTTAATACAACTTAAAAAGATAACAGTTTTTAATGGAACATGTTTTCATTAAAACAATTCTTGTTATCCCTTTCTTTATAATAACAGTTTTAGGTTTTATTTCTTTATAATTTAGTTTTTTACGTAAGCCTTTATTCATTTATTTATGATATATGTTTTACAATAAGTTTAAAAAACACTTTTTTCATGATTACAGTTTCATGCAACCTGAAAATAGTTATTATATAACTATTTTTATGATAATTTTTAGTAAAAGTTTTTATCTTCATAGTAACAGTTCTTAATTATATATTTCCCTTTAATAACAGTAAATGGATCATAAAGAGTTTTTAACTGAGTTTATTTAGGGAGTTTTGACTGTGCAATCTTCGGCCTTCTTCGGATATTCTTTCGTGTTTATACTCAAGAAGTGCAGAAGAAAAAAAAACAACAAAATATGAAAAAAAATATTAAAAAAATATGAAAAAAACCCAACAAAATATGAAAAAAAAATGAAAAAAACCCAACAAAATATGAAAAAAATATGAAAAAAACATCAAAATATGAAAAAAACAACAAAATATGAAAAAAAATATGAAAAAAATGAAAAAAAACCCACAAAATATGAAAAAAACAAAATATGAAAAACCCCAAAACAATATAAAAAAACCCAACAAAATATGATAAAAACAACAAAATATGAAAAAAACCCAACAAAATATAAAATAAAACAACAAAATATGAAAAAAACAGCGAAAAAGAACACAGAAGCAAAGAAAATAACTTTCTTTTTTGGGCATTTCTGCAGATTAGGTATGGGCCAAAATTTATTTGTTTTCATTTTCGAAGAGCCCCACTAGTGTAAGGGGCCGATAACTCTCTTTTTGTTTCACATAATCTCTCCGAAAATGGAAAATATGAATTTTTTAAAGAAATAATGCAAATTAAATCAATTAATAAAAATTTGTGAAAATCAACAGTATATTTATTCATTTTAAAACGAAAACTCATCTTGTTTGGTTTTACACATTTTTGATTTTATATTTATAGTTTAAAAAATGAAATTAGAACAGTCATCTTGTTTGGTTTAAAACATTTTTGATTTGATTTTTACAGTTTTCAAAAATTAAATTAGAGCAGTAATCTTGTTTCGTTTAGAATTTATTTTTATAGTTTGAAAATTTGTTAGTTCCTTACACTATTGTAGCTTTTCTTAAATGAAACCAAATAAATTTCAACCCGTACCTAATCTCGCCCTTTTTTTGTAGCATTAAAATTTTAATTATGAAAAAATCAATAAAATAGATTCGACATTACTATGATTTTAATATTCTAATTCGTTTCGATCGTATTTCTAAATATTCTCTCGGAATGTCTTTTTTTGTCGTGCGACTATTAACACTTTTTACGCGATCTTTTTTAATAAGATAGTTTCATATACAACAAATTAAAGTTTTGTATAAAATGTTCTTAATAAAAGTTTTATATTTTCTTTATAAACATAGTTTTTATGCCACCATTTTTACATAAAACTGTTTCTTATCACATCCTTTCTTTCTAATAATAGGTTATATTTAACATGTTCTAAAAAATAACAGTTTTTATTATAGATTCTATTTATAAAAACAGTTATTATGCTACTTTTCCTTCATAAAACCAGTTTCTTATATTCTTATATTATTTCATCATAATAAGAAATTTTATACAAATTATTTGTTCTAATAACTGTTTTAGCGGACCTCGTTTTCATGATAACAGTTTTTAAAAGCCTTTTCATAAAAAGTTACTTATTTAATATTTTCTTTCATCATAACAGTTTTTATGCAACCTGTTGTTACTAATAACAGTTTTTTAAAAATACATTTACTTCGCAATAGCAGGAAATGGATTGATAAAGATTTTAGAAATAGTTTATTTGAGATTATTTCTAAGTCTATCTACGTTTTATTAATTCAGTGCGTTTTGGCCGTGTAATCTTCGGCCTTCTTCGGATGTTCAGTTGTTATTGTTTTTTTATGCTCGAAACATGCCGAATAAAAACAACAAAATAAAGAAACAAAATATATTGAGTATTATAGCACGTGCTCTCGTAATTTATAATGTGAAAAATCTAGTGCGACCCCAAAAGCTAACTTTGATTATGACCCTGACCCTAACGACGGGGACAAAGTTAGCTTGGCTCCAAAACACTGACTTTTCAGTGGCTAAAACACGGAGATTTAGGGGAGAGTGACATTTTTCCCCTTCATTGCTACACTTACCTTTTATTCTGGACGTATAATGCTGAGTGTTTAGCAAGGAGTCGGCCAGTACCATTTTTTGTAGCATTTGGTATGGCTTGACCGAGGATTGAACCCTGATTTTCTGGACGATTAGCCAACACTAAAGCACTCATGCCAAATCTGTTGAATATATGTGACTAAAATCCTTTTCTAATTCATAATTAAAAAAATTAATTCAGTTAAAAGAAATACATTTTATAGAACATATTATATATATATATATATATATATATATATATATATATATATATATATATATATATTTAATTTATTTATATGAATAAATGCGAAAGTTTTAGTATTGTGTTTACAAGAAACTTATGAATAATTTTTTTTATTATTTCAAAGTTTGGTTTCAAGTATTTCAAGAAGCGAACTTTGCGATACGATAGCGAGTTGGTAAAGCCAGATAGTATATATATATATATATATATATATATATATATATATATATATATATATATATATATATATATATATAATAGAAATCGCTCCAGACAAGGCATGAAGCCACTTGATGTAAGGAGCTAAAAAATACTACTTCAAGGGCAAACACTAGCCAACGATAAGTGTTAGATGGATAGATTCAGACACAGAAAACAGTAATTCTTCCCCCTTTGTCAGAAACATCGCTCATAAAATGTGAGGACTAAAGGACAAAATAAGGGACGCGAGAGTTACAAGACTGCCGAAAATAAGCCCAAGATCAACTTTTTACTCTCATATATATATATATATATATATATATATATATATATATATATATATATATATATATATATATATTAGTTTCAGTAGATGTTAATCTGTTGAAACGCCAGTGTTTATAAAAAAGTGATCAATAACAAGTAGAGCTGTTTTTTAGTATAATGTTTTATTCATACAAACATTATTGGTTACACATGTGCATACATGTTTCGGTTGTACTCATCACAGAGAGTTAAAACAAAGTTCAGAGCAAACAAAAACGAGGCTCGTTATTTTGGTCTGAAGTGGTTGACTTTCTGTGAAGAATACAATCGAAACATGTATGCACATGTGTAACCAATAATGTTTGTATGAATAAAAATGTATACTATATATATATATATATATATATATATATATATATATATATATATGTAAAGTGAATAGATCTATAAATCAATAAATAGAATAGATTTATATAAATTTAGTTCTAGGAGTATTATACCCTTGGAATACTCTTAAATTAACTTTAGGAAGAAAAAGGGTGAGTGAGTGAATGAATGAATAAATAAATATGTATTTAGATATTTACACTTTATGTATGTATATGTGTGTATGTAAATTTTTTTTATTTTTGTTTTTGTTTATTTATTTTTTTTTTATCCCTAGTTCCCCCCCTTCCCCAACGTCTCTTTTTATCCCCCCCTTCGACTGTTCCAACGGTTCCTTCCTACCTCTTTGGCATTGATCCATTCCACAATTCAAATTCCTTCTCAAATTTCAAATCTCATTTCTAAATATATTTTTTTCCATAAGTTATCCTCCTTTGATGACGCATATTACAATAATAACAGCCCACACGTAAATTTAAATTTGAATTGAATAAAGAAAAAGAGAGAAATAAAAAATTAATTAATAAATCGTATACGATTAAAATATAATAAAATTATAATAATTAGTATATTAATAAGCAAATGTTTATAATATTTTAACTTTAGTTAATGATTGCTTAATGGAATTTTGACATTTTCTGCGTTCCCACTTCCAATTGTCTGCTGCCGTATTTCGATGTTTTGACACCGGTTTTTCCCGTTTTTTCGACCCACTCGGTCTTTTATTGTTGTCTTCTTAAAATGAAAGTTTTTCTTTCGAAAATTTAAGATTACCCTTTGCCGAACTGTTACTTACCAGACAGTATTTACTATTTTGGTATTTAATCAGTTTCGTGAAATTATTAATATATCGTTTTGAGTTTCACCTCCTCTCTTCGTTTATTTCTTTTCACTTTCCCACCTTACGGCAACTACACCGCATTGCTACAGCCTCGAACGACTAATCTGCACTTATATTTACCAGCAATGCTTCAAGCAAACTACAATCTCCTTATATATATATATATATATATATATATATATATATATATATATATATATATATATATATATATATATATATATATACATATATATATATATATATATATATATATATATGAGAACCGATGTTAACAGGTGATAGCATAGTGAACTGTACCCCCATCGTAAAATTTAACGAGCCATTTTTATAATTTTTGTGGATAATATATGCCTAACAATATCGAATAGTCACATTAGTATACCAGTTCTAATCAGATCGACAAAGTTAAGCGATATCAAGGCTGGTCAGTACTAAATGGGTGACCATTTGGGAATACCATATACTGTATGTAGAAGTGTATATTTAAATGTTGAATTAAATTAAAGATAATTGAATTATCGTTTAATAATAATCTATCGTAATAATATTAAGCTCAATATATTGAATAGAGCAATCAATTTAAGAGATGAAGGACGAGAATAAAAAATTGTAAAGATACAATATTTATTAGAACATCAAATATTTAAAGCAAGGAGCTTCATATCCTTAATCTTTGCTCTCTCTCTCCCTATATCTCTCTTTAAATATATATATATATATATATATATATATATATATATATATATATATATATATATATATTGACGATTTCAATAATTTTGCAAAATCAAGTTCCAAATAAAGAGCATACACAAAGTATCATAGTCACCGTCCACATACACGAGTCGTGACACTTCGAGTCACAGGTCGTCTATGTGCTTTGTTTTTATGGTTGACGTCATATTTTTATTAGTTCAGACGTTATGACATCATAAATGAACACTTTTTTGTGTATTCAGCATGTTTTAATAGATGACGTCAGCTCTTTGTGACGTCTTCTCTTTATTGCGTTATAAACGATTTGCCCGGTGTTTTCCAATTCTGTTAAGTGGATGACGTCCTCCTTTTGTACGATTATTCTATTGTAATAGATAGATTATTATAAATTCATTATCTCTAAATATTTATGATTAGTAAAAGTTTTGCTTTCTTTTTTAGTTTTTTTAGTTTATTTATCTCGCTCCCACAGCGGTAAGATGTGACACAAGGTCGGAAAGTGGGATTGAAAAACACTCTGGTTTACAAAAAAAAAAAAAAATGCCTGGGCAGCTCCGTCGACATTCTCCGGTAGGGGCACCTCAGGCGATTAACAATAAACTAACCCCTTCTCAAAAGGCGAGAAGGCAAAGACTGAGAGAATTGACCTCCTAGAACTGCACAGGACAATACCGAAGACTGGCAGAATCACGGCTCGAAGGCCGAGTTATTTACCTCCCCAGAAGGGGGTTAGACACAAGGTCAAACTAATTTTATTTACCTCCTCTCCGGGTGCCTAGACACAAGGTCAGGTGTGGTGAGCCAGCGCACTAGAATTAACGTGCTCTGGCCTACAAAAACTGCCTTGGCAGCCCCGTCGGCATTCCCCGATTGGGGCGCCTTAAGCGATTAGCAATAAACTAACCCCTTTCTCAAAGGGTGAAAAATCAAAGCCTGGGAGGGTGGACCTCCTAGAACTGCACAGGACAAACCCATAGACCGGCGTAAATCAAGCCCCGAGGGCCAAGACGATACCGGTCTATAGGGTGTAGTATCCACCGGAACAGATACTACACTTAGGTCCCAGCCCAAAAGACGCAAAACAGATTATGTTTCACCACTTACACTGCAGATCAAGACGGTGTATATTTGTTAGGCTTAGTTTTGCTCACATTTATATTACCATCGAATTGAACTGTAAATTACATCTATATGGATTTTCACAAATGGTCTCTCACCCCTTTTTGACCCCCTTTGTATAAAACTAAATACAACTGAATATAGGCCACATGTGAACCCTGTAGGCCTAGCATATGCGTTCCAAAATTCATAATGATCGGTTAATTAATTTAAGAGTTAATAATCCTGTAGCGATAAGCAAAGTTTCGGATACCGTTCGTTTACTGCGGTATATTTAGGCATAAATAAAACTTAATTTATCCTGTATCACGTGATAATTTCTGATGGCTGTGGGGATAAAGCGAAAGCGTGCAGAGTCTTGAGTAGAGAAACACGTGTAGGGAAAAATTCTTTAACTTTGAAAAATCTGAAAAATAAATAAACTATGAAAGGAAAAAGTCTTTTGTTGTGATGAATGATTTCTTGAACGAAATGTTTTGGTAAACCTTTAAATAAACACATATAAATGCTCTGTACCCTGTAATCGAGTATCATCGAGCTTATTTTTATTGGACTAATCCCGGTCTTTAATGAATAAACTATCTTCTAAGTGAAATCTCTCTCTCTCTCTCTCTCTCTCTCTCTCTCTCTCTCTCTCTCTCTCTCTATATATATATATATATATATATATATATATATACATTTGATTGAACAGGAGTGCTAGTTTCTGTTTATTCATTTTCTGATCCATTTTTCAGCCGTCGAACGACCGATTTGGTGCTGTTATCCATGGTGTGTAAGAAATTTCCATATCACGTCGACTAACTTGCCACTTCACCTCCCCTCAGAGCTCCATTCACCAACACCTCGTGAAATATAACATCACCCCAAAACGATTTTAGGAGTATTTTAACTGGTAACGCGTCCATTCTTGCGGTTTCATATTGTAGTATTCGCCTCCCCATAATGGAAGTGTTGTTCATTCGCATAAATAAACCTAGCATCAACCATTCTCGTTATGAGGGGGGCTGAGGTATGTTGAAATGTTGCTGAAATGTTTCAAAGAACGCCCTTTTAGTGGATTCACCAGTTTTATCTTGCTTACTCATTCATCCGCCTGAAGACGACCGATGTCGATCGAAAACGTTCGCCAAAAATATAAGGATTTCTTACACACCATGGATAACAACACCAAATCGGTCGTTCAACGACTGAAAAAAATGGATCAGAAAATGAATAAACAGAAGCTAGCACTGCTGCTCAAGCAAACGTGTATAAAGGAAGGAATGCTGCCTAATTATATATATATATATATATATATATATATATATATATATATATATATATATATAGTGTGTAGATTTCAATTTTGTGTAGAGAATCTGAATAACAGAGCTCAATGTAATTTAAACAGAGCAAAACAGAATTATAAAAAGAAAAACTATACACACATTAAGGTTGTACACATAATAACTTATTTCGACCCCTTTAATTAGGTCTCCTCAGATGTATAGACAACCACGTCAAAAAAAAACGTTTTTTTGACGTGGTTGTCTATACATCTGAGGAGACCTAATTAAAGGGGTCGAAATAAGTTATTATGTGTACAACCTTAATGCGTGTATAGTTTTTCTTTTTATAATTCTCTCTCTCTCTCTCTATATATATATATTAGAATATTAAATTAGATTAAAGATAATCGATTTATCGTTTAATAATAATCTATCGTGATAATATAAAGCTCAATATATTGAATAGAGCAATCAATTCAAGAGATGAAATATGAGAATAAAAACTTGCGAAGATATAATATTTATTGCAACATTAGAAGTTCAAAGTAAGGAGTTTTATATCCTAATTCATTGATTATGGGACTCTTTGCTTTGAACTGATGTTTGAATAGATATTGTATCTTTGCAATTTTTTATTCTCATCTTTCAGCTCTGGAATTTTATATATATATATATATATATATATATATATATATATATATATATATATATATATATATATATATATATATATACACATATCAACATTTTTTTATAAGCATTGAGGAATAAATATCAAATTGAGAATAAAAGCCCTTTAAAATGCAAGATATTTTTCTTTCTTTTTTTTACATGTATCTATCAAAAAAAAAAAAGAAAGAAATATATCTTGCATTTTGAAGGGCTTTTATTCTCAATTTAATACTTATTCCTCAATGCTTATAAAAAATAATGTTGAGCTACCAATATCCTAAATATACCAGCATGCCCGATGCGTTTCCGTTCAACAAAAGAACCGCGAAGTTACAACAGACGCGGACAATACGTCAAATAACACACAAAGACGTTTTACCGATAAACAAAACTAAACAAAGTTTGTTTATTTTTATATAAAAAAAAGAGAACAGAATCTCTGAAGATGTGGTTTATCTCCGAAATTAATAAGATACATGTCAAAAAATAAAAAATAAAGAAATATATCTTGCATTGTAAAGGGCTTTTATTCTCAATTTAATATATATATATATATATATATATATATATATATATATATATATATATATATATATATTACGAAACGAGTAACACGTCACTGCTCCTTTATATCCTAATCCATTGATTATGAGACTCCTTGCTTTGAACAGATGTTTGAATAAATATTGTATCTTTGCAATTTTTTATTCTCATCTTTCATCTTTTCAATATATATATATATATATATATATATATATATATATATATATATATATATATATATATATATATATATGTATATATATGTGTGTGTGTGTGTGAAAAATGACAAACGAAAATATGATATGACAAGTGGATGACACATTCTTCTGAAATTTATACACCGAACGCGAGCCCCCCAAAATTAATCGGAATATATCAGCGTTCGGTGTATCAATTTCATGCTCACTCCTATGCGTGATGTTTTGTTTGTGTTTATTTATACTTATATATATTTACATACATATTTGCATGCATGCTTATATATATCTTCCACTCTATGCATGTTTATCCTGGCTTCTTCCCTCTTATCGCCTGTACCCCCTCCGCCTACCGCCTCCCCTATACTAGCTCAGTAGGTGTGAAAGTGAAAAAGAAAAAGAAAATAAATAAAAATATAAAAAAAGAATAAGATATAAAGAAGAATGTGTCACCCACTTGTCATATTTCAATGTCACTAAAAGTCTTCTCATATGGTCCAATCAGATCATCTTTTCCTTCTACCATGTTGGTGAATGGAGCTCTTCCCTAGAAAATTTATATTTGTTGTGTATCTTGGGCGTGTCTGTTCGCTAATTTCATGACAACATTCCATTATTCATAAACGGAACACGAACAATAAAGAACTAAGAGATTAGTAAACTCCGAGTTTCCAATGTCAAGCGAGTGCAGCGATCGCCTCGTTTTTGCTCGATGACCTGAAATGTTTGCAGTTGAAATATATGTAAGAGCGAAAAAACGGAGGAAGTAATAAAAACCTCCCCTTTGAAAGGGAATGTGCGGTATTCAAGTAATTATTAGTTCGACATGATCGAAATGTAAAGCAATTTCAAAAGTTCAAACGATATTTACTCACACCATTAAGAGTTCTTCATCCATAAAGAAGGTTCGTTAACTGTAACTCAAGTTATCTATAGAGTTTATGCGTTTACAGACAGGCATGCCATTATCCAACACATTAATTTATATGGTACTGGTCCAGATCAGGACCCAAGCTAAAATCGGCCAGAAAATTTCGAAGCGCTTATCCAATCAGAATGCGAGAAAATAAGCAGACGACAAGTTAACATTTTAATTGATTGAATCGCGAAATTTACTAATTATGAATAAAAATTGATCAAAGCAATAATGAATTTTTACGGACCCTAACCCTAACCCTAACCCTGACACAGTTTGGTACTTATGCAGATTAAGACCCAAGCCCAAATTGACTTGGCGTCAGTTAGGGTTAGGTTTAGCGTTAGGGTTAGAGTAAGGGTTATGTTAGATCTTAATCTGCATAAGTACCCCATGTTTTAACACTTGTTCTATGAGATTTTTGTTAAAAAAAATTACGCGTGAAAAAACATTTCCAGCCTAGTTTTGGATGTTTTGTTCGCAGGCAACCGACTTTTTATTCGACTTTTCCCGGCCGTCTACGTAAACATCCGGAAACTACCGACGATTTTAGCTTGGGTCCTAATCAGTTATCTTTTCAGATTGTAAAATTTATGAACTAAATAGCATTTAATCTGACATATAAAACTTTTATTCTGACTAGCAAATATTCATTTGTTATACTATGCTTTGGCATTATAATAACGTATTCGGTACAGTCTATTTAAAAATAATAGGTAGTCCTAACGGGTAATCATGGAAATGTAAACATTTTCATAATTACAACCGACCGAAAAAAATCAAAATCGTCAAGGGAATTAATTCATATTTTTATTGAATAATATAAAAACGGTTGTCTTTCTTACAACTAAAATTTCATTTTTTTTTCTGTGTAAGTTTGCAAACAAATCAAAATCAAAATTAGTTCACTGCCTCCCGGGCAGCGCCGGGTAGAGATAGCTAGTTTCTAAAATATACTAGACGATCCGTGACCCGTTGGGTCAACGTTGGTTCATATTACATTAGTTTACATATTTATGCCGATAACCAATTGTGAAGATAAATAGACGGACATTTAAAAAGTGCATTTTTACTATTGCGTCACCACTTATCAAGGTTGGCCTTGAACCACTCGAAGATAAGGGTTAATAAGACGGAATGATTATCAGTCGAAAGATGGAGAACACTATGGGAGTTTGATCAAGTTGACGATGATGAGCAACACTATGCCGAAAGATGAGGGAAACTATAGCAGTTTGAAAAAATTAGCAGGATTTCACAAATAAGCTACCAAGAGTTACGAAAAAAATAAACACAGTGTTTTACTTTTTAAAACGCTGTTCCAGCTGAATGAAACTATATTTACGTAATCCGATCAAAACACTTGTTGCCATGGTGACTGACCAGACAGACGCTAAAATCCGGCAACAAGTCACAACAAAGTGTAAACTATTTAACCGATCATTATGAATTTTGGAACACAGCTTCTAAGTGTACAGAGTTATAATGTGGACTATGTTTAGTTTAATTTATAGAGACAGGAGACAGCCGGATGTATTCCAGAATGATCGACAGACTCTTCTTGCGGCGCGCTCTCTTCAATTTCTTTCCCTTCTGTCCACCTTTGGTTTCTGGGCGGATTTCAAAATCGATCTTCATTTTTCAACACAATCTTGAGAAGACACATATGCGTTAACACACGAATTAATTAGCCGACTTTCCCACCAATGAATATTTCATTTTTATAAAAGCTCTACTCTGTATTGAGCACTTTTGAAAAAATATTGGTTTTTGTGTTCATTATGTCAATATATTTGCACATGTATAATTAATATATATTTATATATATATATATATATATATATATATATATATATATATATATATATATATATATATATATATACATACACACACACATACATATATATATATATATATATATATATATATATATATATATATATATATATATATATATATATATATATATATATATATAAGCTCGATGAATGTTAACCAGTAACTACAGAGTATATATAAGTAAGCAAAGTTCATTTACATTCCAAAAGCCAAGATTTTAAAAAAAATTCCTTACAAAACATTTTTCAAAACAAACACATTTCAGTGCAAATTATTTTGCGAATCGTTTTGCTTAAAGTAAACCAAATAACATTATTATGTCAATATTGGATCTGTTCACCTCAAGTTAGGGCTAGGTTTAGGGTTAGGGTCAGGGTTCACCTCAAGTTCGTCAGAAAAAAGTAACTGAAATGTTCTCAATTTGAAATAATTACAACGTATTTTGACATGGAAGACAAAACGTTCAGATGAAAAACTTTGAACTCACATGCGACCCTCAGAGGTCTGCCTTCTTGAATCGACACTCGACAAGTGTCGATTCAAGATGGTGGACTTAGCTTAGAGAGTAAGAGGGTGTGAGAGAGAGAGAGAGAGAGAGAGAGAGAGAGGGTGTGTGAGAGAGAGAGAGAGAGAGAGAGAGAGAGACAGACAGACAGACAGACAGACAAACATAGATACAGACAGGGAGAAGTAATGAAAGGAAACGCAATAATTTGTGAACGTTGCGCGCAATACTAACGATTGTACGCTAAAGGCCGAAGACGTAAACTGGTTTATAATTAATCAACACATTTCAAGATGCCTTCTTATTTGTATACGCAATAATTCGATAAACCCAATCAGATCATTTTCTTTGTGCTGTCGTTTTATTACGACGCTAACTTCCATAGCGTCTAAATATTGAAATCGACGTATTCGAATAATTCTCTTATTAACGCGAACTGGATTCTGAATACATCAAGCCGGGAGCATTTATTGTCTTTTGTCTCTCAGTTGCAAAAAGAAGCGCTTGCTTGTCGCCAGCTTTAATCGGTTTGAATTGTTACTTTCGGCGAGAAAGCCATGTTTTTAGCCGGCGTTGTTTGTCTTATCCGTCTGTTTGCAACTTCACATATAATAACAGCTGCTTCGGCGGCGGGGGGGGGGGGGGTATCTGACACTTATCATTGGCTAGTCTTATTTATAGCCTCGTAACTCTCGCTTCCCTTATTTCGTCATTTAGTCCTCACATTCCATGAGCGATGTTTCTGACAAAGGGGGGAAGAATTGCTGTTTTCTGTATTGGAATCTATCCAACTAACACTCATCGTTAGCTAGTTTTTGATATTGAAGTAGCATTTTTTTAGCTCTTTACATCAAGCGGCTTCATGCCTTGTCTGGAGCGATTTCCATAAAAAAACTATGCCGTATTGTGGTCTGTGTATACTGCTTATCCGTGTTGCGGGTGGAAGTGACAATCGACTCTTGAATATTAAAGAATCCCAATCGATTTCGTATATTTGCTTATTATGTTGTGGCCAGAATACCCGTTATCCTATATTATCATGGCTACTCAGTAAATGCGTCCTCATTTACTGGCCTCCCAACGAGTACAAAGTTCGACAAAAGATCGGTCAATGAGGCGAGGAAAATCCAACAGCTCACAAAGGAGCAATCTTGATTGGGAGCACACATAAAAATTATCTCAGTTTAGGAGGATCTCTCCTCATCTAACTGCCGATTCGCAAATAAAATTAAATAAATATATTTTATTTACGAATTAGGCACAAGGCCATCAAAGGTATGAAGGAGCGGAGAGAGCTGAGGTTATCATCTATCTTACTCTTAACTAACTTAACTTGTTTCTTTCACCATTGGTCCATAACTTTCACTTCAACAGTCACCATATTACCACATTTACTCTTAACTAACTTAACTTGTTCCTTCGCGATTGGTCCATAACTTTCACTTCAACAGTCACCATATTACCACATTTACTCTTAACTAACTTAACTTGTTCCTTCGCGATTGGTCCATAACTTTCACTTCAACAGTCACCATATTACCACATTTACTCTTAACTAACTTAACTTGTTCCTTCGCGATTGGTCCATAACTTTCACTTCAACAGTCACCATATTACCACATTTACTCTTAACTAACTTAACTTGTTCCTTCGCGATTGGTCCATAACTTTCACTTCAACAGTCACCATATTACCACATTTACTCTTAACTAACTGAACTTGTTCCTTCACGATTGGTTCATTACTTTCACTTCAACAGTCACCATAATATCACATTTACTCTAGGGATTACTCTACTTAAGATACCCCTCAAACGGTATAAAATTTATTTTATTTAAAAAAGATACTACGCTTTGATCCTAGCTCAAAGGCCATATTGTCTGGCTCCTCGTATTAACGTGTTTCACACGACAGCAAGATGTGACAGCAAGTTAGTTCACTGTGGAGACATCCAGCTCGATGGAGAAGGGAGCTCTGGAAGGACACAAAAATAGTCGTGAACGGATCCGTCGGCATTCCCCCCAGAAAGAGGAGTTGGTAATGCCTGGGAAGATGACCTACTAGGACCGAATCGTACCTCATCTCCCCCCCCTTCAAGTTTGGTGAGAGCAATCAATCAGGCTATTAGAACGTGCCAAGAATTTTTCCGACCAAGTATGAAATAAGCTGCGAATAGACCCGTCGGCATTCCCCGGTAGGGACACCTCAGGTGACTGGCAGTACACTCCTCTTCCTGAGGGAGGGAGGTAATACCTAGGAAGGGTCTGGTGAGAGCAAAGCAGTTTTTAGGTTATCAGAATGTGCCAGGGATTTCTCCGACCAAGTACGAAATAAGCTGTAAACGAGCCTTCGGCATTCCACAGTAATGGCGTCTCAAGCAATTTTTAATAAATCATCCCCTCCAGGAGGAGGAGGTAATGTCTGGGAGAATGCACTCCTGCGATCAAACCGAACTATATCTCATTCCGACAAAGAATAGACTGATGAGAGCAAGGCAATCCCTAGGTTATCAAAATGTGCGAAGGATTTCTCCAGCCAACTATGAAATAAGTCGTGATTTCCCGGTAGGGGGCGCGTCTACCTCCATCTTAACGAAGTGAAGCAATTCAGTTATTATGTCTAATAACCATAGCGCTGATCTAATCGCAATTTATATTCTATGTTGATTTTTACTCTCAATTGAGGTTAATATTTCTTCTTCATTAATTAAGTCTGATTTCATTTGCTTAGTAAGAGGTGTTAACGGTGCTTCATTTGTGAAAGTCAACTTCCTCTGCGATGATTGCCTGCAATGAAATCATTTCAATCGTTGTATGCGTTCATTAAAACGGAATATACTGCGTTTGGTGACATCGTTCGATTTGAATGGCTTTGCTAATTTCTTGATTTTTCTAAACATTGTTTTAAATTTTTATTTGAATCTCTTTTTTTTTTTCGTTTCTCCTATCCCGAGAGCTTCGATGCATTTGAACCGGAAGTGACGC
Organism: Sepiola atlantica; assembly: GCA_963556195.1. Classification (NCBI taxonomy): domain Eukaryota; kingdom Metazoa; phylum Mollusca; class Cephalopoda; order Sepiida; family Sepiolidae; genus Sepiola; species Sepiola atlantica. The sequence continues at coordinate 136,881,881 of OY744518.1, forward strand.
CATAAAAAGAAAAGCTTTTTGACTAACGAGAAAAAAACCCAACAAAAACAAAAATTAAAAGCGAACATTTATTTAAAAAAATGTTTTTTTCACCTTTCAATTCTATTTCTTTCCCTTCCAACATTAACTGAAAAATCAAAGAAAACAATTTTTTTTCTACAAATCTATTTATTTAATGTAATTTGTTTTATTTCGTTCAAATTTTCTTGTTTATTTATTTATTTATTTATTTATTTTAATTTTTTTTTAATAAAAATCTGTTAGCTTTTCTGTTTATCTTTGATCTCTGTTTCCGGGATATTTTAAATAAATTTTAAAAAGAAAATAATTTTACACTCGATCCCTGAACTTTTATAACATTGAATCGTTATAGAGATGCGAGTGTGTACAAAATAGTGTAAAAACGGTATTTTCAACATAAGGTTAAATTAAGCATAAGAAATGGAAACTTCTTTTAGAAGTTTAAAATAAGAGCTATAGCTACGTAGCAGGATATGACATCACGGACAGGAAGTCAGAAATGAGATGTTGCGAAGAAGAGAGGAAGTTTTTCCCCTTCGGTGAACTTAGATAAGTCTGTCGCCTTTTTGAGACGTGACAAAGAAGATAGAAGATTCGAGCTGTCTATGCCCGAGGGGCCGGTGATGAGAATATGTAGTTTAGCAGTTTTGTATATGTGGTGATACTGGCTAATTGATATGCATAATTATCATGCGTAGAAATAGATTACTATATAAGTGTCTCTTTAAGTATAGCTTTGGAGGGACCTTTTTATGTTTCCTCCAGTTTTGGAGGAAGCGATTTTGAGAGAGCCGAGTTTTATAGAAACATTTTTAAAGAAAAACAGTTTTAAATAACATTCAAATGTGTGAGAGAGCGAGAGTGGCATATAATCAACAAACAAAATAAAGAATTTAAAAGCATAAATTTACAAAAGAGATGTTTTATATATCTTTAAAATGGAAGTCTACAAAGATAAGAAAACATAGAATAATTGTTCATATTTGAGTGTCCTTGCCGAACAAGGGGGATTCATTAGTTGAGATATCGAGGAAGCCTGAGTCGATAATTTAAGAGCTGTGAATTATCCACAGGTCTGAAAAATCGTAATCAAAACTTCCTCACTGAATTACATGAATTAAATTTCATTGAAAGTTATTAAATTAATTATTTATCATTTGTTTTCATAAGAGAAAGTTCAGTGAGAAATGTATGAAGTATTAAAATCGTTAAGTTTATAAGTTTGTTTTCAATCAGCGTAAATCAGCATTTACTACACCGAAGTGTAAACTTCGCTGCTATATAGCTAGCAGCGAAAGTACACTAGACAGAAGAGAGAAGTGTTTGAGTCTCTGCGTTGGATTACGATCGTTTTTACAAGTGAGTTAGTTTTTGTTAAATATTTGTTATCTCTTGTTATTGCGTTATTGTGGAACTTTTCTGTTACTTTTTTTGGAAGGAAAAAATCGTACCAGTTTTTCGGCCATGGCTGATCGTAGCCTTGTGCCTGTAATGGATACGAACGAAACCTATGTTATGAACCTCGTGTTGTCAGAGTGGTACAAGCCTCCTTTAGTGGCGATAAACGTAGACGATTTTGTTGCAGAGGCAAGACAATGTACTTATTTAGTGACCGAGAAAGGCCTTACCGTTGATATATCCGTGATGAGAATATGTATTGATTTACTCCTCCCCAGGAGTTAGGCACAGGCCAGTTTTTATCCTATTCCCACAAGTAAGATGTGACCCAAGGTCGGGTCGGAAAAGTGGGGTTTAAAAATTGCCTGGGTAGCCCCGTCGGCATTCCCCGGTAGGGGCGCCTCAGACAGTAAGCAATAAACTTACTCTTCCTCAAAGAGGGGAGGCGAAGCCTGGGAGGGTGGACCTCCTAGAACTGCACAGGACCGACCCATAGACCGGCGTAAATCAAGCCACGAAGGCCAAGACAATACCAGTCCATGGGGTGTAGTATCCATCGGAACAGATACTACACTTTGATCTCGACCAAAAGGAGTGATGAGAATATGTAGTTTGACAGTTTTGTACAAAAAATAAAGCACCGAAGAGCATGTACTCATTGAACAAGGGGGGAATCTTCAGGCTAAAATGCATGGAGTTATTTTTGCCGGTTGTTTTTATATACACGGCTAGCTAGTTAATCAATCAGATTCTTTGTTGTTTTCTCAGCCAATCGTTGGGCTTCCCGCGAACAAAGGTCTTGTTAGTGTTACTTCCTATATCCTATTTCATGTATCCACATGAGATTTTATAAGGAGATATAATTTTTTATGTATCAATTTTCAGTATTTACTTCAACAGTGCTCGATACGTAAGTAGAGCTAGGTAGTAAGCAATGAAAATATATTTATGGCAATTAAGCTACACAGAGTTTCATCTCCGGGGGGAATCTACAGGCTAAAATGCATAACTCCATTTTCATAGCTTACTATATATATATATATATATATATATATATATATATATATATATATATATATATATGTAACAACTGTTTAATAATATCTTAGAGAATTTTCATGTTCACGCGTTGCGTTCTTCCAACGTACTGCCCCCCCACACACTCTCTCTCTTTCTCTCTCCCTCTTTCTTTCTTTCTCTCTCTCTCTCTCTCTCTCTCTCTTTCTCTCCGAACCATACATCAGATCTGCCCTCATCAATGTTCACAATCGAATAAAAACTAACGTGGAGCCCAGCAAGCCGACCCCAACCGAACCATTACTCCATGCTATTTCCAGCTCTAATTTATTACTAGTCGATTTACTCACCCAATATCTAACGCTGCAAAAGATCCACAGACTCTTCTGAATGGGGTCGCACTCATCCTTTTAGATACATCCTAATAACTCGATCAAATGCTATTTCCGTCAGTAATAAAGTGAAACATTTTCAAAGTCGTTTCACAGTATGAGTTATGATTTATGATTACTTTTGTTTTTGAAGTACGTTCATGTCCTAATGTTATGCTTTCCATTACTGATGTATGTATATAATATTATACACCCACGCCGTCGTCGTTGTGAACCCAAGTTCTTGTTCGTCTGTGGATACAATCAATCGGACGCCGATACTTAGTTTTTGATAAAGGTTTATTACAAAGAGAAGAACAGTCACAGAAAAAAATCAGAGGCGGTCAATTTGTGTGAGAAAGTAAGAGAGAGAGAGAGAGAGCGACAGAGAGAGAGAAAGAGAGAGAGAAAGAGAGAGAAAGAGAGAGAGAGAGAAAGAAAGAGAGAGAGAAAGAGAGAGGGAGCGACAGAGAGAGAAAGAGAGAGAGAGAGTGACAGAGAGAGAGAGAGAAAGAGAGAGAGAGAAAGAGAGAGAGAGAAAGAGAGAAAGCGGGAGAAAGAGAGAGAGAAAGAGAGAGAGAGAGAAAGAGAGAGAGATCGACAGAGAGAGAGAGAGAGAGAGAAACAGAGGGTAAGAGAGAGAGAAAAGATACAGACAGACATACGGAAAGTTCGTGTCGCTATAGCTAGTTGTATTGTGCACGACCGCCCCCCCCTTCCCATTGGGACGGCGCCCTGGACTCGCCGTCACTCTTTGTAGTATCTTCAGACAAAATACAGAAAATCCCTGTCCAGAAGTTTATTGTTTTGTCGACTTCCGTTCCGGGGTCACCTCTAACCTTTAAGGTGTCACTCAATCTTTTCTATTCAAACACCAGGCCTCGTTAGTTAATACTCACTTTTTCACTCAAATGAGCCAAGAACGCCTTGAGATTAAGAATCCGTATTGAAAAAAACACAAGGTTATATTTACTATTTGGATTATTCGGACTACTGTTCTCATTTTGGATGTTATTCTCACCACATTTCGACCGATGTAACCTCCGACCTTCTTAAGGTGTATTTTATCGAAGTTGAAAATCTTTAGATCGAACTCAGATAATCGTTCAACCAGGTAATCGTTAAACATTTTTCAGATTATTATTAATTAAATTGTTAGGTGAAAGTACAGAATAGTTAACAAAGTCCCCCTTCCCATGTTAAGAATGGGTTGCTAAATAATAACGTTATTATTTAAGCACGATCCGTGAACTGCAGAAATACCGAACATTTTTGCAGATTATTTTATTTTTCGGATTCTTTTTTAGATCAGGATTTCTAAATTTGGTTATTCGGACTACTATATCCATCTTGGTTTTTATATTCACAACGTTTCGGCCGATGTAACTTCCTACCGTCTTCTGGTGCATCTTTTCGAACTTGTGAACCTATTCGCCGATCTGGGGAATCTTTAAGTCGGACCTGTAAGGAATTTGAAACTGAACCCTTCATTGAATCGACGTAGCTAATTTGTTTTCATTCCGTGTTCCAGTAGAAGTGTTATTCACAACGTTTCGGCCGATGTAACTTTCTACTTTCTTCGAAGTGTTATTTTATGTTATTCTTTGTTATTACTGCCTCTAATAAGGATTGAACCTTCAACCTCAATTTGCTTTATCTCCTCACAGCGTGTCTATTCCCCTTCATGCTTAATCCAGCTGTTACATCGCAAACAAACCTGCAGATTTAGTTGATTAATCCGACCTTCAATCCGTTCGAATTAAATTATTTTAGAATTTAATTAGAAATCGGGTTTGTTTGAAAGGATTTAGGAGATACTCGCCGGCTTTCAAGGCAAAAAAAACAACAACATATTAGAGGCGAGGTTTCTATTTCGAGAAATCCAACTGCTTCTCCGACGATCGGATATTGCAAGGGAAAGGATCTGATTTTGACATTATTATTGGATTCTCCCCAAATACATTGACAATTCAGCCAATCAAAGCTATGCATATTGGATTCGATTTCCAGTTCCCCATAGAATAGTATTTTAGAGGCCACCATCAACAGCTGAACATAACCCTAAACCTAACCCTAACTCTACCCTCAACCCTAACCCTAACCCTAACCATAACCATAACCCTAATCCTAACCCTAACCCTAACCCTAATCTTAATCCTAATCCTAACCCTAACCCTAACCCTAACTCTACCCTCAACCCTAACCCTAACCATAACCATAACCATAACCCTAACCCTAATCCTAATCCTAACCCTAACCCTAACCCTAACCCTAACCCTAACCCTAACCCTCATCCTAATCCTAACCCTAACTCTAACTCTACCCTCAACCCTAACCCTAACCCTAACCATAACCCTAAGCCTAACCTTAACCATAACCCTAACCCTAACCCTAACCATAACCCTAACCATAACCCTAACCCTAACCCTAACCCTAATCCTAACCCTTACCCATACCCTTACCCTAACCCTAACCCTAACCCTAACTCTACCCTCAACCCTAACCCTAATCATAACCCTAATCATAACCCTAATCCTAACCCTAACCCTAACCCTAACCCTAACCATACCCCTAACCCTAACCCATCTACATCTGACATGTAGCGTTAGTTATGGATAAGGTAGACGCGTTCTTTTGCTTAACTAAGAAGTAACAATAAAAAGTAGTTTGTGTGGAAGAAGAAAGTAAAAACAATTATATATATATATATATATATGGGAAGAGAAGGATGAAGGTAATCCGACGTGATGGTAAAATGAAAAAGGAAAACCAAAAACTGGATGTTTTTTATGTGTACATCAACGTTTCGTCTTTATTCATAAGACTTCATCAGGATGATGATATAGGGAAAAGATATTATGCAAGCACAGATACATGTTGGGAAGAAAAATAAAATAAAATGAAAAATAATGGCAGCGTCTTGCTGGACGTCCGTACTTGTTAGAGAATGAAAATGAGTGGGAGAAAAAAGGGGAAGGGTGGAGGGAGCAAGGACTACTGTGGCTGGCGATGAGAGAAAGAGGTGGGGGATGAGCAGGGGTAAAATGGATGGCAGAGAGAGATTGGTCAAACACCCCCTCCCCCTCTTCCTCCAATCTCTCTCTGCCATCCATTTTACCCCTGCTCATCCCCCACCTCTTTCTCTCATCGCCAGCCACAGTAGTCCTTGCTCCCTCCACCCTTCCCCTTTTTTCTCCCACTCATTTTCATTCTCTAACAAGTACGGACGTCCAGCAAGACGCTGCCATTATTTTTCATTTTATTTTATTTTTCTTCCCAACATGTATCTGTGCTTGCATAATATCTTTTCCCTATATCATCATCCTGATGAAGTCTTATAAATAAAGACGAAACGTTGATGTACACATAAAAAACATCCAGTTTTTGGTTTTCCTTTTTCATTTTACCATATATATATATATATATATATATATATATATATATATATATATATATTAAACCAGAAACTGCCACGACGGTTGAACCCTGGTTTCCTACACTGAGGAATTGGATCTCAGACACTCATCGGCCGCCGTCGAAATGGTTGGATAATTCAAACGTTATGATATTAAAATTAAAACCACGTGATACTCTTTTGATTGGATGCGCGTGTGTGCTATTAATTAATTAAAAAAAAATTAATAGCACATATATAATTTACAACAATATCTATCTATCTATCTATCTATCTATCTATCTATCTATCTCTATCTATCTGTCTATCTATCTATCTATCTATCTATCTATCTATCTATCTATCTATCTGAAGATAAAATACACGACAAGTCATAATATGAAATGTGGTGGAGGCAAAAGGAAGTGAAAGACAAAATGAAATAAGCACATTAAACACAGGGGAAAAACAAACAAAAAAGAGACTGACCAGTTTCGTCTAATTACTTTCATGCAGAAGTTCGGGTTACAAACGAAACCGGTAAATATCTTGTTTTTTTCATTCTCTTGTGTTGAATTTGTTTATTCCATTTTGTCTTTCACTATCTATCTATCTATCTATCTATCTATCTATCTATCTATTTTTACGATATATATATATATGGGAAAAGAAAGATGAAGGTAATCCGACTTAATGGGAAATGAAAAAAGAAAAACCAAAAAGGAAGTTTTATGTGTTCATCAACGTTTCGTCTTTATCTGTAAGATTTCTTCAAGATGATAATATAAAGAAAAATGTCATGCAAGTACGTGGACATATAGGGTTGACATGGTGGGTTGAAGGGAGGAAATAGTAGCCACTACTGGAAAACAGAAGGGACCGACGTCCGGACCTGGTGAAGTCAGTTTCTTCAACATTTATTTTCATTCCTCGCAACTGACTTCACCAGGTCCGGACGTCGGTCCCTTCTGTTTTCCAGTAGTGGCTACTATTTCCTCCCTTCAACCCACTATGTCAACCCTATATGTCCACGTACTTGCATGACATTTTTCTTTATATTATCATCCTGAAGAAGTATTACAAATGAAGACGAAACGTTGGTTTTTGGTTTCTCCTTTTTAATTTCCCATATATATATATATATATATATATATATATATATATATATATATATATATACATATATATACATAGACGTCGGCACCGGAGGGGGGAGGGGGGGGGCTCAAGCCCCCCCCCGTTTTGACTTGCCCCCCCACTTTACGGTCATCAATAATGAAGTTATATATGCATGTGTTTAACCGCCCTCCCACTTTTTAGGAGAGACCCTCACTTTTATAACTGTCCCGCCGGTCCTGATATATATATGATTATTTTCAAACCAACCCATTTACACATGTCTCATGCCAAACCCTATGTATCTATTTTGTATACAACTAAATTAAACTAAATATAATCCACATTTGGCCCCTTACGCCAAGCAACTGCGTTTCATAATAATCAGTTAATTAGTTTGGGAGTGAACTCTGTTACATTAATATATAAACTTGTATTATTTACATAACATCTAAGATGAGAATAGTAGTCCGAATAAGGACTACGGTTCTCATCTGGGATTTTATTTTCTACAACGTTTCGACCGATGTAACTTCTGGCCTTCTTCAGGTATATCTTGTCGAACTCGAGAATTTCTCTCTCTCTCTCTCTCTCTCTTTCTCTCTCTCTCTCTCTCTCTCTCTCTCTCTCTCTCTCTCTCTCTCTATATATATATATATATATATATATATATAATATTTTCAAACCAACCCATATACACATGTGTCTCATGCCAAACCCGCAGTATGCAAGGAGACAATCCCCGCCTCTCACACGGTTCGAACATAAACACGAAAACCATATCCAACACAGCAGTCGGAGCGCGTATCGATGTGCCCACCACGCATTGTCTGGAAATGTGAGAGTGAATTAACGTCTAAATTGAAAATTCGGCGGCCATCTAGCAAGCCGTCAACAACTCAATAGGCGTGGCTCAGAGTATCGCCTTACGCTATAAATAACGGCTTGTTGTTAACTTACTTAAAGTGCTCAATCTAGCGAGAGCTTTGGATAATCATTATAAATAATAATAATAATAATAATAATAATAATAATAATAATAATAATAATAATAATAATAATAATAATAATAATAATAATAATAATAATAATAATAATAATAATAATAATAATAATAATAATAATAATAAATATAACCTTGTGTTTTCTTCAATCCTAGTTGGAAAATCCGTAGCGGGACGGATTCTTAATAATATAATACATATATACAATAATTTATATTGAAACTAATATATATATATATATATATATATATATATATATATATATATATATATATATATATATATATATATATATATATATATATATATATATGTGTGTGTGTGTGTGTGTGTGTGTGCGTGTGTGTGTGTGTGTACGTGAGTGTATTATAAGTTTGGACCCACATATGTAATATACTTTTATCTTGTCACGCAAAGTTAGTGAGTAGAACACATGCCTTTTTCAAACGCTACGAAAAGAAACAACATTTTCAGTGGTGAGGGGATCGAGAAATCCAATAACAATATAAACACCCACCTCAAACGTACCTTAAATGAATAAGGAAAGAAATCCTTCACTATATAAAAGAAAATAATGCTGTCCGTTATTTTTTTCTTTAGGTCATCAGACATGATAATAATATTTTTTTCATGAATAATTAAATTACCGACGTAGTTTTATGATTTTATATGAATATTTTAGTAATATATCTAGATGAATAGCGAGTTTCAAGACTGGCGAAGCATACACT